>JAVLVB010000236.1:834883-850934 GCA_032876305.1 Orestias chungarensis | reverse complement strand
ATATATATATATATATATATATATATATATATATATATATATATATATATATATATGAATTTTTTTTCTTAAATGTATTTCACTAGGGGAGAAGATTTTCCATTAATTATAAATCTAATACTTTATATACATAACTTCAGAGTAAATACATTTTCCATGACTTTTATTTACAAAATGCACAAAAGGTAAAAACTACGTAATGACACAAAAGATTTAGTATTTAATTAGGATGGCAGTTTAATTATACATTTTGACAGCCATTTAATACACAACATTTATACAATATCCTCCTTAGCACCAGATAGAACTATATTTTCTGTTCATCAGCGTTCATCAGTCAGGCTGCAAAGCTAACATTAGCTGGCATACAAAGAAACAGTTACAGATTTAGTCTTAGCAATGGTATTCTCATATACTGATTATAAGTAAAAATACTTTAACATTAAGCTAATTTGTCATTCAGTGATATTTGACCAGCTTGATTTGATGAATTATAAAGGACACAGCCTTAATGAATAACATGAAAGCAGGCAAACACGTAAAAAGCAATGACAATTTTTTTTTCTTTAATGGGTTTCAGATTATTAAAATGTGTCTTTATTCAGCAATTTCTAAACATGTTAAGTTCAATATAAAAATTAAAACACACACACACACAATACAGAACATGGAAAAGTAAACAGAGAGGGATTATCTAATAATCATGACTATGTTCACATCAGGACTTGTTTTACAAATCAAAAATGGATCCCAGACAAGATAAACATTGTAGTAATAGTAGTAATAATATTAATAATAATAATAATGAACAATTTTTTATTACCATATTTTATTCTGTCTCCATTCATTATACTTTTTAACATTTTGTGTATGTTCTGGTATGGAACACCTACATCCTGTAAGCATCATGTGTTAAACCGGAAAGCTTCATTAATGGGACACTTTATAATGCACACCCGTTTAATTGTTTCTTATCTCTTCAACATATTACCAAGTCACATATTCGAACGTCCATGAATTTACGCATTTAGATGTGGTGAGAAGGATTTCCTCAACTTCATACCAGGCCTAATAATGGGAAGGAAGGGACTTTAGTTGACTTGAAATCTGGCTTTGATTGTTTGTTCGCCTTCGTTTTTTTTTGTGCCATCTAGTTGGATTTCTTTGCAGAATGGTCTGAATAAAGAAAAAAAAATCCATTGAGAGATAGTTGAATGAATAGAAATTCCTTGATGCCACTGGTGTCAGAGGAGAATGGTTGGACTGGTTTTCACTTAAAAAAAAAGGAAAGCTGCATCTCGCGTCTTCCTTATAGGTGTAACATTCAGATGTTAGGGTCTAAGTTTTTATTTAAAAACATACAAGCATGGATCCATCAGGCCCAATCTCAGTAGGTCGGGGTCGTGGTGGTGCTGTAAAAGTATGGGGATTATTCTCTTGGCACAGTGACTCCTGAACATAACTTCTTTTAAATGCCACAGCCCGCTTAATTGTTGTTTCCTAACATCCCTGTATTTACACACCGTACGAATCTTCTGTGGTTATTTCTAACAGCTACAGCGGAGCACCCTTAGGATGAGCAGCGGACGCATTTGCAGAAGCTATGTGATGATATTATGTTAATTTAGACTAAATCATGAAGAAATGCTGCAGAGTTCGTCTAATAAATTGGCCAACCATGCTAGAAAACGCACAAAGATTAGGCATATATTACTTTTATCCGTCACTAGAGGGAGCTCTTTATCAATGTAAAAGAACAGCCAATACATCAAGCATCCACACTGAGGTACTTCAGTAAACCTCGATCAGTCTCAATAGAAATCAGCCTCACAATTTAGAACTTGCTGTTGAAGAAGTGTGGCCCGAACACCACGCCAACCACGCAGGTGATCACAAACAGCACCCAGAAGACGACTGCCAGCAGCTGCACACACATCAGGGTCCTCCTGCTCTGCTGTATGACCCCCTCCTCGCCCACCAGGTCGGGGGCCGCGCCGTACGGCCTGTCCGGGTGCATCTGCTGCACCTGCAGGCTAACGGTGGGCAGGATGATGAAGCGGCTGTCCCCACCGCTGCCGCCGCTTCCCTCGAGAGAGAGAACCACCCTCTGGGTGACCGTTGCCACATGTGCGGGCATCCGGAAGGCCACGCGCGGCAGTCTGGACATTATTTGGGAGTTGCAGGGCAAAGCCATAGCGTTCCCGGCGTGCAGAGGGGTTAAATGTCGACACAGGGGACAAGGGATGGCCTGTGGGCCGCCGCGGGGGTCAGTGGGGTCACAGGGGTTGAGGCGGATCCTCTGCAGGCACTCCGTGCAGAAAACATGGAGGCACTCCAACATCCGTGGGCTTTTGTTGTATTGGTTGTACTCCTGGTAGCAAATGGGACACTCTAAATCTACGGCCTCACCAGGCCTGGTAGCAGGACCCGGTTCCCCCTGCTGGGACCCAACAACGACTTCCCCAGGCATGCCTGGAGGAGGGCACCAAGGAGTTGAGCTTTGAGAGGAAAGATTTGGGTCCAAGTTTTATTTAACCTGGGAAAATCTGCAACGACAGAAAGGGTTAAAAGTATTCCAGAAAATTAGACATGTTACGATCAGCGTCTGGCCCCTGAGCAACCTCTATGTTTATACAAGTTAAATTAACAGATTCAAGTTATGAGTCACAGCATTCCCCCACGTAACCCCTCCACTCCCAAGATGCACAGTCCACGCACAGTAGAATAGACGAGCTGTGAAAAAAGTCAATATAATCCGTTTCCCACATGTCCGTCTATGTCGATGCACGTTCACCGACATTTGGTTTTGGTCATTTCACGGAATACGCCGCTGATAAATATTGTGGGGAAGTACTAACGGCACAAGAAAAACGTTAAAGGGGAATTTACGCACAGAAAAGAAAGGAAAAACAAAACCCCCAAGACAAGACAGGGCAAATAGATCAGACGAAACAGAGGTTATAGAATCGTTCACAGTTTTTTAAGTTTGCTTTAGTCTGAGAACAACAGAGACAATCATTTTTGCCTGTCTGATTTTCACAACTGGTCTCAATACTTTCAGTTGACGATGAATGACCGTGCTGAAAAACTTTAAACATTAGTTTTCAAGATGTCCAATTTTCATGTAATCGATATTATTGTGATCAACCATGCACCACAACTTCAACAACATTTTGTTGTTTTGTCCAGAACTGATTATAGCAGTGTAGTTCCTTCATCTCACCATTCACTATATGTAACATTTTGATCTACTCATAGTTGTTTTTGTTTTTTGTTTAGTTTGCTCTAAAATACAAATTTCTGTCTGTTATCTTTGTTTTCTTTAATATTTTTTATGGCTTTTCCAAACCAATAGAATACAAACCATGTATTTGTCACCTGCTGAGGCAAATCCACTAAACTGAGGTTATTAGAAATCTCGACATTTATGTGTTCACATGAATTATTTTATTTGAATAATTTAGAAATGCTTAAAAAGATGACTGTCCCATCCAAATTTGTATAGTGTAGTGGACTATGTTGCTAAACTTTATCCTAAACCACAATCTGCTATATTACATTTTTGCAATGTGCCGTTTGGACGCACCATATTACACTGTCTAATGTTACGTTATGTGATGTGATAAACCCTGTTCACGTGGATGCAAACTTCCACACTCGTCCTTCAGCTGAACTTTAACGAAGACGATGCAGAATGTTGAACTAATCAGATCCAGATTAAACTCAGCCCAAAAACCAACCAGATTTACAGCCAGTGTACAAAGCAGTCAAGCAGATCGATGTGTCGTCGTGTTTTCGTCTCCATCTTTTCTTGATTCGTTTGAGCGTTTTTTCCTTATTATTATATAATCGTACCACTGAAAACCTAAATGAAATCCTTGTTTCTGGATGATTCATCTTTTTTTCACCAATATCATACTAAATTCTAATATGTAAACCAGTCTACAGTAAAAAATGTTCAATCAATCAAAATTAAATGAAAAACAGAAGGTACGGGCCAGATTACAGAACTGTCAGATTAAATTAAAAGAATAACAGGGGTTTGCATTTGGTTTATCATCATCAAAAAATACTATATAATTCAGTGTTTGGTGTAGGTCAAACTACATTAAGATGACTGTCCAAAGCAAACCAGAAAATTACAATCTAATTTGGTTAAACTTGTAAACTAATAGTTTACTGGTCCATGTGGGTTCGCAGAGCCGTTCAGCAGTTCTTTCACTTCTTCTATTTTTTAGGCAGCCAGTCTGACTCATTTATTCTGGGAAACTATAGCTACTGAAATTCTTGTTTTTTTATCTCTCATTTAATCTCTACTGCTTGTTGTGAGGATTTCCAACAGTTTTTAGAGAACATTGCTTACTGACACACAACACAGCAGACTCTTGTTTTAACCTATTTTAAATTTAGCATATTTTTCAAAAACTGAAATGCGCTTTGAACTGTAAGAACCCAAGTTTCCGGTGAATGCATATGTGATAAAGAAGAAGTGGCGTCAATCCTATAAATTCGTAGCTACAGAATAGGGTTATTAGAGGATTTGGTTTGAGCAGATTGAAGCATCTGTGTCCTGTGCTCGGTCCTGCGCTCAGGGCGGTTTGGGTTGTTGCTGTGGAGATAGACTCTCCTTTGTATCATCGCCCGGCAACCTGAAACCTTTCCTCTCACATTTCAGCATCACATGTGTGCAATCAGAGCACAAATAAATAGCATCAAGTACGGTGTTCGTTATTTTCAAGAAGAAAAAAAATAAAACCCACTAATTAGGGACTCAAAGTTGACTCATGTGGCGACTTAAAAGGAAATTACTCCTTCCTTATAGCAAATTAGATGGAAACTTACCTGCATTTACTTCAGAGCTCTCTTTGGTTCCTCCTTCCCACATTGGTGCTTTCCCTCACACACACATATATCAAAAAATCTTATCATGCTGAGACATATCACCGCTTTTCTTTGTGTCTTCATGCCAAAGCTTTGATATTTCCAAAGCTGCGACTCTGAGCCTGGTGTTTTCGTTCTGGCTCACCTTATCCCCCTCTACTCTACTCTCCTCTACTCAGCCTGGTCCCTCTGGAGGAGTCTGTTTGGTTGTCTCTGCAATAATTAAGCCCTTGGTGATGACAAGGTAACTGGGAGACAAAGGACAAGAAAATGACAGATCGTTGTCTCTTTATCACGACTTGAAGTGCTTAACTTGCACATTATGTCATTATGGTTGATCTCGGTGAGGGCTTTGTGGTTTTTTGAAAAGTGTGAATCAGGGAGTCGTCGCTGACATCTCCGCTTTATTGTTTTTCATTGCTGACGTCGAGACAATCAAATTTAACAGTATCAAAATAGGACGGTTTACACTTTCTGCTTAACCAAATGCAACATGGGTTACAGTACATCAGCAGGGCTTGAGATACTTACCCTAAAGCTGTCAAAGGATGCAGGAAAAGCAAGGTTGTTTTTAAAGTTTCCTGAAGCAATGAATGATAAATTAAAGTTTCAACTAAATTATACTTCCCAAATTTCAAAAACAAACAATCAACCAACATCTGGGTTTTAATTACAAAGAAATAAATGTAAAATGGTGATGAGAGGAAACAAAAAGCTTAAAGTTTAAAGTATGATGTGCACGTGCTCTATGAAAACAATTGCTTAAAAACGTGGAGGATATCACGCATTTGGAATAAAAGCTTCCAGATCAAAACATCAGCGGGACTGAATAGAGGAGCCGTGGCACATACAGAGTAGGAAGCAGTGAGGCGTAAACAGGTTAGCTATTGGCGGCTGCCAAAAACAGGACAACTTGTTCAGCAGAACGCCGAGTCGCGCTTCAATCCGTTCGACTCGGAGAAACCACAAGGGTTGAGCTAACCTAACAGGATAAATCTTTGCTCTGAAGATATGCAGCGGCTAAAACTAGCACAAACAATGGATGTGTCACAATAATGGGGTGTTTGGATTGTATCTGTGTTCATATTTTGAACAGTTACTAATAGTTTGTTTATCTCTGCATACATGTATTTACATTTTGAATTCTTTTAGTTTTATTCTTTGAATATTTGAGATATACTGTAGCTTTAAGCTTTCTCCACCTATCATCTACATGCTCCTCCGCTTCCCTATATTAGGCTCCCTCCCTCAGCCTCTTCTTTACGGCTTAGTACAGATCATAAAACGCAACACATATTAACAATTTTCAGTGACTTTGAAGTCTAACGGTGATCCAAATCCTCTGTCTTAACTTCCTGTCTGCCTTCACCCACGGAAACACAGGAGATCAGCAAAACTGTTGAAGGAAACATGATATGGGAAAACCGACAGAGCTCAACTTTAACTAGAATTATTATTCATAGCCCTGATGATCAAATGTTTTCTTCACCAGATCACTGCCTGAAAAGAATATCTTCACTTCTGCATCACATTAAGCATAGATTGTCGGTACATTCTTTTGTTTGAGTTAAAACACGAACCTTAGCACGACACTTTAAAAAGTGTGAGAAAACCTACAGTTATGGGATTTTCTGGTGATTAAAGTGAGGTTTGTATGGGACTATGTTTATTTGTTCTCCGATTGACTTCCCTCAGTGAGAACTTTGATAAGCAAGTATTTTCCTGCAGCGGATATTGTTCACTTGAACACTTAAGGAAGGAAGTTGATTTTGAGACTGTACAGAGTAGGTGTGCTACAGAAACCAGTAGGTGTGCAAGCATGGGGTAAAAATAGCTAACACATTATTGCGCTTTCAGATATCAAAACATACAAAAAGGAAGAAAAAAAAAAATTCCTTGATCATTACAAGGTGCTCAGATAACACAAGAACTCACTTTGTGTTTTGATTTATTTACCTTGGAGATTAGACTAGTTGCTTCCCAACAGCGGCAATAAAGGGAACCAAGGGTGTTTCCAAACTATTTCAGATCATTCCTGGATGGATCGGCACTTGGAAACTTTTCAAGACAATTGCTAATCTTGAAGGTTTGCCCTGAGCCAATAAAGTGCAACTCTAAAAGAAAAGACAATACGGGAACTACAGCCAGGACCAGTCGCAACATGTTCAACAAGATGCTGACAGAGCGCATGGAGAGACCTGGAGGAGTTTGGCCTGTCTGAGGTTTTCCAGGGCAAACCCCGGTTGGTCTGAAAGCGTTTTTGGTTTTATATTATCCATCCAGAGAGGATATGACACGGATAAAACCAAAGTTGAGACGTTTATTCAGTTAGCTTTATTTTGGGGTGGAAATAAAATACATGTAAGCATAAGCGTACCGTACCCTCAGTTAAGTGATTGAACCACAAACTCCTGTTTTTACCGGACGGTGGGAACATCATTGATCAAGCTGAATTTCAAGTCTGTTCCTACACATGAAACTGACAAGAAAATACATTTCTTGTCAACCCTGACTCATGCAGACACAAAACATTTGTGTTAAAAAGTGTTTTTTAAATCCATTTTAATTAAATAAATCCAGTCAAGGGTCTTTTGTCTTGTTTACCTCGTTTTACGGGCCTGGTTGAGCTCATACAATTAAACTAAACGAGCGTAGCATGGCACCACGAAGCGACCATGTGTACTGTAAGAGGGTGGGTTGTCGGTTCGAACCGCACGCTATACGTCTCCGTCGTTGTGTCCTTGGGCAAGACGCGAAAGCTTGATGAAAGTGTTGTGGAGACGCCGGCCATTTACTGTCCAGAGATCAATTTTTGACACAAACTTTGGGTAATCCCTTAGAAAACAACCGTCATACTAGCTAAACAGAACATGTGTGTTTTATAGTGACATGTTTTCTTTATTACATGTTCCTTTGACGCTTGGTTTGACACATTATAGAATATTTCAGGGTGGGAAAAAAGGAGTAAGAAAGCGTTGGAAATGGCTTCTATCAGCAAACAATGTTAAAATGATTGTTGTCACAAGCTCAGACCTACATAGTTTGTTTCAAATGTATTTGAAAAGCTAGTGAGGAATTTACTTTTTAATTTCCACGTAGAAGAAGCAGATGGAACTATGTCCATTTTTACATCAGTATGAGGCGTTCAAATGCAAAAATATTCATTTTGTTTTGTTTTTTCAAAATTCCTCACTATAAATCCTGCTTTGATATTATTCAGTCACATATTCTCAAAGATAGGATTAACATTTTATCTTCACTATCATCCCTTTTATCTATCACAACAATAATACCAATCACTGCCATTAAGGATCAAAGTTATCACACTATAATGTTTTTAATAAGGTTGCAAATAGCTAAAATGTGACTGAGTTTAGGTGGAACTCGTCTTTCGTCCAGCCCCTTTAAATAAGAAAACAACGCTGTGGAAACAGTACAGAAAAAAAGATCCTATAGACTGTTTGTGTTTAAAAAAGTCAGACTATATGCACTTTATCACACCTATTGCAGTTTTATATAATGGACAAAACTTTCAAGTTGTTTTATTGTTCCTTTTTTTTTTTTTTTTTTTTTTTACAGAAAAACTGAAACATTGCTAGACTTTCCACTTATATACTTCCATAACTTCATAAAGGTCATCTCAAATCAGTGGCATATGAGGCACATAAAAACACTGATTCCCATAAATCTGCTCTAATAGCTGACCAGCAATGGTTTTTCACATTTAAACCCATAAGTCCAAAAAAAAAGCACCCTGCCATGTATGTTTATCTTTAAAATACTGGTAACTCATAATCTATAAACAAAAAAGGCGCCAGAGTTTACGGCTGATTGGAGTTTTTTGCTATATTAGTTGAAAAGGCTGGGATGTTTTTCATTCCTAATCCAAAATAAAGCAACTTTTCCCACAACTTCTTTCAAGTATGACTGTATGTAGGCTTAGGTAAACTCAGCTTTAGGAGAGGGGGGGGGGGGCAGGAACGGGAAGACATAAAAAAATAAATACATACAAATGAACAAAAGCTCCGAGAAGCTCCATTTGAACCCAGCACACTTAGACTCCCACTACACAAACACACCCACGCAGGGAGCAGGTCATGAGTTTTGGCTCGGGACTCCAGCGGAAGTGGACCATGAAAGGAGCGGAGGCCGGAGACGCGCTGATTGGAGGAGGGAGAGTTTCTGTGGGTGACGTGTGTCCGGGAGGAAACGCCCCGTTTTCCTGGGGTCGGTGATCGAGAGCACCGGCATGGAAGGTCAAATCCTGGGACAGGAGGATAGTTACTAACAATAGACATTTGATCAACACTTTTTACTAGTTGAATCGTGTCAGGCAGAAAAAAACTCTCCTCCATTTTTGTTTTTCACAGAAACACACGTGTTTAAACCTTACCCAGAGTAATAATGTGAAAACGTAGAAACAAACACATTCAAACAACAAACGAAAGCATGTATGTATTTTCGTTTGTTCATTTAAACCAAGGAACTTTGTTTATATTTATTATCATTACTGTTATTGTTACATAGTGTTTGTGTGCATGGATGTGCTCAGTAACGATTCAGGTAAAACAACATTACACCATGAGTTTCACGTCCCGCCTGGTGCGTGGAGATTACGTCACGCACTCATGTACTTATAAGGTCAGACTGCGTCACGTCACTTGTGGTCCCGCCTGTTCCGGTGAAACTACCTGATCTATTCCTATAAGAGGAAACAAAACACCGCATGTGGAGTCCACAACCGACCGTCAGCACGTTCACGACAGAGATGCTCGCAGAGATCGAGTGCGGGGTCTGTTACCGCAGCTACAACACGGCGCGCCGCGCTCCCCGGGTACTCCACTGCCAGCACAGCTTCTGCGAGAGATGCCTGCGGGCCATGAGCCGCCCGCTGCCGCCGCCGGCGGCCGGCCGGACCGTGGACTGTCCTGTGTGCCGGCGGAGCTCCCGCCTGAGCCAGCTGCGGCTGGACGAGGCCGCGGTGGAGCGGCTGGTGGCCGCGGGGATCGTGGAGGAGGAGGAGGAGGATGATGATGAGGAGGAGGAGGAGGAGGCAAGGGTCCTAGAGACAGAGACCGAGGATGGTGACTCCGCAGAGGAGTTCAGAGGAGGGAGACTCCGTAGGTCCTGGACCAAAATATGGAGGAAAATAAGCGGCAAGAGCAGGAGGAGAGCAGATGGTAAGCTTACCTGTTCATACCTGTTTATTTACATATATGAATATATATATACTTTTATTTTATGTGACAGTATAGATACTTTATATATATATATATATATATATATATATATATATATATATATGTATATATATATGTCTGTGTGTGTGTGTGTAAAATAAAAAAGTTAAAAAATTTGTAAGAAAATTACTAAAAATAACCTTTGTTGTCGATCATTGAGACTTTTTTTATTAATTATTCATTGTTACATTATAATTCATATAGTGGTTTGGAAGGAGTTAGTTTTTTTTTTTTCTTGCTATAAAATGATCTGTACATTTTACTATTGTTTTATTTATTTATTACCAGAATTGTACTTATAAACCGCCTGCACTTAAATAGTTGCTGAACCATTGAGTTTAATCAAATTACAACTGAAATTGTCTCAAAACACTTCTCAGTTGTTATGTTTTTGAATACCATGTGCCCATACAGTACATTTAAATACATATTTATTTACATTTTCTAAACTCAATGCAACCGGTTTATGTTGCCTATTCTCTGTATTTCTGGTTCTTATTTAGTTGTTGACCTTCTCTCTTGTCTGTTGATAGGCTGTATGACCAACGATGAGATGAGGAACCTGGCCATGATGTCCTGCTACATGTTCTGAGCTGCTCTCGGCCCTCATCATCGACCCCAGAGAATGTGATGCTTACTGTTAAAGCTTGGCTGGATGAAGGTCATGAAATCTTGCTGGCAAGACTCAAGAACCGCATAATATTTATTTCTCAAAGCGCTTTGTATTAATGGTTCACTTAAATCATCTACACTGCTAAAAAATGACTCTTTACTTTAATGATCCACAAGTGGATTTATTTAATATTTAATTTTTCTATGTATATTTTTTTAATGTTATTGTATTTAAAGACTAATAAATTACTTCTTGTTTTAAATTTGTGTTGTTTATTGGTTTGCTTTTTGGGTGTAGGGGGAGTGAGTTATAGCCATGCATGTGGGAAACTTTGGGTTATAAAAAGTAAACATGAAACATAAATGTGTGGAGTCAAATGGATCAGGGGTGGAGCAGATCCTCGGTTCAATTTCCAGCCCTTCCTGTTCTCTCTCTGCCCTCCTTCCTGTCCAGCCAATAACAAATTAATGCAACAAGTCACAAAAATAAAAGAAAAACAATAATGAAATGAACTTAGAATTAATCCAAAGAAAGAAAGAAAAAAAAAGGAAAATAATCACATTTCAACGGTTAGTTAAATGTGATGGTGGTTAAATAGTGAGTTTCCTTGATGTGGGCTGAGGAGGAAGCAGGTAACCTGCAGCCAGGTGAACTGTATTTCCTCCAATCAGCAGCAGCACAGCTTCTCTTCAGAACAACATTGACTGAGAAAAACACAAGTGATTCTTACAAACCTGTAAACTGTCAAGTCATGTCTGGCAGCTTTGTTCTCTTCTCAAGGTAATGCGCTGGTTTTATTGCATATGCCGAATTTAAGATGAGTGAAGATCCTTAATGATGACCGAATCAGTTCTTGAGAGACAAAAGGAGGCCTCAAAATGTGTGTTTTTTCTTTCTGCAGACTCTGTTTGGTGATCGGTGCAGCTGTGGTTTTGATTATGAGTTTGCACACTGCAGGAGGTGAGCATGAGCCGGCCTATCTGTTTAAATATTATCTACGGTTATTATGAGCTTTAAACTTGTTTCTAAAAGTAGAAATGTAAAGGATCTCACATTCCTCATAAAGACCAGATTGTTTTTGCCTTAGATTGAATTCACTGATTGATTTATCTTAATGTAGGTTTGTATTTATAGAGAAACATTTACAAATATAATCTCTTTGCTAAATCGGCATGTCTAATTTATACCCAGTATCCTTCAGGGAATCCAAATTCAGATAAACTCAGTCCAATAATGAATCCAAGATTCTAAGTCAGATTCAGTTTCATTCAGTCTCGTTAAATGTAATTTTTAGTACAATAAATGTATTCATAGTAACTTTAAAAATAAAGCAAAATGGACAAAATGAAAAGCAAGGAACTAGATTTAATCCAGAAAGCTAAAAACACCCAATAAGAACAAATCAACATTTTGAACCTTTTTCAATAAGAGATTCTCAACTTTCAACTTAGGCCTTTGATTCTTTTTGTAATTTCACATTAAAGTTGTATTTTATCATTATTCCCTGGGAAAAATAATGAATATAATTGAATGCTATCAAAATGAATATCATGGACGTACGTAAACCTTTGACTGGAACGGTATCAGCAAGCTGATCTTTATATTGCTGCATTTAAATTCTTTGTTATACATTTCCTTTTTCAGCCAGCCCAGCGGTACCTATAGCCCAAAACAGAGTGACGTACAACGTCGTGAGACGACTAAATACTGACCAACAGGTTCCCTCAGCTGGTCTGAGTGAAAAACTAATCCAAACGCCAATGGACTCTCTGTCTATTAGGAACCATCAATCCCAACCTGTGGCATTCACACAAGGTAGATTCAGTTACAGTCACAACAGCCTGGATAAAACGCGACCTCAAGTAAAAATAACCAAACTGCAGAGTGGTGGAATGAGGCCAGCAACCGGCATTCAAACCTACGAAGGTCAAAGCTTGGATAGATCCAGAATCCCCGACAACACTCTTCTTCACAAAGAAGGAAACACGGGAAATCTGTACACAAATTTCTTTCAATATCCAAAGATGTCTGTTGGTAAAGGAGAATTTCCTACTGGTTACTATTCAAAAGTTGATGAAGATAAGTCCGCAAGGAGGTTGCATTCTGTTCATCCATCCCAGACAGGTGGACTTCAGAGTGCTCAACTTTTAAGCCCAAGGAGGCATGCCGGTGACTTTTTGGAAACAAGTAAACTGCCCAATGTTTGGACTGGTACAAACAAGATGCCAGAGAGAAAAGCTGTTGACTTCACAAGCCAGAATCGAGGTGGCGCAGAGTCACTCGGCAACCGTTTAAGTGTTATTAAACGAAAGCCAAGCTTAGAAAAGTCATCGTCCATCTCGACATTTCCACAAAACCAAAACATAATAAGCAGGGAAGAGATGCTGGAAAATAATAACATCCAGTCGTACCTCTTTAAAGACTCTCCAGCTCAGGTTTACCCAGTTACAGGTATTGGCCAAGATGATTTTAGATTACAGAGCGGTGCTGTAAGTTGGGTCCAGAAGAAAAGCCCCTCTGGTTCTCAGGAGAAAAGTAAATTTATGTCTAAATTCAATCATTTTAGCAGAACAGACCCGAACAAGCAGGAATCTGAAACCCAAATAGGTTTAAGCAGACCTCGCATCACAGTCTACCCTGCTCCACACAAGGCTGTAACCCCTACGCCGAGTTTCCTGCACTCTGTTGCAGCAGAGGACAAGAATTGGCCAAATCTTGTCTCTGCGGTTCATTCAAATTTCCAGAATAGCAGGAAGACTTTTGCTCCACTCGACCGACTAAATGCCACTTCAAGAGAGTTGAGACAAGCGTACAAGCCAAGGCAGTCTGTTAAAAGGCTCCATCCTCTGAATGGGCTTGCGAACTCTGGGAGAAAATCAGCCAAGAAGCTTTCGTTAACAGACCAAACACAATCCATCCTGGATAAAAGAAATGATTTGGGGTTTAGATTTTCAAACCCTTACCATTCCTTATCACAAAAGTATAGCTTTGGCCAACAAAGAGCTTCTGCCACAACTACCACGACAGGTAAACCAGACAGGGTGGAAAGCTTTTTACCTTCTCCTATAGTCCACGGCAGCCGGATATCCACTGCTCAGCCAATCACACTGAAGCTCAAGAGTCCGCAGCCTGAAACTGAAGTGAGCATCAAGAGAAACGAGAACTCTGACAGTAAATTTAGGCTCTACAAGGGAAGGTTTGGTCTAAAGGGATATACCAGTCAGCCACTTGAGGGAGCCAATGCTTTACCTCAGAGCACAGACGCAGTCATCGTACCCAAGCCCAGTTTCAAAGGGTCCGACCTCAGGAACTCTGAGGTCTTCACGCCCAAACGCATCAGGATTCACAGATGGAACAATCGGAGAGGCGAGATTGAGCCAGGTGGCGGCACTGACACTGAAACTTCAGGATTTGCATCCAATCAGATCAACAGCGAGGCCCAGACTCTTCAGGGAGCTCAGCTTGGTGAAAACCGAACCGTAGACATTCGCAGCCTCATCAGCCTCAAACCTGCTGAGCAAAACACAGTATGGCACTCTCAAATAGCCTCCTCATCTTATCTGACATCAGCAGAGAAAGTCACGGATAACGTGAGCCCTCCACCCAAAGCGACAGAGGAAAGGGTCGGGTTCAAGACGCTCACCAGCAGCACGGTGAGAGGCAAACGGGTGAAGGTGACACAAGCTGGCAGCAGAAAGCTCTTTGGGCCCATCAATAGGAGATTCAGTGGCAACTCTGTCATACGCAGACTGCCCAAGGTGAAAGCCGTCACGTACGCCGACATCCTGGGAAGTGCTTCATTCAGTAGTGTCAGGGCTTTGGGTCACAGTCGGAGTCATTTCCCAAACATAACAACGGAGCAGGAAGAAGGCTGGGAGCCAAAATCAGATGATGTCAGGAACATGAGCAGAACTCCTGAAGCAAATGTTACCAGTGAGATTAGAGGTGAGGGGAGCGCCGAGACGAAGGAAGAAGCAGACAACAAGGTTGAAGCGTCAGATTTATTTTTCGAGAGCGAAGGAAGCGGAGGTTTTGATCTGTCGGATGTTTTACCGTCTGCCTCAGACAACGAGCCAGCAGGGAACAATATGCTGGAGCTCGATTACCTCCGAAAATCCACAGGCAACGTCTCCTTCAAATCAGTGAGTAAATTGCAGCAGTAGCAGCGATAGAAACGTTTCGAAATAAAGAAGAATTTGGAAAACTGTTTTTTTGTTTTTTATTTTGTGCTGATGATGCAAGAAAGAAAGTCTTTAAGTTTGTACCAGAAGGTGAAAATAAGGATACAGTTGAACTTACTAATGTTTTAGTATTAAAAAAAGGATCACCGGTATGTAAATATCAAATATGAAATCTTTCATTTGAGTTCAGCCACCGACCAACCCTTCATGGTTCTTGCTGGTGCGTGAATAATTAACTGGTTTTTCGCAACTAGGAAAGTTTTCTTTTAGAGTTTCATTTAGTGTTGAGTTTGGCACAGCTTCTACCAGCTCTGACCCCGCTTAATAAAAGCGAGCCCTCAGCATGACGCTGCCGCCATGCTTCACCTATTCATGGTGGTTTCAGGGTAAGGTGCTGTTTTACTTTCCCACCATCTACAATATTTTGTAAGTAAGCTAAAAAGTAATATTTCTCCCTCTTTGCTTTTAACTTGTTTTGCTATAAACAAGACTAAATTAATTTTAACATATTAGATTTACTTTCAGTGCTGTGACGTTGCATAAAAGGTTTAAAGTCAACACACTTTTCAATTTATTAAAACTGAAACTACTGCCTATAAATAACTTTTGCAATGTGCATCATCAATGACATTATAAATACTAAACAAATATGACTGCAGATTAAAGAGCCAGTAGCTCGACTCTGCATAAAACATTTTCATTCTAAACATGCTTTCGTAAACAGCAGGCAAGATAATGACCACTCACAACTTCTCCAGAGAAAAAACAACCTGTAAAATAAAAGCCGCTGCTTTTTAAAAATGTTACAATATGTATATATATACATATACATATATACATATACATATATACATGTACATATATACATGTACATATGTACATGTGTACATATATATATGTACATGTGTACATATATATATGTACATGTGTACATATATATGTGTACATATATATGTGTACATGTGTGTATATATATATGTACATGTGTGTATATATATATGTACATGTGTGTATATATATATGTACATGTGTGTATATATATATATGTACATGTGTATATATATATATATGTACATGTGTATATATATATATGTACATGTGTATATATATATATGTACATGTGTATATATATATAT
>JAVLVB010000236.1:822643-834783 GCA_032876305.1 Orestias chungarensis | reverse complement strand
TATGTATATATGTATGTATGTATGTATGTATGTATGTGTGTATGTGTATATATATGTATATGTGTATATATATGTGTATATATATGTATATGTGTATATATATGTATATATATATGTATATATATGTGTATATGTGTATATATATATACATATATATATATATATATACTTCAGAAGGGGCAAGCATGCCCACCTCCCCCTGCACATGGGAGGATCTGCGGTGGAAGTGGTCAACAGCTACAGGTACTTGGGTGTTCACCTGAATAACAACCTCACCTGGAGCAACAACACTTCCATTCTGGTCAGGAAAGCGCACCAGCAGCTCTACTTCCTTTGGAGGTTGAGATGAGCTGGACTCGGGAGCTCAGCTCTCACTTCCTTCTACAGATGTGTGGTGGAGAGCGTGTTGTGCTCCAGCATCAACGTGTGGCATGGAAGCTACTCTGCTGCAGACAGGAAAGCTCTGCAGAGAGTGGTGAAGGCTGCACAGAGAACTGTTGGAGTCAGCCTCCCCAGCACCACAGACATTTACACCTCCAGATGCAGGAAGAGGGCCTCCGTCATCATGAAGGACCCCACACACCCAGCACGCTCACTTTTTGTCGTGCTCCCCTCAGGCAGGAGGCTGCGGAGCATCAAGTGTAAAACCACCAGACTGAGAAACGGCTTCATTCCTGAAGCTGTGAGACTCTCAAACACACGCAAGGAGAGTTAGAAATGAAACACACTTTTGCATTTACCCAGCACTGTTCACTTTAATATCATACTTTAAAATGTCAATTAATATGTCACTTGCACTCCGAAGTTTCATTGCTGCTATGACCGAAGTCCCATATTGTAGATTCTGAGTCCATATTGTAAATTCTGTGTAGTTAAATCCTATTTCTCGTATAGTTCTTTATATTTCATTATACTATTTGCACTCCGAATTTTCATTGCTGCTATGTCCAAAGTCCCATATTGTAGATTCTGTGTTCAATCGTACTCTCGCATAGGTCTTATAATTTATTATAGTATTTAAAATTGCTATCAGGGTGTTAACTGGACCGGGGGATTAGAATTTCGTCCCACCTCATGTACCACATGTGATGTGATGACAAATAAAATTCCTTGATTCCTTGATTCATATATATATATATATGTATTGAAATCCTTCCTTGAGCAAGTTTAAATGTATTTATAGTAATAAAAGTCACAGAATATTATCACCACTGCCTGATTATTACATTTTTTTTAAAGTAAATGAACTGCTTAACACATACATCTTTGTGCTTAGCTATGAGGGAGTGTTATTGTACCCAGAGCGTTAAAACCCAGTAATTTGGTCACTCAAGCAGATTACTTTAAAGCTGAAAATATTTTTTTAAGTCACCATGTGCTGTAAATCACTTCTAGTGACAGATTGTTTTAATGCATCCCCCTCAAGCTTTGTCCCCATACTTCCTCCTCTGCTGGAGGAAAATACTCTTTAACGAGGAAAAACTACAAGTTCAACGAGTTTGCCTGAGCATGACCTTTTTTTTTTTTGCACATGATTTGCATGTTAATTATCCCAAGAATAAGCAGAGGAGGGGGAAAAAATGAGGCAAGGTCATATCGTAGAGGCTTTTTATAGCCATTATATTCCCATTCCACAGGTCCTCATTTTCATGCAGACAGTCGCATAACTTGGTGACTTGACACACATTTTGAAGGACATCTTAAATACACTCTGCCACATAAGTTAACACAATAATAATCACAGGGTGAACTATTATTATTTGAGATTTGTTTGCATTCAATGAGTTCATCTAAAAAAGAAATATGGCAGAAGTTTTATTCATGACAAAACAATAGGGACCCATCTATTCGCTGATTCACCTGTTCATAGATTTTACAGTATACAAGCACAATTCATCTCCTTTGGTGCTCCTTGGTGTTGGGGATAAACAAGTGTGTGAATTAATGCATACTAATGACACATTTTAGAGTTTGAATGAAAAAAATATGAAGATAAAGGGACTAAAGTGACTCCACGCTGCTGGTTGTGGTCTCTTAAACCCACTGAATGCTTGAGGTTTTCCGTGGATCAGTCAATGCCTTCATTCAAAGCAGAGTCTCATCACAGGAGCGCTTTACCAGGAGTGCCTTCAACGAGAAAGAAAAGAGAACATAAAAGTTGGCAGCAATGGCTCCATTAATTTAGGGAAACAAATTCAGCTAAACACAAACCCTAAGCCAGGGGTCCCTCCTATGAAGAGCAAAAACAATCTCTCTCTTAATTTAAGACAAAGATCACAAGATTGGCTCAGTTTGGGAGTTTTTTCTTTTTTCTTTTTTTTAGTTGACATAAACTAAGAAAATCTAAATGCTCCACTAGATGGCGACACTCTTTCAGTTTGTTTCCGATTAGTTCTTGTGATCTGATGTTCTTTAGCACAGAAGTTGTCATAAAAAAAAAAAGATCAAAATATTTGAAAGTAAGAGTATCCTAAACCCCCAATATCAGCATTAATATTTAGGGATGGAAAGAAATGAACCTGTCAAGTGTTAAGTGTATGACTTAACATCAATAATCAGAAGCTGACCTCTAACCTTTGCCTCATTCCTACATTTAAGAAAAACAGTCTGATACTGGTCCTGTTCTACAGAGGGAAGAGGCCCCAAAGCAAGGATTAACCCCTCCACCCATCCCTCAAACGCTGCCATCCCTATCGGGTCCCAAGTGCCATAGGAAAGTACCACTCTCCCATTTATTGGGAGAGGCATTACGGTCTAATGTTGTAGAAAGGGTTCTGTGTCTGGG
The DNA here is from genome assembly GCA_032876305.1 of Orestias chungarensis. NCBI lineage: Eukaryota > Metazoa > Chordata > Actinopteri > Cyprinodontiformes > Cyprinodontidae > Orestias > Orestias chungarensis. Next base: position 831,998 of record JAVLVB010000236.1, on the reverse strand, counting down.
CATGTCCAAGCTCCTTTACGTTCCTCTTTTTGTGTCTGTTTTTTTGTTTGTTTTTTTTTTGTTCCAGGTTATAATAACTTCTAACTGTACACCTTCTCACCTGTAATGCCTAAGACTTACTGAGATTGATCACAGACGTTGTGTTGTTGGGAAACCGGCCTCCCTCTCTGATCCTCCTACTCTGAGGGGGAATTCTGCCTCCCATGTGTCTGTGGTTTACACTGAGCTTTCAAGGAAGAGGCCTCCCGGACTCCCTCCGACCTCCTTTGACACGCTCCCTCCTCCTCTTCCTCCTCCTTTTTTCTTCTACTTCCCCTCCTCGTTTTGCCCCCTCCCTCACACATTCCATGTGGTACGTTTTTATGGTTTTGACCTCCTTTCCTCCTTTTGGAGCAGCCACCCGGTTCGAGAGTGACAGAGCTCCTTTTTGCAAGTCCTGAAACACAGGCGCCTTCCATTGTCATGGGAAAGAGTCTCTCGTGAAGACTGAGAGTGAACGTTGGGTGCGTGGTTGGGATATGGAAGCGGAGGGAGGGGCACAAGGAGAAAGGTTTTTTGTTTGGCTAAGTACACTATGTGAAAGAGGGGGCGGTGAGGAAAACGGGAGCTGGAAATACATTAGAGAGCGTTTGCGTTGGCTGTGGCATTTGTGGTTCAGATGACTCCACATAGGCCCGACCATGTGTGCACGGGCTCCAAGCGGTGCTGTTGGCCCTAATCTATACACAGACATGACAAAATCAGAATATCAGAGGTCACCGTTGGCATTTGTCTCTAAATGGAGGGAAGGAAGCAATTTTTCAGTAAGGAAACAGGGGCTGACCTTAACATTCCCACATCAGCTGTGGGAACAAACGCCGCATCCATGTCCTACATGCAGAGAGCTTCCTGTGGACCGAGCCGAGGAGGAAGTCATAAAGGCAGGAAGACTTCCTGTATTGTTCAGCGTTCAGGGGTACAGGCACCGCTGGACCGGTGAAAGCCCCGGTACTTGTGATGTAAAACCATAAAACCGAGCAACACTTTTATGGTTTCTTGTCCTCATCAGCCTGCTGAGTTTTTTATGACACCAGTTTTTTTTTTTCCCTTTCAAAGCACTTAGCAGACGCGTTAATGCACTACAGGGCTTTAAAGCAAAAATCGCTCAGTTGGACACATTTAATGAAGGTTTATCACATCTTATGTAAGGCACAGAATGTTCCAAAATCATATCTCTGATAGATTATAATTGAAAGTGCTTTGCAGACCTATATATTGTTTTGCATAAAAGCTTTCTCTCATGATAAAAAACACATTGGCAATTAACTTTAGATTTCCACTTCAGGAGTTCAAAATGTATGTTTTTTAAAGGGTGCGCTGAGGAAAAAAAGCTACAATTATTTCCTTGCTAGTATTTGAATTAATAAATTCGCCATAAAGAAAAGAACCAAGCTTTTTACCTGCCTTTAGAAAACATGGTGGACAGGCTACCTGTTAGATTTTAGTATGGGTCTAGAAGCATTTGACTGACCATGAGTTCCTTCTTATCTGCTTGAGTCACAGTTTAACTCTTAAGCTCAAATCTCCTGCTGTGGCGATTAAGCTAATAAAATATGTATTTTTGCACCTTTAACTGTAGGAAACATATGTTTCTGAGCCTGCTGTGATCTTCACCACTATGCTCTAATTTGTATTGCTCTGGAAACCCACAGCATGACACAGCCTCCCTTGTGCTTCACAGTGAAAAGACATTTTTAAGTTAATCAGAGCAAATCGGGGTGATGACAGTAGATACGTTACACTTTTTGCATGTCTTACTTTTTGAAGCATCTTGTTACATCTGCTGTAAAGCTAACAATGCATTTACGAGAAGAAAACATCACATGCCGATGTTACGATCTGGCCTGTCAGCCTGCTTTGCTAACATTTCACCTGTGCCATTTCCACTCGTTCTAATCAGCTCTTATACCTCCCTGCCGTGTTCAGTCCTTTAAAAGCCGTGCACTGGCAGGCAGGCGATGCCAGATTATATGTGAGTAAATGTCCAGGATTCTTTTTCGTTGTTTAACATTTTGCATTCTGACCTCGCCTCCTTGCCTCACACTCTGGACAAGATTCTGACCCTGTTTGTGGACACTAGACTTCTGTCTCTTGACTTGTAATCATTCTGTTTCTGCTCTCATGTATGGTTTTTTTATGTTCTGATTAAGTGTTTTGACATTGGTAAAACTGGTTTAATTCCTATAACTAATAGAACCATGAACTGCTTCAACTTTGTTAACTTATAAAAAATGTGCTGGGCCTCAAGTTGAACAGTTTAAAGATTTTCTCATCCCCAGTGGCTTAAAAAGTGACAACTCTGGGAACCTGGGTATCATGTGAAATGATCAAAGGCGCCAGAGGAAACACCACATATGCTCAGTATAAATCACATGGGTTCACATAGGAGCTGAGTGAAAGGGTCCCTACGTGCTGCGACTGGCACGGCCAATGTGAAAAGAATGTACACCTTGTTATAATATCAAAGTTTCCTGACATGCAAAGATGGGACTTTAATGGAAAACTAAAACATGTTAAAGACAGAAACAGTTTTAAAAAAACAGTAATTATCTGGTCACACAAATCCGCAAAGCCTAAAATGAATGTTTTCACATCGAATACTAATCGGTCTTCTTCTGTTTACATCTATCATCATTATGGGCTTAACAGGGAATAAAGTTTAGTTGTACTGGTAGGATTTTTTGTTTTTTCTTAAATGTGCCTCTCCGAGCCAAAGCCAGAGTTTACACAGAGACGACAAAGGACTTATTTTCGTGTTTGTATCAGTCAGAGGAAAGGTATCTAATGTGAAGAAATAGTTGGAGCAAAAAGCAAAACAAAGAAAAAAGCTATAAAAACAAGAACAAATTGGATGCTATTCTGAAGTTGATGACAAGAAATGACAGGTCAGTAAAGACAAAAGTCAAAAAGACCAATTTAATTCTAAAAGAGATGCAGCAACGTATCCTCCAGATATCTGGACTGAATAAAACATCCAGACCAGGATAAAATCTGCTAAAACCTTGTGCCATATTTTGATGAAACCAAACTTTATTTATCAGGCTACAATTTCAAATGTCTGTTACCAAATTAAGCAGCCTCATTCTGTCGCTTTACTTCAGATTAGAACTAGACTTTTTTTTTTTCCTTTTAAAAATTAAGCTTTCAACTTAAAGCAAAAAATATATATATATTTATAGATGTCATTCAAATCAACAAAGAAATGGCTTTACCAGAAAAACGTTAGTTTTGGAGATGAACCAACATTATATCCTCATAGTCTCTAATCTGACAAACATGGAACACTTTTGCCAGGCAGATTGGACAAATGCAGTCAGGTCAGGATTGCTGATAATCATATCCCAAATGCTGAAACAACACATGCCTATAATTATGCAACCAGCTTGTTTGACCTTTTACTTGTTTGTTTTGCAGTCGGGTTATAAAGAATGTAACACTTAAATGCAAAACTAATCTTATAGATAATGCAGTATCTGGTTTCTCAAGAAGAGAGTGTACCTTTTTTGGGTGTATCTTTTAAATAGTTTTTATTTCAGTTGTGTATATATTTTGCACAGTTAAAAAAACGAAAAAAAAAACAAAAAACTGGATGAGATGATAGGGCAGCGGGTCCATCTGTTGGCCTCAGGCCAGCTCACCCTCTCATTGAGTGACAGAGATGTTGTCACCTCAGCCAAGGCGAGCTTGTCGCCACGACAACTGGGCATTTGTGCCAGGTTTGCTGCCAATTCTTATTGCTTTTTTCTTGCATTATGTATGCAAAAGCATGCATACATAATCTTTTTTTTTTTCCTTTTGTCACAGTAAAAACCTTGTATTTTAGTGTTTTAAAGGGAGGAGGAATAGGAATGTCTTAATATATGGCCATCATGACATTGCACAACTGCAAAACTACCAAAAAACGTTCATGCAGCTTAACGTATGGAACATGAAAGAAGGAGAAGAAGCCAAGTTTGGGCAGGCGAATTTCTCTTGAAATCAATTAGTCGTACTCTCCACAAATCGAGCATTTCCTCTTAGCACATGATCCCCATTGTGAAACACGCATGGTGCTGTTGTGAAGCTTTCTTTAGCAAGGACAGAGAGTCCATGGGAAAACAAGCCTGGAAGAAAACCTGCGAGATGCTGCAGAAGACTTGGTATTACGGATTGGCAATGTTTAGAGCTATCATTCAAACAGGACAACCGCGTTTGATGTACATCGAGAGCTCCAATGAAGTTTCGATGAAGTGGCGAGCGTGTGGGGAGCGTTTAACTCAGTCTTCGTTCATTCTGAACACCTTGAGTTGTTTAAAAAAGAAGTTGTAATTGCTTTAAGGTGCTTTAAGGTGACACCATAAGTCTCAGTTTATTTTTTTCATAATATATAGATTTTTCACTTCAACTTCACAACCAATTAAAAACTTTATCCTCAGAACTCCTTGTTCAATCTTAAAAAACCTTGTGTCTCTTGTTCACATCCAAAACGTATTTTCTCATTTCTGTGAAAAAGTTGCAAATGCTCTTGTACATCCATGGAAGTCATAACATAAATTATTTTACTTTTCCCCACAGTTTCAATTATTTTTGCCATCTTGACAAAAATATATTGTTTGCATCTCTCTCCACAACATTTAACCCCAAATTCTGTGCGTCTTCACATGCAAAATGCTTGAAAAATTTGCCATGAGATGTCAGGTATCTTCCTATACAATTAGACAGTTTTTTCTAAATCTGTCCTGAGCTGGTAAACTGTTCCGAGGTAAATCTTAATTTTCTCTAACAAAGGAAAATCTGTGAAGAATTAGATTAACTAATGATCAATTATTTCCCGAAGCATCTCAAAACTACCAATAGTCTATATAACCAGGGCACGAGTCCAGAGCCAAAGAGAAGCAGAAGAAGAAGAAAGGGCAGAGGATGGATGAGCAACGCTGAGGAAGAGGCAGAAGAGTCTAAAATTAGTTTCCATCGATCTGGCATCATCAACCGGTGAGTTTCCCTCATCGTACTCTTTCTTTAAACCCCATCTGGGAATTGTTACAGCATAAAGGTATGAGAAGTATATTTTCACCGGAAACAGACGCACAGACGACCCTCCTGGCTGCCATAGATGCAGTTTGTGGTTGCTGCAAAGGCTGGATAAGACACGCTAAAAGATTCTTTCCAGTGTCTTCATAGAAAGAAGAGATATTCTTTGTCATGTTAATGAGAATTTGTTGCCCAAATGTAGTGTAATAATTTCTTGTGTTGGGTTCCTATTTCTGCTTTAGTTTTTTGTTTTTGTGTTTTGTGCTCTACAGTGTTGTCTTTGTCCTTTCTGTATCAAAATGAAATTGTCAACACAATTGATGTGTTCATATAGTTTTTTTTTGAAAATCGCACTTACTGCTTTGCAAATGTCAAGCATGATTCAAGAAAGGCACCGAGGCAAAACTGTAAAATACGTCAAAGTTTATGGTTGAAAGAAGCTAAAGGATTTTACTGTATTTTTCCTTGCAGACATTAGAGTGAGTCAAAGTAGGTTTTTGTGCCCCAGGCTACAAGAAGACTTATCTTTAGATTTGTTTTCTTTCCTCAAGGAACTCACTTATATATAGCGTACTTGAAAAGTATCACGAGGAACATTCTTGCTGATAACGTTTAAATTCATCCACTGATTCTAGTGACATCACACGATTGGAAAAACTAAATTGGAAATAACCTGCCACAAATGCAGGAAAACTAGATAATATATATGGGATTCAGCTGTCTGGCATGTACATGTCATCTGAACAAAAGTAAAGGCAAGACGAGACTGGACTGTAAAGCATGAGATGAGAGGCTTCAGTACCTTTCAGGTGTTTGTGTGTGTGTGGGAGGGGGGCTGAATGCCTGTTTATTGTCTGCAAAAAGCAACGATGAGGGGAAGTGGGAGCATCTGCAGGTGCAGGTGTGAGCAGCCTGTGTGTCCTCGTTTCTAATTATCCCTGCAGTGCGGTACACAATCGCACCCAGCTTAGGTTAAATTACCATCCGTGGGTGAGAATGATATAAGATCCTGTGCAACTTAGGAGAGAGGAAAAACAGGCCTTATTTAAGTTAGCCAGTATCAAACAAGGCATGTGGAAGGTGTTCATTTCTCTTTGGGGGTGGTTGATTAGACCCAGTGGCAACCTGCCAACCTGGACTGAAAATGATCTTATCTGTGGGAGTGGTAGGTGTGACTACCAAAGTTCTGTAAAAACAAGATGAAAAAAAAAAACAAAAAAACAATCAGGCCATTTTGTTTTCCAAATTAGAGTGTGACATCTGCTGTGGTGGCAGGGTACAAGAGTGCCTTTGAGGCCGTGCCACTCCGTGCAGATGTTAAAACTTCCCCGTCTGAGAGGCCGTCTGCTCCTCGTACCCAACAAGTTATCCACTCCTCTGTTGTCTTGAAAGTGTTCGCCAACAATTCAAAGTCATCAAAGAATCAGACAAAAATAAACTGTATAACTATATATAAAAAGGCATGCCAACAAGCCCCGTGTAACTAAACAAACAAAAAAAAAACAATGAACGACTTCCAAAACATAAATCGGAAGGATTGTTAAAAAAAAAAAACTTTGGGATTATCAGGATGTTTTTTGGTCCATGTGAGTGAAACCTTTGTTGTGTTTTATTTTATTTTTGATTAGCAGCTGTTTTAGTGTCTCCCACATGAATCCCTCTAGTGCTCAGTCTCTATGGAGTAATATAGCTCTCAAAAAGATGTGTGCACAACTCTAACATTCGTATTCATATTTATATTTCAATAACGTTCTTGGTGAAGAAGCAGGTAAGCTCAATGTCCACAGAGAAGGGAAGAGTTCGTAGTCATAGAAATTAAGAGTTGTTTTCAAAGGGCTTTGCTCTCACAGCTTTTAGATTCATACACGCATAAAAACAAGAGTTTTGAGTACAATTTGAATACCAATGCTAAAGTTGTGCACATATCTTTTCGATAGTTATCTTACTCCATAAGTCTGTCTTATTCATAAGTAACGATCCTGGACTTTAACTGGGGCAAATGTGGCTTGCGTTGCTTTAAACGTACCTGTGAATTCTTCCATTACCTCCTGCTTGAGTCACCGAAGCCCTTCTGAAATAATTTTGGTAAGCTTGACATCTTTTGGGAAGGTCCGTCCCAGCTTCACGTTTTCTCTATTGGTGGATTAGTCTCTAATTATAGGAGACCAAAACACCCTATAAATTGCTTTGCGTACCGTTCCAGAACCCTAGATGTCAATGATCGCTTTACATCTGGTCTTGGTTTGGTTTAAAACAGGACATGGTGTTTTTCTTCCTTGAGATCATTTTTGCTTAATTGATGCTGCAAGACAAGCAAGTGTTTAATTTATTCCCCAAGTCACAACTTACCCTAATGGAAATCCTTATTAGACACATGCACCATAAGCAACTCAAAGCTACTATATATGAAGAAGAACTAACCACAAAATATAGCATTATTATTTTCTTCTTTTTAGTCTTTTTTTTTCTCAAGCAAAAAGTATAACGCTCTACATCAACAGTAAATTTTACAATATTTCCATTCAGTACCATCCCTCAAGGGGTGCAACAGGCACAGATAAAACAATTTAGACCAAGCAGCAACAGCAGCACCATTTTTTCAGGACATACACAATGAGTGAAATCATACAGCCACTTCTAAGACGGCCCACCGACTCCACGGCATGAACCCTGCGACCATTCAGAGATTCGTCATGGGCGACTGCAAGGAAATACAGACAGCTGCAACGAAGCAGAAGCAGTTGATGAAAGTTCAGGCCATGGACGGCTCTCTGAGGGGCAGCGCTGTTAAGGCTAATTGTCAGGTTTGAAAGCAAATCTTTTTCCTCTAGGCTAAAAATACACTGAAACATTTAGCTGAAAATTGCGGCATTACAATATGAGAATAGCTCCAAAGTACATAACAGTTTAGACTCATCTGTTTGCCTGCAGACTTTCTGGAATAATGTGTCGGGTCTGCTTTTCGAGACCAAACTGTTTTTTTTCCTTTCCAACCTTAATTATCAGGAGCAATTCCAACCACAGATCCCAATCAGCTCATAATAAAGCTGCATTGTTACGCCGTAGAGTCGGGAAAGTCATGTGACCAGACCGGGAAAAGTTCATGAACTTCCTAAGGTAGGCAGACAAACAGTCTGCAGTTTCATGTTACACCCACAAACTCAGACGTTTACTGGGGATTACATGTAACAGACCAACACAAAGAAAAGCTTAATTATCAAGTGGGACAAAAAGCACTTATATTTACCTTACTTTACTACCAATACCACTAAATCCCTTGCGCTTTATGTCCTTAACAAATGATAGGTGAGTAAAGGCAGCGTGTTTGACTTAATCTCAGTGACAAAAACTAATATTGGAAATAATCTCGGTGGAAGCAGCATCATGCTGAGGGGTTGCTCCTTTGAGCAGGGACAGTGAGCCTGGTCTGAGTTAATTTAGAGGTGATTGAGCTACATACGGGACAATCTTTGACGAAAAACTCTTCAATTTAGTAAGACTTGAGACACAAGTGCAATTTTAAAAGGAAAAAAAACACAATCATGATCATAAATATTGAGCCAATGTACAATGGAACTGTTCAGATCAAATCACACCTATCTGTTATAATACCCAATATTGAAATCCAAGTAGTATGAAACATTAAGACTATTTTGTGTTGTTCTGTTACACAGAATCCCAGAAATTACACAAAAAAAAACCTTGAAAACCTTAAATTTGTATGAATCATTGAGATACACAGTGGGTATTTCTTTAAACATAACATATTCCAACTAGTTTTGTAACCCTCCTTGGTGGAATTTTTGTTCTTTCTATGAATTTCTTCATAAGCCTCCAGTCAAAGTCACAGTCAAGGTTAAAGCGTACGCAGGTCACCCACAGCAACCTTTATCTCGAAGAGAGCTTCATGAGCCGACCGTGGGCCCGGATATGCCAGAATAACCTCGCATCAGAACACAAACAGAACGCAAAAACAAACAAAATGTACATCTCAATCATAAGAAAAAAAAAACTAAGCAAAGTGTCCGAACTTGAGAGCTGAGAGTTGTTGCTTGAGGTGGTGTGGTACGGTTTTGTTGCTACTGTGTTTTGGCACTGTTAATGTGATGATCAAGTCCACCGGTCCTCGGATCAGGAACGGGCTGACAGACGGCTTTTACACAACGAACTGAAACAAGTCGGTCTGCCAGAACTGTACACCCAAAAAGAAAAAGAAAAAATAGACACAAAAAATAGACACGGTATATTCTGCTATGACAAATGTATTAGTGCTACGTGCTAAAATGGGGCAGAAAGTGGGGGGGGG
>JAVLVB010000236.1:810171-821218 GCA_032876305.1 Orestias chungarensis | reverse complement strand
TCCTGTCAAGGATAAAGTGTGAATTGTATTTTTTTCTCCCTCATCTCTCCCTATGTGTCATTTTCCCTTGTCCTTAAGGACACGAGGGCGGCGCGCCACAGGTGCAGCGGCTACGGGTCTTCGTCACCCCTGTAATTTCGTTTGTGCTCATGTACCCCATGTGTGTGAATGACAATAAACGATTCCTGATTCCTGATACAATTAATAAATCATGCAAATTGTCCAATATTCTTTGAGCCTCTTTCAATTAAAAATAATAAATGTAGAAAACGTTCTTACTTTGATAAGATGAACATAACCTCTACTTTAGATGGCATAAAGTTAAGAAAATATATTCTATATAAGACCTACACATTACAGCCGTTTCCACCGCTCATTAACAATTTGTTTATTTTATAAATGTGGATTTTTTTTCTGAAAGAAAAGTGGTAATATTTGGACTTAACAATTCGCTGTGTTAAAGTAAAAAAGTTAGACTTTTAGTCTTTTTCTTTCTATAATCATCCTCACTGTAAGTGGTAGAAGTACCCAGAAACTTTCTGAAGAGAAATTATATTTCAAATAAAATACAGCCCTGAGTCTTTTTTAAAGTGAAAATTAAAATTTCAATAAAATCAGGAATTGTTCAAATCCTAAAAAGTATTTTTGTTTTTTGATTCATTATCAAATTATGAGTGTAAATATTTTAATGACTAACATATATTCAGAGATGAACATATACATATATTTCTTGTTTTGTGAAAAGATGCTACACCACTAAAACCAAAGCAGATGTTATTCTGTCTGTGTGCGGGATTTTATATGGAATATTTGCTGAAAACATTGCTGCTTCTAATTAGAGAGACTGTAAATATTTTGTCTATGAAATCTCGAACGATCGTCTGTAATCTACTGCAGAGCAAACTTTCCAACCTCGCGCATTGATCCTATAGGACATGGGCACCACGGTGATTAAATTAAATGCTACGGCTCTCTGTCAGCACCTTTTTTGCTGTAATTACGTCAATTTAAGAATGAAAGAACGCAACACAAAGCTTTAGCTTTTAGAAACCGCTACAATATGAAAATGAGGCACTTTTTGAGCAGCTATTTTCGTCTTTTTTCATATATACCACTCAACCACCTTTGTACTTTAAATTTTAAACCACCCAAAAAACAAAAAACAAACAAAAGCACACTATTCTCCATTCTGTACCGTCCTCTGATTGGCTTTCAACTCAGGAAATGAGAACAGCGAATAGCTTTTTCAGAATTTCATTTGGCACACATCTCTGTAGGTTTGCTTCAACCGAAAGGACGAAAGTAAAGAGAGAAAGAAAAAAGTAAATTTCCATCAGTTTATATCAAAGTGCTTCAGGGTTGCGTCCAATCCAGCAGCTCTTTCGATGCGATTGGCTGCCACAAGAGGAGAAGGTGGAGCATTGAAGCGCTTTGAGTGGTACCAGATTGTCTCTCCAAGGATGAATCGCTGACATCAGCACTCTGAAAAAAGGGAAACAAAAGTAACAATTGGGTAAGATGTGGAGCAAAACAACAATGCGGATATACAAAAGAAAATGTGTATAATTTATCAGGTTTAATATGATATGCAATATTTTATACGAGTGTCTGCTTAAAGGTTCTGGCGCAGAGTGACCCAGAAAGAGACTAAAGTTTACAGGACGGTCATACAGGCTGACAAAGAGATTCAGACACAAGGAGAGATAAAGGGGGGACAGATAGGAAGACATCGAGGACGCCGACCGCTACAGGCGCTCACGCAAATGTGAGCTTTTGACTCTAGGCCAGCGGGGAACAGACATTCAGATCTAATGCTGCATTTATATTTAGGCCAAACTCTTAGCCACATGGAGAATTTAAAGTTTAAACAATGGTTTCCAGAAGCGTTGGCGGGTACGGAGCTCCGAGTTAGAGGGTAAAACACAATCCCACGGCGTCCGAAGTGGCCTAAGAAGGGATGATGACGTAATGAGATAATACATCTTGACAACAAGATAAACAAAAATGCGTTTCAAGGTTATTATATTGAGATGCTACCTTCAAAGTCCCGGGGAAAATAAATTCATTTCCAGAATGTCTTCATTCATGCATCAACGCATATATCCCTAACCTTTATCAGTGTTTTACTAAACACTGTATACAGCCTAAATAAACAGGAGCAGTCATTGACAAGGCTAAAGAAATCCGACTGTTCAGCATATGACCTGCTGATAACCAGTTCAGAAGAGAGAAAACGGAAAATTTTTATTGATGCATTAAAGATTTTGAGATAAACCCGAAACCGATATATATATATATATATATATATATATATATATATATATATATATATATATATATAAAGTTACAAGAATGTTTGTTTCCATGAAACAAGAAGCTCACTGCAGCAATCAGCACTTTATATTTGAGCAATGGTCTATTATAGAAGACTTAATAGTATTAGTTGCAATCTTTAGGACATTTTAAACATAATCTCTTACATTTTTTTCGTTCACCTTTTAGTAATAAACTTTCTGCTTGAAGATTTCCTCCCACCAGGATCCCAAATGAGACTCTTGACTATATACGGCGAGTCTGTCTTTCTCATATCGGACAGAACGTTTCCCGTAAATTTGATGCCGTCCTTGTTTTTCTTACAACATGCCTCATAACTATCATCATACTGTCTGACACCGTTTTTTACTAAACAGGGACAAGCTCCTAAAGATCACGTTGATGTTCAAATTGATGTCTTCGAGCGTAATTGCCGCATGCTTTTACCTTCTCTGTGAAGGTTTACTGTTGCGGAGTTCTTTAGCGGCTCCTCCTGCAGTTTTGGATTGCAAACTGGGTTAAAGGCAACATAACGGCGGGTCTGGTAAGTAAATGCTAAACTCCATTCAGGTTACATTCTGCAAAAAGGCTTATAATAAAAATGACTCATAGTAAAGGAACTCCGTCTGTTTTTGGCCAAACTAAACAACACAGGGTTACTAAAGAGACCCAGCTCGGAGAGAGAGTTCCCAAAAGTTTCCCAGCAGGGCTCGGCTCTGTAATTGCACCAGGGTACTCTATATTTATACCCCCTCCTTCTCTTCCAAGTTTCATGCAGTGCTGCTATATTAAGTCCCTCCACCCTTGGCACAGCCAAGCCGGCCCGCCGATCCTCGGCCGACTGAAGCGGAACGGAGCGCCTCCCGCCTTTCGGCAGACCGGAGGACCCCGGAAAAACGGCATGAAGCAACACAGAGGGAAAAACGATTAAAGAATCCTTCTGTTTATGCTCATCAAACAGATCTTCATGTCAGAGGGAAGAACAGTAAAAGCCAAACCCTTTGGGTCTGAGTGAAAAAAACCGAATTGCCTAAATTATAAGAACTGCTTATTCCATCCTTGCCTACAACACCTATAATCAAGTGATTTTGATAACTGGCAACAAGCCTCTCACATTCAATCTGGAGGAATTTTTGTCCAACTTAATATTAATAGACCCGCACTGAAGGGATTTCATTCATGAACGACCTGTTTAAGGTCACGCCACAGCATCCGAATCAATTATAGCCACACTTTGACTAGGCCAAAGGCAGATGTTGATGATTGTGTAAACTTCTTTTTTCTTATTTAGTTTTACACCAGATGTGACGGCCTTGTGAACATTTGTCTTGGAGATCATCGAGGCTTTTCATCCGACATGTGCTGCTTTCGTTCAGCGGTGGGATTTCCCTTTTAAACTTTGCCATGTTTTTGATGTTTCGCATTAAGAGGTTTTTTTCTCTCAGATCTCCTACTTCCTCCTTGAAGAGTCGTTGATGAGCTCTTCTGAGTAATGTTTGTAGTCTGGCTTCATGGTTTCTCCATTTGTGGATCAGTGTAGTTCAGCAACGTCCACAAAAAAAACAGCAGAAATCATTCCGTACACGCTTTTTCCTCATCTCCTCTTGAAGATCCTTAGAAAGTGAGGCGTTGCTTTCTAACATCCTACTTCTTGCTGTCAAACAGCTTCTGCTACAATCATTTCTTCTTCTACAAGTCGAGCAAACAATGTGGTTTATGTCAGTTGATGAAACAAAATCAGTTTTCCACACTGGATCGGTCTGTTTGGATAGTTTTCTTCAGAAGAAAACAATAGTTTAAATCTGCTTTACTCTGTATTTACTCCAGTTATCTTTGAGATTACGCATGTTCTGATGATCTGCAAGCTTAACAAACAACCAAAAACAAATCTGTAGAAGGACAAATGTTTTTTTTATGCTTGACTTTTCTACAATAAAGACTTCACACAAATGGATGAAAAAATTAAATTAAATAAAACTGCTGACTGCCTCACATGCTACAATTAAACCTTTCCTCCCCTCGGCCCCACTAATCACATATCGGCGTCTTATTTTCTCCCTTTCGCTTTTTGCACATCGATCACCTTCACTTCCTCGAATCGTTTTCGCCATCTGTGGGGGGCGAATCGATATAATAACGACCGCGCGCTTCGCTTCCCTCTCACTTCTGCAGCCAGACTGTTTAAATCAAGAGGTTTGACAAGACTATCTGCCTCCACAGTACATGTCTAGCCACTTTTACTGCTCTCTGGCTCCTGCTGGTGTGTGTGTGCAATCAGAGGAGGATGTGTGTGTGAGAGACGTCCAAATGAACGGCTGCCTTAAAAACTGAAAGCCACCCTGTTCTCCGGTCGTAAATCCAGCATGTCGGCCTGTCATTTTCTCCGCCGCCGCAGCTTCCCACTCGATGCACCGAGCTGCACGAAATGAGTCATGGAGTCCGCTGGTCACTTGGGTTGGGTACAATTATATTTAATCTTAAAAGAAGCAGGACTCCATCATTGGAAACAGAGGTAAACACCAGAGATGGTGGGGCTGGGGGAGAGATTGCTGCAAGCCGGGAATAAAAGCTAGTTGTATGAACCTCACGTGGAAAATGATGCAATTTACCTCTGAGTTGATTTGTGCTTCTTATTCGGCCGTAAAATTGCGCGGTTCAAACCTGCAATCTGGGACGTCTCTGTGAAAAACACAACACTCCCTCAAACTCCAGCGGAGGCCAAGCGTGACCCGTGATCCACAATGACGGATTTCGGAATCATCCCAGGATTAGAGATGAAATCAAATCTCTCCCATCAGCAACTTTTTTTATTTTCCCTTCCAGACCATTTCCAAGTGAGCGAAATCCTCCAGTGCTGTCATCACTTTCCTAAAGCATTACTAGCACCAAAACTTTCTTATATATTTTTATATTACACAACCACAAACTACAACGCATTTTATTAGGATTTGTATTTCTAGAGATGCTTTTCTTAAGCAGAAATATGAAGGGATGCAGTTACGTGTTGTGCCTCCAAATATCAAAAGGATGCCCCAATAATCCTTATAGCTACGATCTCATGAGATCTTCCTGCCGTGTGCGGTTTGTTAGGCGTAATTTAATCTGATCTGAGGGAACGATCAGATTAATCTCGGCGTTTGGGGTGTTCCCTCGACAACAAACAAGCGTGCCGGGAAATCTAAAAACTACAGAAGAAAAAAACATCATTTGCTCTGAACTTGCATTTGATCTTGAGAGCTTTTAAACAGATTTTTCCATATGATATCTGAATGTTTGTGAGCGACTACTGAATTGTTTTATCCACGCGGTAGAACAAACGTTACGATTAGGACAAAATACGCCGATATTCAAGATGAAACACGACAAGACGTAGCAAAAGTCGAAGTGGTCTTAGGACTTTTCAGAGCGCTGTACTGTTGGGTTCATTAAATCATCCATTCTGTGAGTGGATTAGAGGTGCAACACGATCCAGCATGGAGACAGCTGGAGGAAGAAAACTGGCAGCGAGCGCAACGGCTCCCGTGTCACCTCACTTAATTTCTTCCAGAGACGCCGGGAAGTCTGTCGGTTACGGGAGATGTGTGTTGTTGCTCTCTTGACCGCGGAGGCCGACCTCGCCGTTAACCTGCTGCTTGCTCGTGATTCTGGGACATCCGAGGAAGTCGGCTTTGGTGAAATGACACTGCGCCCAAAAGCCTTCGAGAGTTAGAAGGGTTTGAAAATTGCTTCTTTGCGGAGGGCGCCAGCTGCTGATGGTTTCACAATGCCTGGAGTGGCTGCCAGAGTCGGATCAGTGTTTCTAATCCCTGCAGCAAATAAAAGTCTCATCATCCTCATTCTATTGTCAAAACTGCAGCTCAAACTGTTTATTACTCCCACATTAGGTCCACAGTACCAAACAACCAACAACCAGGTCTGCTCGAGGTTGTGCAATACAAAATAATTTGTATTTTTGTCGAGACTGAAGCATAAAGGGCTAAAATTCTGGATACTTACTGACAGTTTATTCAGGAAGGAAAGTAGCACACAAAAAGGATGGAAGGACACGAAGAAGATGAGAAACAGGGGCGCAATTTAAAAAGGAAAGTGGGACGCAAGGAAGCAAGAGGGACAGAAACAGTAGCAGTAGGACAAGGACGGAAGGACAGAAAGACGAAAAGAAACAAGGTGAAGAACTAAGAGTATAACAAATAAATGAAGGACCAAATAATGGCTGGAAGAATGGAAGGAAATAAATAAGGAAGAAAGGAAAGAAGGAATGAAAAATACATATATTATTCCCATATTGCTTTTTATTCTTCCAAATCTTAACCGGGTCTCAATAAAATTCAGCATCTTACCATAATGAGTAGTGAAGATCTAAATAAAGTACAACTTTTTTAAGCTTATCATAAAGAAACTTTTATTATTGGATATAATTAAGAAATACACAGAGTTATTTCTCTCAGCCACTTACCAAAACAGTCATACGTTATAAAACTTTAGCAAAAGAGTGAAAAAATTATGGGCCTTCTTTATTGTTTTTTTGTCACAAAATTCAAATACCAAACCTTCAAATTCGCTCTCTCTTACTGCAACATTATAGACGGAGACCAATAAAAAAACCAAGAGGAACTGGATCTTTGCAGAAACAGTCGGACCTTAAAGGGAGATTCCCGAACGTGGAAAAGCCAGCGGTGCGTTTAAACACTGCGTGCAGGTATCGGGTTTATTATAGAACAGAAACGGTCATGTTGGAAATCGCTTGCATCCTTCATGCTTGTGCTTGGTAAACCTGTATTTTTAGCAGGTCATGAAAAACCTGTAGTGCTCAGCTAATCAGAACCGGGGCAACAAAAGGGCCTTCGATGTTTGTCCAACCAACAGGAACGGATTGTTTTCAGAAAAGACGAAACACGTGTCGTCGTCGTCGCTTTTGGGGAGTTTAACTCTTTATTCGGAGGCCGATGAACGCAACGCATGCGCTACATCCCGTCACTTTGTGAGCCAGAGCACGTTGCTGCACATCGCAGCGCACCAGCTGCACTGGAAACCAGATTGTTCGGTGTTGAAAGACGACTGTGTGACTATGTGCTCCGACTACGCTTTCACACCCACTCCGTCCCGTCTTTAACTCTGCCGCTGTCAATCAGGCACCTACTGCAGCTATGCGGCGGGCTTCTGAGCCGGCAACGTGTGAATGTGCATTGCACAATATATTCTAGTGGCTGGATCAGTGGAGATCGCTGAAATTGAAGGAGGTGGCATTGAGAGGGTGAGGTCAGCGTGGTTCCTATCGCTGCCTTTTATTAGACCGACGTATCAGGTGAAAACAGAAAATACCAGAGCCTTTGGATAGTTGTCATCGGGCTGCAAAGATGACAGCTCGAAAGCCAGAGGGAGTGTGTTACGGCACACAGAGGAGCAGGAATGTGTGGGGTCAGGAAGAGGGATAGACAGAACAGCAGAGTTGGGGTGGTGAGAGTAAAAAATAAATAAAAGGCATATTTGTACTGCGTTCCGATGTCAGGCTTCATGTTTTGAGTATTGTTACAGCGGTGGGCCCTAACGAGCGCTCCAAACAGGTCGAGCCTTTATATTCCTGGCAGCGAGGAATTATATACACACTTTTAACTGTGGAACATTTCCAAAACAAAGCGGCGCCCTATTGTTTCCTTCAAATAGAGCAAATGAAAAAAACAAAAAACAAAATCTGATTCAACCCTCTTTACTCTGCAACTCCCTAAACAAATATAAATACACGTAAATCTGAACACGCTACAGTGAAACACGGTAGCGGCGGCTTCATGCTGCGGGCAGGTTTGTGTCCTACAATAAAACCCTAAACATGCAGAAAGGAATCTAAAAATCCCTAAAGGTTAGGTGTCAGGAAAAAGGAGGACGGAGTTTTGATCAAAGCACATTAACATGTTAAAATGGCCTAGTCAAAGCGCAGCTCTAAGTTTAATTCAAGAGCACATGGAAAACTGACAACCTCTACCCAACCTGATTTGAGCAGACTTTAATCTCCGGATCTGCAAACCTGCTGCCCACCAAAGAATCGAAGCAAAACGTGAAGAGCCAAATAAAAATGCACACCGCACTTTTCAGATTTCAGTTGTTAAAAAAGGTTCACAGGAAGTGAATGACTCGCGCCGATGTTTGCAGACTCCCAAACAAAAACAAAAACCTCGGTAATCGAAAGAACAAACTCCTTCATCTGTATCAGCCGTGTCTTAACCTATGACCGAAATACCACAGATAAGAGAGCAATCGCTGCACAAGGGGCAATGAAAATGTTCCATTTATCTCTTTCCGAACTGCGTAATGATTTTTCTTCCAGCCCACTACAGTTTCCAAAGGCAACAAGGAAGGAGCTCTAAGTAAAGTTGGTATTTCTGCGTTGTGTGAACTGGCTACTGTAGTGAAAGCTGCCGCGGTACGGAGTGTTCCTGGACGGGACCGCCGTGTTTTTTCTTTTTCTTTTTTGGAAACGCCGTTCCCTCTCATTCACATACCGCCAGCACACTCACATGTCTCTTTGTCTGCTGATTCCAATCTGTGATGATTTGTCTGTGTTGGTGTTGCTCCACCAGTTCTGCCACTAAAGACACACACACACACACACACACACACACACTAAGGTGTCATGCGGTGGGATGTTGATATACGGCCTGATCGGTGGAGCAGGTGGGGTCTCTGCTTCCGAGCAAGGCCTCTCCCAGAAGGCCGGATCGCCCCGACAGCGGGACGAAACCCAAGAAGCAGGATCTTTCAAAAGCTGTGGTTTAAAACCAAGAACCAAGGAAGTGAAGTTAACTAAATATTTAGAACTAGATTATTTGTATTGCTCAAAGTGGCCTGATTCTAAGATTATCACGTTATAATCCCATACTGTATACTGGAATGATTTCAGTTGGGCCTTTCGGCACATTTTGTGGGGTTCTTAGTTGCAGCTAATGTTGCAACATGGGAATATATTCAAAATACGAACAGAAAAGAGAACACGACTTGCGTTCTATCTCCAAATACACCCCAAAATCTGGATAATCTGCACTGAGATGGAGGCCTTAATAAAACACCGGGATGAGTTTAAATAATGCAAGTGTTCCTCCCTCGCCTGCTGACCTGAACCGACTCCGGGTGAGGGGAATCTGACGTAGCCTCAGACCGAGCAGACGACTGATTTTGAAAGCTGCTGGTTGATATTCTAAACGATCGTGAACGGGCCTGTTTTTTTATTTTTTATTTTGAGATCCCGCCACATGAGTTTAAAAGCCACCTCGCTGCAGCTCCATGTGCGTTTCCACGGCGACTCCTCCTGGCCTCCTGTCCAGGTCTGATGATGTATGTGTGATTATTAATAGAGAGGCTTTAGCTGCTTTCTTCGAAATGTCGCACAGTTATATTAACCCACCACAGCCGCATTTAGCTCCTTTTTTGCTCCTGAACGGACGTCGTTATTACAGGAAAGAAACCTCAATGATTCCCTTTCAGCAGAGTTTGGCTGCATGTCGCTCCACAAATGGTGGGTCGGACCATGTGTGTGTGTGTGTGTGTGTGTGTGTGTGTGTGTGTGTGTGTGTGCTAACTGATATGAATGCTGACTGTGTTGGCATGTGGTGGGGGACTGTGTGGGTTGTTTGTCGGGACCGTGTGCAGACAGGAGACTTGGTCAACAGGCACCGCAAATATTTATCCAAGCCCTCCGCAGGTGGCTCTGTCAGCTCCTCTTCTTCTCTCTCTATTCTGCTCTTTCTGAAGCTCCTAGTTTTACTTTTGTTGCTGGAGGAAGAGATGGGAGTGAAGGAGTAAATTTAATTTCAAACTCTCCCACAAACCTGTAGAAAGGTCTTCCAGTAACTTATAGAGACGCTTTGAATTTAAAATGAACTTTAATGTTGTAAAAAAAACTCTGGAAATCTGACTCTGGAAAAGTGGGAATTCAAACAGAAAAAAGCCTTACTAATACATTAATATATAATATATTACACTGACAGCGACTGTATGCATGCGACAGTCAGCTATTTATACTGTTGCCTGGCTTCCAATTGGAAGGTCATGGGTTCAAATCCAGCCCATGGCAAAATACACCACAGCATCCAGTGTGGGTCCTTAGGCAAGACCCTTTGCGCTACTGCCTACCTGGCGCCGCAAATGGCTGCCTCTGTGTGATTACACCAAAACAAAATCATAGTATGTCCTGTATGTACCTGGCAAATAAAGTTGATTTAATCTATAATCTTTAAAGACCCAGAGGTGGTCAAAAAAAAACTAACTAAAAATCCCATAACGTCAGTCCGTTTCATATTTTATCTGGAGGCTTAAACTGTGAACACACATGAATATAAACACCACTCCAGCCTTATAAAGCCGAAAAACCTTTCGCTGTCATGTAAAGCATATGGGATCCGCAGTAAAAACGGCAAAACATACAAAAACGCTGACTGGTCCAGCTGTCCAAGGAGTTTATTGCGTTTGAACGGTCGGCCAGAGACGGAGGCGGCTGCGGACTGGAACGCGTCACGAGAAAGAAGAAGCAAAATAAATAAATAAAACGGCAGCTGAAAGTTAAAGTGATCCAAAACGGCGACCTGTTGTTTACAGGCAAGTCACAGGGGTGATCTTTGTAAAGTCTGCGCCGTTGGCGATTTGGCTAAACCGCGAGGTACACGAGGATCAAGCTGGATGACGCTCGCTTCGTGTGGCTGGACGTATTCTAAACACAAAAACAAACGCGCATCAAATGCGTCGC
>JAVLVB010000236.1:781501-798072 GCA_032876305.1 Orestias chungarensis | reverse complement strand
GCTACCGCTTTTATTCTAAAAAACGCCAACTTACAGTAAATCCAAAACGTTGTTGCACGGAAGCAGGCTGATTGTTCATTTCCATCAGAGGAATCTGTAAAACCCGACCGTCGATTTCGGTTTCCCTGCACACGCAAACCGCAACAACCCCCGTGTGAATATCTTGCTAATGCCTTAAATTCCTCATTAAAACCATCTGTGGAGCGAAGCTATGATACGTTTACCACACAACTCCCCGGAGTTTTAAATCCAACGCAGCTTTACGGTGCAAATGATGAGAAAGTAAGCGGAGCTACTTAAACAACAGGGCAGGAGTTCCTGCGTGGAAAGTTACCAAGTGTTTTACTGATGCATATAAATCCACTTACAGTCTCTCCTATCTGCTTCAATCATTTATTTCTTAGAAAGGACCCATCATTTGGTGCAGACAGCGGTTCAAAGAGAATGTTTCCTCTATGACGAAATGTCTCGTGGAGACGTAGCTTAGTCATTGTCTAGCTAGGGTGGTCCTGCAAAGGATAGAAGTACGCCTTACAGTGACAACAAAACTAAACACGGCTAAATAGAATAAAGCAAATGTAGATTCAGGAAATCAAAACATAAATGTCATTGACTGCTGCAGGAGCCAAAGGCTCACAAATACTTCCTTTGATTATTTCCATTTGTTTTCTTACGTCTTGAAAAAGGGAAACACTATACCACCATAAAAAGTTTACTTTTTTCACATTGCTTTTTTTCACTTATTCCAAAACAGATTTGACTATGTTCATTTTTTTAAAAGAAAATCAAATGTTTAAAGAAAACAGGTAAATAAGTATTCAAACCTATTGCAGTGGCACTCATAATTGCCATTACCCTGATCACATGTGAGATATTTCTGCAAACTAGATGGAGTCCGCCAAGTTTAGCTGGTTAGGCAACATTTTGATATTGAGAAGGTACGGCATCATATTTGACAGTTCATAATGCAGGTGCAATGCTACCAAGTCAAAGAAACTGTCTGCAGATATCTGAGATTAGATAGTTTTAAGACACAATTTAAGTGTCCGAACAAGTACCACGGTCCACATTATTTCAGAATGGAAGCCGTTTAGAGCTGCAAAGGCCGTCCCTAGATCCATCTTCACATTCAAATTGATTACTTAGAGAACAGAGGTGGCAAAAACCACAATAAATACTAAGATGGAGAATCAATTTTCCCTTGTGGAGATAGGAGAAACATCTATAGGGTCAACCATTGCGGATGCACTTCAGAAAACATGTCTTTATAGTAGAGAGGCTAGACTAGACAGATGCTCTTCTCACTAAGAGGCACATGGCAGTAGAAAAAACCACCAGACTTGATAAGCAAAATGTTCCAGTCTTATAAAACAAGCGTAAATAATAGACCTTCTAACAGACGTTATATGCCTCTTACTCAAAGAGTTAGATCTGGATAAAGAGAGACACTATATGTAAAGCATGGTGGTGTTAGCGTCACGACTTCTCAGCTTAACAAAACTTGAATGTAAAATGCTTGATTGGAATGACTAATACATTTTTTTTTACATTTATTACATATTTATTTGTTTCTGTTATTACATTTGTCAGAGAATGGATATACTGTATAACTGGTTGCACAAATAGGTAATATGCAGTGAAGCCGTTGACTGCAAAACGATGCTGCAGTTAATTCTGTTTTTACACTGTCTTTGACTGATGGAGATTGTCTGACTTATTGGTGTTTTGTTTGTTTGTATATAATTAAGTATTTTCTAGTCTACAAGACCAAATTGTTTCCTTTTCTACAAGCCGCATGTGTGTATGACAGTCTCTTCTCTTAAAATACGCAACAAAAAAACAATGGTTAAAACAGAGCGGAGTAATTGTATTATTTTATGTATATTAAACGATAAAAGTTAATGGTAAAATGTGAAAATATGTCACAATTCATTATTGCAAACACTTTTGGAAGATAAAATAAACTGGTGAGGATCTCCAGAACATTGCTTTTTTTGGTTTGTTTATTTGTTTATCTGACTCGACAATCTGGCCTTTAACAATTATCCTAATTGAATCCTGTACAAACAGAAGGTAAAGGCCCCATCAATGATGGTGGAGCCAAACAAGGTTTTAGATAAAGGTGTGTGGAGAGTCTTATTATTAAGACAGATGTCTATATTTTAAGGTAAAACTCCTACCTGTTCCCTCTTTGTTTCCATTCTGATGTGTCCGTAGCTCCTCCGATTTGTAGAAGTCAATGCTGGCATATGTGTTGAGGCTTGAACCGCTGCTCCCACCAGCTGTTGCCCCCATTCCACCAACCCCGGAGGCTGAACCAAGAACATTAAACAGTCGAGGCTGGGGCTGGCCTCCGGTGACCCCATCCAGGGCAGCATGGGGACTCTCTTTGTTGACCAAGTCCAGGTCTATGTAGTTCAAACCCTGCTCCGTGGATATTGTCTGATTGTTTGTAGGTAGAAACTGCTGTGTAGGGAGTGAAAGTTGATTTGGTGGATCAGGGATTCCACCGTTCCCCCACAGCATGCTCTCAAAACCGAGGCGACGGGCAACTGCCTGGGTGTGCTCTGGAAAGAGGGAGGCAGTTGAAGAAGAAGTAGAAGCAGAGGTGGACAGGGGTGGGGTAGCCAAAAACGTTTCTGAGCAGTGCCGCCTGCGTCCTTGAGGATTAGCGCGGATTACTTTGGCACCCTGGTCTGGGTTCATTCCTGGTTTGCCTAAAGGGAAGTCTAGACCCCGAGACAGCACTGATTCAGAAGGACCAGTTCTTGTAGGAGAGGGGACTTTCGGGGAGAAACCTGGCGATGATCGAGGGGCAGTGTTGTTGTTCAAGCTGAACGCCATCTCTGTGTAGTCCCCACATGATGTAGGAGACTCTGACTCAGTCACTGAGGGAACACTTTCTCTGCTTTTCCTAAGAGGTGGTGCAGTACCTTCAACAGCCCCTTCACATGGACTTGCAGTACTCTCCTTACAGTTTTTAGGGGCATAAACAGGAGCTGGCGGTGTGGGAGGGGTGTGGAATGGCGGAAAAACTAACTGGGGATTGGAGTGGGGTGAAGGGGATGGTGAAGGGCCAAGCTCCATGTTGACGTACTCTGAAGGAGTTGGTGAAGATACGGGGACAGAGGGATTATGGGTTAGAGGGATAAAGGCTTCTACCGAAGTTGGTCTGTTTTGAGAATGCTGGCGACTTAAGTCATGATTCAGTAATGTTCCATTTCTCAATCCTCTACCTCGCCCAGCTCCTATACAAGATCGGCTGTACTGATCCCCCTTGAATTCAATGCTTACATACTCTCCTGGGCTCTTAGGTTCAGGGGGTAGGGGGTTCTCGCGGACCCTAGGAAGAGTGTTTGCCTTGGATACATCTAGAAAGAGGCTCACTGGTCTGCTTCTAAAGTTGCTACCTTGCTTTGTTACGCAACCCGAACCCCGCCTTTGAGCAATCTTGCTCACCTCTTTACGCTGCGATCCACTTTTAACATTACCTAGAGTCTGGCTAATCCTATCATCACTCTCTCCAAGACTCTCATTGCTGGCTGAGCTGGAAGAGTATGAGGATGATGAGAGTGACTGATTTTGTCCAGTTCCTGAACTGCCTGTTGGCTGCTCTAAATGGCCCCCTGAATTTCTACTGCCAACCACTCCCCTGCCACAGCTCCCATTGGGGCGTCTACCTCGTCCAGGCCCATCATCAAAAAGCCCAGAAGTGGGGTTATGTTTGTATGACCTTGGAAGGGAGTAGTAGGAATACACCATCTTTGGGGCCGGCTGTTGCAAACTGATTTCTAACTGGCAGGTTCTTTTATTAGTTGGGGGGCTACCATTAACAGAGGGTGCACTTATAGGAGACATGTTCATGTAGTCACTACCAGTCCTGCTATCAGCACTGCCAACCCAAGCACCTTCAGAGAGGCTTCCACGCTGGTCAGGGGAGCAGCTGCTGTTGGGTGACATTATCATATAGCCATCAGACACTGGCAGTTGACGAATTTGCTGTGGGGGAGACACGCTGTTGTTGGGGTTCATGGCCATATAGTCATCAGCGAGTTTAGAATCTGATTCTGGAACAGAGACAGTCATTGTTTGACATGAAGAAACAGGAGACTGTGTGACTCCTGGTAGCATGGACATGTACCCATTGTCCACACCAGCAACT
The DNA here is from genome assembly GCA_032876305.1 of Orestias chungarensis. NCBI lineage: Eukaryota > Metazoa > Chordata > Actinopteri > Cyprinodontiformes > Cyprinodontidae > Orestias > Orestias chungarensis. The sequence continues at coordinate 793,910 of JAVLVB010000236.1, read as the reverse complement.
GCTCCTGGACCACCATCAGTTTTTGATTGTCCTGCAACATCCAAGTATCCTCCTCCCCCTATGCAAGAGCCAGTAGTTGATTCCCTTTGAGTAGATGAGCAGTTGGATACAAAGGACTCTCGACTAGTGCTTCTTGACATAATCGCATAATTAGTAGAATCTTCATCTGTAGGTTCCTCAGCTCTACGCTGATGTGGGGCTAGTCTTTCCAGGGCCATTGGAGGCAAAGATGCCCGCTTGTTCAGAAGCCTACGTTCAGCCTCACATTCACGACTAGATGAACGACGCAGCACTCTTCTAGTTTGGGGCAGTGAGCCATTTCTTGGCATTCCAGGCACAGCCTGGGAGCTAGATGTCATGTTGCCTTGACTACTGTTGCTGACACCACCACTGCTTCCGCCCCGTTGGCCCATTAGGATGTAGTTTCCTCCATCCTCACCAAGGCACTGGCTGCTGGTGCTCCCAACAGAGCTTCCTGGGAGGCTGGGAGAGGGTAGGACCACATGATCACCAGGACTGGATCCATACTCATCTGAGGAGCCATAATCACTGGGTGAGCATGAGACTGAGGTATGATGAGAAGGTACACGAGTATAAGAACTAGATCCTGGAACCGCACTGGCAGATGTGATACCTCCAAACTCAGAGCCGTGCCCAGAGCTGTATGAAAGACTTGGGGCTGGTGTTGAAATAGAGCGCATTAGCCCAAAAGGAGCTTTAGCAGCTGTGGTTGGGACAGAACGGGCTGACTTTGACCTGAGGATTGGGGTGGTGGAGCAGGAGCCATTGGTAGAAGGACTTGAGTTTACACTGTGGAGTGGAGTGGAACCTGCTATCCCATCTTCACTTTTCCCTCCATCACTGGCGGTTCGTGATCTCGGAAAGCTGTGTCGAGGTGTTGGAGAGGCACTGGAACTGCCTAACGCCGCCCCCACACTGCCTAATGAAGGCTCAGTTCGGGGACGACGGAGGAAGCCCACCTGGCTTGGAGGAGGATTAGGGTGGTGACGGCGCAAGGGAACACTGATGGGGTTGGAAGCTGTAGCACCTCCTCCAGGACCAGAGTTTGACTGAGACTTGGTGCGCTGACGGAACTCCTCGCTCAGGGCTTTCATGGCCTCTAGTAAGGTTTCATGCATGTTTTGGGCCACCACAGAATCATCCACCTAGGATAACATGCATAAAAGTTAATACATTAAAGCAAAAACAGGGCAGAAAGCTTAAACTTTAATACAACTTATTTTGTTGTTCAGTTATTCAATAGATTTATTCATTTGGAAAATTCTAAAACTTGACACACAAGTCCAAGTTACATTCTCACCTGCATCCAAAACTCGCCAGGGCCTGTCACAGCAGAGCGTCCCACCTCGACGAAGAAAAAGTTTTCTGAATGTCCACAACGCCTGACGTTCATCAGCTGAAGCACCACAGCAGCTGCATCAGAGTTCAGCTTCACAAAGTTTACCGTCTTGTCAGTAAGGCAAAGGCGATAGATGCCCATTAGGTTCTTGGCCTGACCCAGGCCTTTGGGCCACACCTTCACCTGCCAGACTTCTTTGAATGCAGGTCCTAGGTTAGGCGTGCCATAGTCTGCCGAAGCTGCACCGTCATTAGGATTTTTACCTTCAAAGACAGAAAGAGACCAAAAGCGTTACAAGAGTGAAAGATAAAACACAGAAAAGAAGGAAATCAAGAGATTGGTTTGATCTTCATGCAGAAATTATAATTTATGAGATATAACCACCACTATCTTCCTGTTGGTGGAAGGCAAGGGGTTTTGTTATTGTGAGTCCTATGCTTTGCTTAGTTTTTATATCAATTTTAAATCCAGTTCAAGCACAAATCCAGCGTGCCTCAGCTTGTGAGGCCGTCTCAGAGTACCTGCAGGCCTCATATCTGAGGTACCATTTGTCAAGCACGCAGGTATCCCAACACCCTTACACCCACAGCTGGTATAGAACAACTAAACAGTCGACAATTGAAGCACTGCACAAAAATGATGACTGTGACAGAAAAGCTGCAATTATGGAACATTTTTCAGCAAACCATCACGGAAAATGCCTCTTAAGTAAATCTTCTTTGAACCTAAAGCAAACAATGAAAGCTGATGATGCACTCATTTAAAAGCTCTATAAAGCTCAGTCTACAGCTGAAGGAATGGTTTTCCATACAGATTTAGCAGTACAAACTGTTCACACTCTGTGTTTAGTTCGCTTTGTTTGAAATGTTTATTTAACAATGGCTGGGGACCTATTTAACTTCTTTTTTCAATATTTAAGTGCATATTTTGCATTTAAAGTCACTGTGTTGTTCAGATTATTGAGGCTCAGCGTGTACGTTTTATCCTCAGAAAGTACGTTCACTGATGTCGAACAGGCTTTCTGTTTAGGCTCAATTAATTCCCTGCACAAAAGACAAAACATGTCTCTGAAAAAGCATTTTAACAGGGAAAAATCATGAGAGTCATGTTTTGGGGGGATTAGGTAACTCCATAACAAAACAATTTCAAACATGGCCACTACCCTTTTATTCCCACATTTCCTGGTTTGTAATGTTCCCATACTGAATATGTCTGAGCATGATATTCTACCACAATGGATACATCAACATCAAAACATGCCCCAAAAAAATGTTGCACATCTGTTATTTTAGCATAAAATATCTGGCACTGAAGGCAAACAGGTTTTCTTGACAGCTAAATGAGTAAAGATGTTTATATAATCCTGGTGTAAAAATAGTACAGTATTGTGAATATATCATCATCGCAAAATCGATGTCCGCCAAAATTATATTGCAAATGACCATTTGGGTTGCAATAATTGCCAAAGTTGTATTTTTCTTGCAGATGTAATACTTGTACTAAGCTGGAGAGTGTCTCACAGCAACAAAAGACCAAAATGGACATATATTGCTGAAAAGTGCTCAAAATTACATGTTGATGGAGGATAAATCCAGAAATATTGGAAAAAAAGAATGAGGATGGATGAATTTGGGGTCCCTCATACTGAACATCAGTGTTTTTGATTTATTGTCGTTTGAAGATGTTCAAATCTCCTCACCTCTCCTATTGAGGTTGAGACTGTGTGCCTCCCATTAAACTTTTAAACATTTACAATACAATTTGCTACAAGGTGATTTTAGGCTAATGAATCTCATCATTAAAAAAAATTACAACGATGTCCACTTCTGGCAAGACTGACAACTGTATTTTCAACTTGTGAATAATTTCAGTCAATTTGTATTTTACATTATTTAGATATACCTTTATTACTCTTGCCAGACTGGTTGGCAGCAAAGGTTGCTTCTCTAATCTCATTGCTAATGTCCTTTTACCTTGATTTGATGTTAAAAGAAACAGATGTAGCATTTTGGAGCAGCACAAGGGTTGCCGAGTTGTGTGTTTAGACAACTATATCCTCTGGTTTAGGATGTTTTGCAGCTGGAAGACTTTCTACTTTGACATTTTTGTTTTTGGATGTTTTAAGATGTATAACAGTGATAGCAAAATAAACTTTTTCAATAGGGGGGAAACTATTTAGCATCTCAAAAGCTCAAATAATACCTGGACTAAATCTCAGTACAGTTCGAAAGGGGATTTTGTAGATAGAGCTCAGGATCGATAATCAGTGATAGAAGGAGAAATGTCAAACCAGCTCCTTCATCAGTTGTACTAGGCAATGATCTCTGCCTGGCTTTCTAACCATATCCTACCAGACAGAATTAAAGAACAGTGGCAAAAGCGCATGATGTAGATTACCAGTGCTTTCCAACGACTGATGGTATCATCCGGACATGTTACAGTAGAATAGCACCTATTTTGCCCAGATAATGAACTGTTAGCATGTTATGACTGTCATAAGCCTGTCTGCGTTCCTATTTTTTTCCTTCAGGCTTAATTTCTGTGTGAAAAATGACAATATGGAAATCCGTTGTGTGCTTCTTTGCTGGTTTAAAACTCGCAAGAGACCGAATAACTTTCTTAAGTACTGACTAAAAACCCTTGGAATTGAAAGAGGATGTACTATAGCAATGGAGTTATAATTCATACTAATCAGAGAGAAGTTTGACCGCAGCCTAACAAATCCACGCTTCTGTGTTCCTGCTGCAAATCTTGCAATGGCAACCATATGGAGAGAAGAAGCTCCGCATACACTGTGGTCGCCATGTTAGAGGAGCTTCTGTCATGACAAATATTTTCCCTAAATCCCAAAACACGCCCTCCAAAAAACTTGCAACAATAAAAGTGACAGGACTCATGTGTCCCGCTGCGTCTTCTTTCAGTCTGCTCCCACAAAAAGGAAAGCTTGCACATAGAACTCAAAATAGGCAGAGAATAGATGTTTTGCTGGAAGCCGGAGGGGCTTTTGGGTTGGTGGATATGTGCGTGTGTGATTTCGTGTTTGGAGGCTCCCCCTCCCCTGCATTGAGTGACTCTCTCAAGGCTGTGTATGGCTATTTTATGTGCCACTTTTCGCTCCGCTTTGCCTATTTGACATGAGATTTACAACAGGAAAAGGCCGTCTGAGGACCTTTCAGTAGGGACCCAAGAAGTGATGGATTTTAAGAAACACTAGTTGCACCGGAAAAGATTGACATAAATTATTTTTTTCCTATCCAGCTGTTTTTTTGAGAATTTTGCAGAGCTTGTCTCTTGGAAATCTTAAAACCACTTCAGAACTGTAAGAGGTCTTTCAAGACTCTTGCAGGGAATGATGCACCGCTGCCAAAATCACAACCATTTGCTTATGGTTACATAACGCTGGTGTCTCTCCAACACAGAGCAGCATAAATTATAGATGTCCTCTCCAAAGAAGCTATATTTTTTGTTGCTCACCGACAAGAAGAAGTCTCTTCCATTTTATATTTTACATTCAGGTTATCAGCAGGACGACTTCCGTGCAGCACGACGCCACTATAAAACATAATGAGCCCCCAGAAAACAGAACGGCCCTCAGCCGGAGATCGAGCTAAAGACAGATGCCGGAAGCGTGTGAAAACTAAACACACCTGTAGGTCAGTTGAGGATCTGACAATGAAGCTGGTTGCATAAGGGCTAAATCTTTCAGCAAACCTTCAGGTAACCTTGAGAATGTGTTCGCGTTCCACACTGGGGCAACAGTGGTATTCATTCATGGTCATTTATATACCAGGCTTGAGCTGAGTCCCTAGAGATTTTGGGAGCCCGTGATCTCTACCAATTTAGCCCAACAAATTTTTACGGTCAGGGTCAAATACTGTAAAACGCATAGAAATCTCTTTCTTTAGAAGCAAGTCCAGTTCGGTATGGTATTCTATTACTACAAAATTTACCATAACATGGGTTAGCCAGAAATATAAGCGGGTGACCTCATGAGTGATTAGCTTGTCTGAAAATAACAATATATTTCCAATTAGTGAAGGCATCAAACATTTTTTCCTGCATAATGCAGTACAGTATCTCAATACAAAAGGATTAACCAAGTAAGTTTGCGAATATTTAATGAATCTTGGTGGAGATTGGAGCAGGATGATAAACATCTTCCTTTAAAACCTATTTCATGGCTCAACTTTGGCAGAGTGTTTACTTGCTGGCGAGTCATTAGGAGGATGAATGAGAGTGTTAAGGGAATATTAGGGGTGCTGATTTTCCCCAGAGGCTGCCAGAAGCCCACTAACGCGCTGTCAGCGGTTCTTGGAGTGACAGACAAGTTACTGCTGACGTTTTCACGCAAATCCCCACAAAGCTGGTCTCCTAAGACCCCCCTTGACAGGAAAAGCTATCATTAAGATTTGCAAGAGAACAAATTTAAATGCTTCAATTTATGGGAACAGCTCTTTTTTTTCTCAGTTAATGCTGCCTGTAAATGAAGGAAAACTACTCTGGCACTCGCTGCGCTCTGTTTGATGCTTCTGACGTCACAACGCGAAAACATAGAGCTGTGGTAAAAGGCCCCAAACCAAACAAAACAGCACTGAGATATCGGAGGCCTAAATCGTTGCTCTTTACCCCCATCTAAGCTACCGTTCCCAGAATAGCTGTGCAAAGCCAACTCCCCAGCAAAGACTGGTGCACACTGTGCAAAAATGAGGAAGGTTTTGAGCCAGTGACATTAGTTTAATCTCCGCCTGCCATTTGTGTCTGACCATTTTACGACTTCCTTTAAAAGTCGTCCACTTCCTCGCTCTTCATCCATCTCCAGCATCAGCAATCCCCCTCCGATCTGAGCCAAAATTTCAGCAAAACAACTCTTCCTCAACATCAACATCTGCCTTTGGAAGATCTTACATGTGGTTCATGTTAGTTGTGAAGTACAGTCAGTATATGAAACGACCAGTGACGCAAACAAAATGAGGTAAGTGAGGCTGGCCTAGTGCTGGGTCAATTACAATGACGTGTACTGGAAGTTCTTAAACCTACTTCAGAAAGTAAGCAACTAGACAAAGCTGCAATGCCTACCCTCCTTTATGCACCTCAGAGTGTATCCAACCTGGTACCCAGTACAGCAGCGGTGGGCACAAACTAAGCTACAACTTTTTATCCGCTAATGCTAAAGCCCTGAACCACCTTCATAGTTAGCGGAAGCTAATATTAAAGCAACAGACTGCTAAACTCAACCACAAAATGAACCAAAGACTCCGTGTAACCGATCATATGAACATAGGAAACATGGGATGCAACACATCAAGGGTGGGATGAGGAAAAGAGAGGAATCAGAGCTGCTGGAAAAACTGTTTACCCTCCATTTAGCAAAGACACTGAAGAGCTAATAAAAAAAAAGTTCTTTAGCATCAGCAAACCCATAAAGCGCTAACAAATAATTTAAAAAAACAGCAAAAAAACTGAAGTGCCCATTTAAAAAATTAGCTCTTTAGCATTAGCACAGACACTGAAGCGCTAATTAAGAAGGACCTTTTTACTTTTAAAGTTAGTTTAGCAAAAACAATGAACAGCTAGAAATTTCCTCTTTACCGTTAGCGAAAACACCAAAGCACTAATTTGAAAATAATTAGCAAAAACGCTAAAGCTCTAAATTGAAAAAAATATCTCTTTAGCGTTAGCAAAAATGCTGAAGAGCTAATTTTAAAAATTTGCTCCACCACCGTCTACTTTCATCAAGTGTTCCCACAACTGCATCTTAAATCTTTCGTATAAAAGATTATAATTCAGTTTAGGCACAAAAGCAGTGGGTCAAGTACAACTGTCTAAATCTAGACATTGTAAAAAGCCAAAGAACACAGGAGACGGGTCAGAAATTAAGATGTGGAGAAGTAAAAAGCCTGGTTATGGTTAAAAGACACGCCACTGCAGTACAGCATTAATCAATGATGCAGTCAAGCGGTGATTTTGGAGCATCTGCAGAAATTCGTAGCTCAGGTGTAAAGACCTTTTGACACTATATTTAGCCAGACTTTATTTTAGAATCCAAAAACATTTCGGTTCCTAGGTCCTCTCTGTCCAATTTGACCCTGCTTGACCCATTTTTCTGCGAAACAGGGTAGAAAAAGGATTCAGGATTTTCCGATGGGAAAAGTCGGTAAAGACATGAACCAATTGACTTGTGTCGGTCTGATCACATGAAATAACAATTAAGTGCGTTGGAAGTCTGTGTTTGAAACATGAAAACACCTGAACGAAAAGTGCTGAAAACTATAGCTGGCTTTACTTCACGCTGCATACCACAGAGAGACAGACTCTTGTCTTCTCTCACCTGCTTTATTTTTCCCTACAGACAGCACCTTTTAAATGTGGGTTACATCAGCTGTTTATTATCTCAGCAGATACGACTCCCCTATGTGTTGGTGTGCTTACTGGTCTACTTGACATCAGAAACTTAAAAGACTGCCTTTTACAGCATATTTGCCACTATACCAGGTACCTGACATTACGTCTAGCTGAGAAGAATAGTTTTCATGGCCTAAAGAAGTATAACAGGCATAGTACAAAAAAGGACATCTAATCTCCCTGCTTTAGATGCATTCACTGCGAGGCAGGTAACCTGAGGACTTCTGACCCACTCTTCAACTTTTATAGGCTCGTTTTAACTAACAGCGATCAATGCAGCCTGCTGTAAAAAGGTTACAATCCATCCGAAAGCCCCCGCGGCGCTACAGTGCTCAACATATTGGCGCTCATTGACTAAACGGATTATCCTGCCTCTGGCTTTCCTTTGCTGCCCATCAAACCAGAGCACTTAATTGACAGTCAGCAGCAGAAACAAAGCAGGGAACACAGGGACATGTGGGACTCATGCTTAACGTTTTGGGGGTTTCTTTCTTTCTCTTGTATAACAAAGAAAAACGCGATGACGCTTGGCTGCCCAGCCCAGGTATTAATGTGAGTAAACCCGCAGAGGAGATACCGCTCTCCGGCTGGAAAAACCTGCAGCTTACGATAAAGATTCAAGGTCCCTGCATCCAAAAGCTCCAACCTCTGACTTCATTAGCCTTCGCCGCGCCGTCATCGGACGACCCTCGAGACAATAATTACAGACTAATTAGGGAGATAAGACGTGCTTAAGCATGGGCTTAATGTTTCATTAGCCTGCTCAGCGAGATCCAGATCTCATGGGCCGGAGTAGGAAAAACAGAAAACACTCCAGGATAAAAAAGAATTAAAATAAAAGGAAATGAATCAAAAACAGCTGGGTCAAAAACAAACAAACAACTCTTGTTTAACTACCTGAGTTATCTGATTGATTTTTCCTTTCTTAACATGCGTTTGATACATAGAAGTGTATCAAATGACAATAACACAAGTGATTAAGTTTAACGTGAAGCGAAATACATCCTGCTTCATCAGCATTTAATACTTTTTTATATATATAAAATGGGAGGGTGCAATGATCAAATATTGAGTTATTATTTAACTTCTGCCATCAAAATTACTGCTCACCTTTTCATCCTCTGCCGTTTCTAAATCAAACTTCTAACAAAATGTAAAAACACTACTGCTGACCAAACCTAAACTGGCTAATTGAATGCTGAGCACTGACCAAACTTTGCATATCTTAAGAAAAAAAGTTTGAGATTTATGAAAATGCAAAGTGGAACCAGAAGGCACTATGGCTGCCAAACCTGTATAAACAAAGAAATTCCCCAATATTGAAACCAAAAACATGAGATTATTGGTCTGGATCCATCATAGTAGCAAGCGACCAGTAAGCGGGTACCAGTGGTTTACGGACTAAAACCTGCACAACTTGGATGTGGCATCATTGCAAGATCCTTCCCACAAAGAACCCCAGCCTCTCATATCATGAGCTGGATATATTACTACATCCTGTTCCTCCAGGTTCCTTGAAACACTGTAAACTTTCCTGCAACAGTACATAGCATCACTGTTGTCTTGAGGATAAAACAGTCCTGACTTCAAATCCTGGGACGAAGTCTCTATGCATGGACTTTATATGTTCTCCCTGTGCTTAGGTTCTCCCACACTTAGGTTCTCTCCTGGTACTTCTGTGTGTCCCTGTGACCTGTGCAGGGTGAACCCCCGGCTCTGACTCAACGATTGCTGGACATAGACGCAAACTCCTGTGTACAAATAAGCAAGCGTAGACAATGGATGGATGCTCGGGGGTGCCAATAAATCTGCAACTGTGCTTGCTACTTTGGGTTGTTTGTGACTAAAGGCAATTCTTTTTTAAATGTTTAATGGTTTAGTGTTTAAATGCTGGGTTTCCCTACAGTTTCAGTGTCGCCGTACCGCCTCTATAAATCACTTTGTACACATTATTGCCAGATGTTCCAACGAACAAAAGGGAAAGGCAGGAGTTATAGCATAATATTAAAAAAAATAAAAAACAAATCTGATAGAATAAGTATGTCATAAAGTAACTTTTAAATGCAATAGAGAATGCAAATTGGTGCTTAAACAAGTCATAAGTGCTAATAAGTATGTTTCTGGCTGTGAATTTGTACTGACATGACGTTAGTTGAGCTAAAATAAACAAAAACAAACAAAAAAAATACACATAAACAGAAAGTGAGATCTGATGAAGAAACGCCAAAATTACATCTAAATATGAATCAGGTTTAAACTAAAGATTAATAAAAGTTTCTTGTAATTCGTTTTCTTGTCTAATTACCCAAATAAATAACTGATTAAAACACTGATCAAGCAGCATGTGAATTTGCTGGAAGTGAATCAAAACCTGGCTTTATCTGCTTCCACGCTGCTTATTTAGGCTCGTTTGTGATCATGTGGGCCTGTTTGACGATAGTGATTCGCTCCAATTTGGACTTTTTATCGAGCTCCTTTACCACCGGAGGTCAAACTGCAGCCCGCCATGAGGTGGCCCCGCTCGACCGAGGTTAAACCTTTACACACACTCTGCTGCCTCCTAATAGCTGAGCAAACAGCCGCCCTAAAGCCCGATACTGTACTCGCTGCCTCAGAGGGTCTTAGAGGATTCAGCTGAATAAATAACTGGGATTCTGTCCGGCTCCTGTTCAACTACAGCCGGCTCCAAGAGGAGACTGAGCCGCTTTTTCTGTGGACTCCTCCGGAGAACCTCGCCCGGCAACAGCCCACATTTACCAGGAAAGTGATCCGAGCAGCTCCACAGGTATCGGATGTGAGGGAGTGTGCCTGTGCAAACTGTGACCCACCGTCTCTGAGATGAGCGTTGTTGCAGCCAGGGATCCTGACTCTGTGCATTGTTTTACTCTAAATAAAAACAGCTCTGAACCTGCCGCCTCCCACCTTATCCCTGCGTCAGCGACGCGAGACCCTGGGTGACAGACAAGCGGCACCCGTGCAGCAAACGGTGCGTACCGCAAGAAAGAAAAGTGCAAACCAGCGCGCGATTTTACCCAGCAGCCCAGCTACAGGAGCTCTCAGCTACTTTGTTGCAGCTACAAAAAAGGAGCAGCTGTGAGTGATTTGGCAGCACTGCTTCATGTTCTTTTGACTGCAAAGGTGAAACATGGCAGTCGACACGTTCTCTAAAGCAGAGAAACATTTTCACCAACAGAACTGTTCTCCCACCGTTTCTTAAGAAATCTGAATAAAGGGTTTTGACGCATAATCTGAAAAATGTGACACGCATTTGTTTCACTATGATAACCGTTGGGTAGTAAGTGGTAAACAGAGTCCATCTGAGTGTCATTTATTCTCGGTATAGTTCTACGAACGCCTCAGAGGTTTCTTACAGAACGTCATCTAAAAGTGGAAAGAGTTTAGCGACGGACGCACGTGTGCCAAGAAACGGACGTCCGCCTAAACGATCAAGTCAAAGCAACCATTAATCAGAGGAGGAGTCACGATGCTGATGGTGAATTGTATTTTTTTTGTTTTATCTGTCCCCAAGCCATTCAGGGAGCCAACAAACATGGTGGTGTATTTCTGGCACAGTGGTGGCAGCATAATGCTGTGGAAACTCTTATAGAGTAATTGAAGGTAGTCAGAGTTGAATATATTGCAAAGCTGGAAGGAATCCGTTAGAGGCTCAGTGTGGTCCACCTTCCAGCTGGACTCTGAACACAAAGATGTTTGACTGGTATAGTCAAAGTCCAGACCTAAATCTACAGGAGAATCAAAAAAGATTGTGTTTACCATACAGTCTTTAATGATTTTGTAGGGAGGTTCTCAGCCTTCAGAAATCACCTTACTGTTGCTGTTGCGTTGCTTAAACGCAATTCTATGAAATATTGACTCGTGGGGAGCTAAAAACAGGTCTCTGCCACACTTTTCAGAAATATGTTAGAAAAGAAACACATGGTTTTGTGTTTTTTGTGTTGGTTTAGACCTTTCTAAAGTAATCTTCCTGCAAGGAATTCAGGATCAATAAGACCTTACGCAAAAACGCGAAGGTTGGTGGACGGGACCGATCTCACAGCATCCTCCTACAACTCATCAAGTTGCTCGGGAGAACTTGCTCGACTTTCTGTGCAGATTTGAAGAAAATAAAACTGGAGCACGCTTTTTTTTTTTATCAGGCTTCTTATCTCTCCTTATGCAACAGAGAACCAGCAGGTTACGGGTGGCACCTTGAACTCATATCTTCGATTTGCTGAGGTTGCGTCATGTGTCCCTTACGATCTGTCTGTTCGTCAGCAGGCAAACAGGTGATCTGCGGCCGCTGTGACAGCTGTGTTTACACAGCGACCGATAGACTCTTGTTTGAGAGATTTCTATACGGATGATGGGGTTTGGGGGGTCTCTTTTGCACGCTCACAATTATTCACATGTTTAAATAATTGGTTTTAAAGCAAAACAAAAAACAAAAAAACATGACCAGCGCTTCTTTGCCTACTTTTGAAATCTCCATGTTTGGCCTTGGATCAATGCTCCCATGTGATCCTGCAGCATCAGCAGGAAAACGGGGAGCAGAAAACATGAGGACATGGTGTGTTTGAGCTGTTGGGACACAGAGGCAAAAAAAAAAAAAAAAAAAAAAAAGTTTGCACACAGTTGAGGCCCAAAAGA
>JAVLVB010000236.1:768234-778247 GCA_032876305.1 Orestias chungarensis | reverse complement strand
CCAACCCCCCCCCCCCCCACCACCCCCCAAAAAAAACAAATAAATGAAACAAAAATCACAGATAAAATAAGATGAGATGTTGGATTTCTGCAAGTTTCACAGAGATGCTGCAAGCACGCTCTCCATGCTTGCTCTCCTACATCAACAGAGGCATGTGCGGAAAAAAAGCTGCTGCAAGTCTGGACCGGGTCTGCTCTTTTTTAAGAGGAGGGGGGGGGCTTGTTTTCTCTCTTAAGCAGCAAGTTTTCCACATGCGGCGCTGGGGCTTTTACGCACAGCTCCACGTATCCTCTCCTGCTGCGGCCGGCGCCGTCTGAGCGGACTTAACCTCGCCGTCCTCTTCTCTCTCTCCTCCCCTCCGGCAACCCTGACGCTCTCCCTGCCTTGTCTGCCCTCCTCTGTGCTCTGCTCTCCGGCTGCTGGAGGAGCCGAGCTGCTACCGTGGAGCCGCTCAGGTCTCGTGAGAAGTCCGTTGCCGAGCCGACGTGCCGCGCCGGCTCACCCTGCGAGAACGTTCCCCCTAATGTGGTTACAGCAAAAACAACAAAGCTACAATCAGGAAAACCAAACGTTTATACAAGTATAATAAAAAAAAATGTTTTTACTAATTAGTAGTTAGAAATAAGTATTATTCCAGACAACTTCCAGAATGCCCTGTTTGGATGAATATTGCATCAGCTTTTTGATGCAGCTATCAAACAGGTTTTGATGGTACCTAACTCTGATAATAAGTTGTTGTTTTCTCACTTAAAAGAGGAGCTAAATATCCCTTATATCTGAAATTAGATTGAAAATCTATGACCCCAAAATGCCAAGCGAGATGGAAAACAAGAAGAGAAGAGACAGAGAAAATGGTCATATTTGCCAAGGATCCAGAATTTAAAGATTCAGTTTATTTATATAGCGCCATTTTACACCACATTTCGACTCAAAGCGCTTTACAGGAAAATAATTTCATTACGATCATAAATACGTCATAAACAAAACAGTTTAAAGAAGCTTCCAATTTAAGGAAACCCAGCAGATTACGTTGAGCCACGGACTTGCAGCATTCACTCAGCAGACTGAAACAATAGCTGTCGCTTTGACTTTGCAGCAATCCATCATACTGAGCATGCATGTAGTGACAGTGGAGAGGAAAAACTCCCCTTTCACAGGAAGAAACATCCAGCAGAACAGGGCTCAGTACAAGCAGCCGTCTGCCGCCACCGACTGCGTGTTTGAAGAGACAGAAAACACAAATAGATCCAGAGGAAACTTAAAAGAAAAGTCCATAGCAGCATTTATAAAATTTTCTTGAATCTCTTATCTTTATGCCCATTTATCTTAAGATAAAGACACCCAGATAGAGTTTTAAAGAATTTTGGCAAAACCAAATGAGACGGATCAGCAGTGTTTGCTTACAATGGTGTCACCATGATTTATCATTCCAGCTGCCCAAATAATGAGCTGTGACCATGTTTTGGACCTCTTACAGCGTTGACATTTGTTTTGTTTCTATGCCTGTCCCCGACTCAGTCTCGAGACACACCATAATGTATGAAAATGCTTAAACAAACCCACACGAGCACTCTTTAGTCGGAGGGTTAAAAATCTTCATTGTAAGACTGACTGCTACCAGATATTCTTCCAACCCACAGCATCGCCATTAACTGGGGAATCTTTGACGATACATGGGTGATGTATGTTAACCCATCTCTTAGGAAAGTGTTTATTATAAAAAGCATTGTATATCCAAACACATCCGTAGAAAGTGTAGTGGAAGGAGGAAAAAACGTGGTGGGTATCTTGCACATTTGACCCAAATAACTGTACTCTTGAGATGAAGGTGAAGGAAAGGCGACTGATGAGGAGAGGTGTGGAGATTGAGCACGAACTTCAGGAGCCTCCACACAAGTTGTGAGTTTGAATGAGAAGTAAGTGTGGAGGTATTTTAAAACCTTTATTACTTTATTAATGCTTGACTATTATTATTAGTTTGCATTTTCAGGTACAAACACATACTAGGTGAATATCAAAAGTTGAAATAAATTAAGGTTAGGGGCGTTTTGGACTTAAATGCCATTTGAGGACAGGAATTTTGAGTTAAGCCAAATCATCCGGATCTCTGGAACGAGTCGGAATTCCCTCCACCAATCTCACACTGAAGCACATGATGCGTTCACGGGCATCGCTGCAGTTGTGACAACTCAACTCTGGAAAGAAATAAAAACAGAACATACAAAAATACAAAACAACACAGGTACTAATATTTTATTCTATATGAATGATTTTTGCTCCAGTGATGGGTTGACAATGCAGAAGGACATCTGCAACAGTAAATATAAAAAAAGAAAATTTTAATCTGTTTATTCCTCCCAATAAAGGATTATTAAACGTTTGGTGATGACAAAGATTATTTTTATTATTATTATTGTACTTTCAAAAATATGGTGTCAATATTTGTTATTGTTTAATTTTGTATTTGTGAAAACTATTACAAAGCAGGTTTTAGATTTTGTACATTTACTTTAGCAAACGTATAAGTAATGTTGAAAGTTTGAAGATTTACATTTTAACTTTTTTTATAAAATGTGGAGAGGGGGGAAGTTACAAAATTTTGAACATGCAATGCTAACATAAACAGAAAACTGCGTCAAATGGTACAAAAAAGGACTTAAAGATGTGTGCATATTTCTGATGTGGTCTAATAAATGAGTGGTTTAATAAAAGTTCACAATTAACTGAATAAATAGTAACACTAAACTCTAAATTAGTGTTATATTCCTTGGTAACAAATATGAAGAAATATCTCATATTTCTAAGAGATGCAGTAGCAGCGTCCCATGTTTCGTTGGATCTCATCACTGTGAAGGCGTCTGTGGTTCCACTCTCCAGATGATTTCAGCCTTGGCGCCTCAAAGAGGTCCATCCTGATACATTTATTGTTAAAAATAAATATATATAAACAGCCCCTGGTCTTCTGTTAATACGTGGATATATTGAGGATTGAACAGATTCAGAAACTCTTTCCAAAGAACTGTGATTAAATATAAACTTTCCTGACAGTAATATGAAATATATCAAGGGGGTGAACTTTAGAAATATGCAGGTGTTATTTCTATTCTTATTCTGGATTATTACTAACTAAACAGACTGGCAGAGGCCTCAGTTTGTATTAAATCCAACAAAAAGAAGAAGGAAAAAGCAACTATGAAGATTTGAATGAATATTTCAAAATATCCCAAACGGGATCCATGTTCGTGCTGAATGCTTATGCAGTATGCATGCTGTTATGCAATATGCATCAAAAGGTAACCTTGTGCAAGAGGGCAAACAGAAAATTACTGTCTGTCGCCCCCTGCTCTTTAGTTTATATACTGCCATGGTGGGAGAGAAAAAAAATCTTCACTTGGATGGATGGATAGAAATTACAGACTGCTCGATATAAACCCTTTTCATCTGGAGTCAGTCTGAACTGGCTCATCTAAACAGGTTTACATACTGTGTGAATAAAATAAATAAATAAATAAAATAACCTGAAGCACACACCAAGAGCCTCGCTAAATTAAGAAGTTGATTTTATGAACATGAATACTCGTCGTTACAAATAGATTAATACACCAAAGTCAACTTTTTTGTTCTTTTTGGCAAAATAAAATGAACAACCTTTAGCTCAAATTAAAGATAGAAAAGCAATTTGGTCCAGTAAATGAAGCTGTGAAGTTTTTTTATACATATTGTATCTTTTTAGGTGTTTTCTTTTTTTTGTCCTCTGAAATTCGCCATTACATTCAGTAGCATCTCCTTATAAGCCCTATAAGCGCATGCAGCCTGAGAGTGAAGAACACCTATCATAATCCATAATTTGACCAGAAAATTTAAATCAAAAACAAAACAAAACAAAAAAAGTGAGAAATGTTAAACATGTTCCACATTCACAAGCATCTTTTCTTTAGACAATACTTCACATGCGTCAGGAGGTCGTTAAGGCTGTTAAAGATTATTTGCAGGAACTCAAGGTGGCGTGTCGAAGTCTCTGTTGGCCCCACCATCTGAGATTCAGAGGTTTTAAAGCAGAAGATGTCCGTAACTGGTGGGCTGTTCTTTTTGTTCGTTCTTTTGCACTTATAAGCAGAAGATGAAAGCAACGATAGCAGCACAAACATGTGTGTGGGTAAAATTAAAGAGGCATTGTTCACTTGTGACTCCCAAAGAGTCCTGAGGTGGCGTCTACTATCACACACACGCACACAGTTTAGTTATTACATTCACAACCTTTTTGTCTTAAGTTTCTTTCTTCTACAAACACGTAAACACAAGACACGAGAGAAGGAGGCAGGGACGGGCCAACAGACGGACAGACGGACAGATGGACGGAGGGTCCGACTCCCTTTTCGACCGGATTTACTCCAGAGGATTTGAAATGGCAGCAGCTCCACAGGTTCTCGCCTCCCTCATTTCCCAGAGAATTAAAGAGAGGTGGCGGATGGGCACGAGAAGAGGAGGTTCAGATGAAAGGATTTTTCGAGGTCCCCCGACTGGAGTACACGTTTCCCTGCAGGGTGAGAGAGAGAGAGAGAGACGGTGTGAGAGACAGCAGCAAGGACGTCTCGTTGGAGTTATCGCACGTTCTGCACAGGAGACGACTGACCGTGAAAGGGTTCACAGACATGGGACGGGGGACTTTGGGCTGAGAGTCGGGCTCGGGGAACGAGGCGAAACCTGCAGGAGGAGAAAACAAAACAAACTAAACATGTTGGGTGGTGCAAATGTAGAGCGCTGAATGACAAAATAATGAGTGGACCAGGGATAGATTCATCCTGGTTCAACACTCAGTGGCTCCCCTTGAACATTCGTACAATCAACAGCGTCACACTTCACCGTGTTTTATTGCTGATCATGTATGACAGACAGAGCGTTGCTGTTGTTTATTTAACACCAGTACAACCACAAAAAAGAAGCCGCTCACTGCAGTGTTGAACCCGTAGCTTCATCCTCCGTGCATATAGCCAGAACAAGAACAGCCTGCTTGTTAGAACAGCCTAGTCAAAGTCCAGAATCAGACAAAAGCTGAACTTTGACTCTCTTGTAAAGAAGAATGGGCAAAACTTTCAGTATTTAAATGTGCAGAGTTGATAAAGACCACGGTAAAACAAACGCACACCAGTTTCTGATTATTTATATAATATGTAAGAAATAATCGGCTATTTCTTCCTTTTAAATCACTTCAAAACAACTTTTGAGGACCAGTTAATCTAAAGGAGTCATCCCAGCCTGAAATCACACAGAGCTCATTAACTCAAGATAAAACACTAAAATCACAAACATACAGAAAGCTGCTCAGTTATAATGTTTTTCCGTTGAATATTGACAAGGGTTGACATTTTTATTAAATGGAAATAGAAACAGAGAAATCATTTTTTCTCAAAATTTGTACGCCTTCAAAATGTTGTCGTCTTCTAGCCAAATTGTTCTTCAGTTGCAACCAGAAAAAATATATGAAAGAAGCTTTACACATCTTAGGGGTTAGAATAATATTAAGTTTAATGTCAAGTTTATACTTTGATATACAATGCGTTTTTATCTTTATTTTTTTTATTGCTAAACTGAGCTCTTAAGATGTAAGACTGTGGGAAATAAAAGCTAAACCTCACCGTTGGTTTCTTGATTGGCGACAGACTCGTGGTGAAATGCATTCTGGGTGGGGGGAGCCAGGAAGGAAGGGGGGAAAACGGAGGCGGGCGAAGCGACAAACGGGCCGGAGTCACCTGGAGGAACGAAGCGCCAAAATCAGAGAGAGGAAGATTTAATTACACTCATAATTATGATAATCTAATTTCCCTTTAATTTTTGATTTTGTTTCATTAGCATCGGGTTTCAGGTGAAGAAGAGACGTCAGGGTCTACTTTCGCTTTTCTTTTCTATATTGAATATAGAAGCGGCAGGAGCGTGGAGACGCAGAGGTAGCGTCTTATTGTTTTATCCAGATGCTAAAGTAAACTGTAATAAAAAAAAAAACTGGTTATGATTTTATAACGTAGACATAAAATCTGGATATTATTCAGGTGGAGTGGAGTAACTTAACAGCATACAGCACAGTTCGAAACTTTCAAGGCAGCAAGACTCCTTTTGAACTTTTACTTACAAAATGTAAAATACAAAACAAAATCTTAATGCTCCTGCCAGGCGATCGCGTGAGGCTTACCTCCTGAGGCGCCGCTGAAGGGGTTACTGGGGGAGAGGGCAACAGGGTGCTGGGAAGCCGACCCGGCGCTGGAGCTGAATGGGTTGTGGAAATCTGAGACACACACACAGGGAGGACATGAGGGAAGGGGGAGGATGAAGGAGAAGGGGAGATAATTCCCCATGCGTTGGGTTAATAGGGCAAATTCCTGCCGATTCAGATCGACTAGGCTCGGAGTCGCAGTCTTCTTTTGGATCAAAGGGACAAATGTAAATGCATGCGCGCTTTATGCTCCGTACTCACTTCCAAAAGTTTGGGATGTGGATCCAACGTCGACTCCGGGAGAGCTGGGAGAGGAGCAGCAGAAAAAAACAACCCACAATGAGTCTATGCCAGCCCGACTTTTTAAACGCCTCAATATGTTACATGACATTGAAATAAAACAGTTTTTTTTCTTCTTTTCTTACCTGGCAGGCGTGGAGCTGGACGAGAGCCTGCTGCCAAAGATAGAGCTGTACTGTGGAGGACCACTAGGTGGAGCTGCAAGCAAACATTTCACACACACCCAAAAAAAAAATTAAGAATCTCAGTATGACCTCAGGATCATAATTAACCCTACTTTAAAAGATCAATTGTGACTATTAACTAAAAATATGTGTAAAACTCAAATGACTCAAAATGTAGAGCCGCAGCGTTTAGGTCGTCACGACAGAAACACGATTTAACCAAATGAAATGATTTCTGCATTTGGCCTGCTATGGATCAAAGAGAGCTTGAGCAGAAAATCAATAAGCGCCTCTCCCTGGCAGACAGAGGAGGCTGCGGCTGAAAAACAACAACAACAAGGCTCCTTGTGGAAAGCGCCGGGCCTCCTCACATGCGTTGCTTCCATTAGAGCCTGTCAGCTTGGTATTTAGATAAATCACTTTAAAACGAGTCAGCGGGGTCCTCTGAGTCTGGAGTAAACACAATGGGCGTAATTCAGCTGCTACAAGACTTTGGCTTTCTGAGTTTTAACGGCGTTACGCAACAGAGCTGAGCTGGCGATCGAAAATCTTGATCACAGATTTCTTCGCTGCCTCTGTTTTAAGGTCAGAGTACACACTCAGGTCTGGATCAAATAAAACAAGATGTTTTCACGAGCAGAATCCTTCGTAGTTCCTAGAAACGGATTCGATTTTAACAGATCCCCAGACTTTCAGAGAGGCTCATGCAAAATGTGTCTTTGCACTTTGGCCTCTTAATCAATGATCAATCAATGAATTACACCGTTTCAATGTATTTGTTTTTTGTGTGAGACAACAAAGCGCCGAGCGACAAACACTGGGTACCTGCGACCGAAGACGTGTCAGAAAAGACACCGTCCAGATGCGAGAAAGCAGCATACTTGTCCTGGCCGCCGGACCTGTTGACCGGGGGTGTCGTCTTGCTGATGCTGACCGGCTGCTGCTGCTGCGGCTGCGACAAAGACTGGGGAAGGGACTGCTGCTGAGGATGGCTCAGACCTCCAAAATCCACGCTTATAGACTTTGGGAAGGCTCTGAAAGGCCCTGTGACTCCTGACACTGACACTGTACGACCTGAGAGAAAGAAAACAACGAGTGAGGACATAAATAAGTTAACAATATAAATACAATCATCGAAAAACTAAAGGTTTAAAATGAAAATGAGTTTTTTACTCTACACAGACAGCTCCCGGTCAGAAACGACCAATCAGAGCCAGGAGGAGGGTCCTGGCTCCAATAATAATAAACTGACAGTTTTAGACAAAGTTAAGGTGTTCAGGACTGTGGCTTTAAGAGACAGAGCATAAATAAATAATTTTATCATAGGGAACCACAAGACATCTGGACAGATTGGAACAAGGTATAGATGTTCGGGTGTAATGGGAGCACAACGCATAAGGTCGGCACAAACATCTGAAACACGCAGGCACGTTAACGTAGGAGGCATGCTTTGGGTTCGTTTTGCAGCCACTGGACCTGAGCTCCCTGCAGTCATCGAGTCAAACATTTTCCGTTGGCAGAACAGCCAGAAAACAGCAAGATTATGGCTGAAATATAAAAGTATGCAATCATGCAATCCGGCAATGATCTAGTCAACGTCCAGACCAGAGTCTACGTTAATTTTTTTTCACATTTCTGAAAGGTGAGCTCTCTGAAATATTTGGATCTTTGTAAACAATGTGGCTTAGTTTTTGACAGTGTCTCTAGAAAGTATTCATCAATGTTTTACCCTCATATCGCTTTTACGAATCAGTCATGACAAACAAAATTGGGCTTTTTGACAAAAAAAAACCCCAAACAACCTTTGCACCTTTAATTTTAAAGTGAACAGTAGTTTCTATAATCATAATAAAAATAATCAACGATAAACATAAAATATTTACCCTTATTGAAGTGAATGACCAAAATAGTCCAGCCTATCCAGACAGTTAATGCCAGTATCCTCAAAATGAGTGGAACAGAGATCAAGCGTCTCTCAAGTGATCGTGTTATAAAGACAAGCTGTTTCTAGTAGGGCTGTTCACTGGTTAATCAGTGTTCACGGCTACCATTCTATCACAAAAACAAGAAAAAACACTCCAAGACAATCACAGAACATTTTATCGAAAAAAAGTGAGATAATCGATAGAAAAAAATTAATCTCTACAGCCCTGAGTTCAGTGAAATCCATCATCATGTGTAGATCCGCCTACTTTGAGCTGTCCTCGTAAACCGAGAGATCGCGTAAGAAGGCGACTACTGAGCAATGCCGCCAGCAGACCAATGACTGAAGAAGTTACGAGCTTCCGCAGCTAAGATGAGAAAGACTCTGCAGACAGCAACCACTCAGGTTACTACAGTTAAGGCTTTATGAGACAGTCACTGGTGAAGAAAAGTCATGTCAAGGCTCAACTAGTGACATGGGAGGCTCTGTAGTAAAGTAAAAGAAAGTTATTTGTTGTGATTAGACCAAAAAGGAACAAGCACACCATCCCCACTGTGAAACATGGTAGTGGAAGCATCATGCTGGAAGGCTTATTAAGGTGCAAACGTAGAAAGAAGGCGGCAACGTAAACAAGGGAAATCCAAATAGTTTCCATCTGCAAGACAATTATGGCTTCAGAGAACTTTTCCAGCAAGGCAACAAGCTCAAGCAACAGCTAGAGCTGCACAGATAGTCTGAAGACAACAAGGTGGAGGTTTCAGAGCAGCCCGGACCTAAATCTGATGGTAGACTTTAACAGGGTTGTTCCCAACCGGTCCAAATGCAATCTGACAGAGCTTGAATAGTTCAGCAAAAATGAATGGAGTAAAGTTGCATTGCCCTGAGGAGCCTGGGGGAGATCTATCCACTCAGTGATGCATCGATCAAATACTGACGTGACGGTTGTAAATATATATGCAATTCATTTTTTTATGTTTGAAATAACAGTTAATTTGTTATTTTTTGGGGGTAAAAAAAAAAATTCCACATTTCGTTCATTATGACCAATATAAAAAAAAGCAATAAAAGCGTAAACCATCGAAGAGGCTGAGCAGTTTCTACAGGCGCTGTATCTTTGTTTTTTAAACCGACCTGTTCAGGGCTTGTTGCATATAAACTTTCAGCAGATGAGACTAATCTCACACTAAATTGACACTTTCATGCTGTGAAGATAATGAGTGGCAGCCTTATCTTAAAGTCTGAGTAATGCACAACAAAACAGTTATCAGCTTCAACCATTAAACAAACAAACAAAAAACAGCAGAAAGCCAACAAGATCTTTAAAAGCAACTGTTAGTTTGTAAGAGTAACTTCGATGTAGAAACAAAGCATGCTGGGATCAACTGCTGCTTGCATTGGGACGCATAGGAGAACCCCA
>JAVLVB010000236.1:723357-768134 GCA_032876305.1 Orestias chungarensis | reverse complement strand
GGAATGGGATTACCGCTGCGCCCCACATAGTTTTGGAGTGCCTCCACAGCAACGCGGTGCGAAATACCAGCGGCCTTGTGCTGACGAAGGCTGCAGGAGCGGCAGGCGCAGACCAAAAATAGCCCAGCTTTAAGCTTGCACGGTTCCCCGTTGATGGAACTGCGAGTGGATGCGTCTCGTTGACCATCTTGGCCTTTAGACCAAAGCTTTGAAGTGGCAACCCTGACGGATGGAGAAAATTACTGACCCCGATTTCAGTGGTGATGCTCATCTGCTGTGATTTAGATCGCTACAAGGAATGAGAAGATTCTGCACATCTCACAGTGCCTAATAAATCCATCTTTACCAATGCAACCTTTCTAATATTTGGTTATGCAACAACAAACCTCAATACAATTTGCTAGGATGATTTCACACAAAGTACAAAGCAGTTTTCTTTTTTTTCTTCAAATCTGTCTCACAAATAAAAATCTAAACAAGTATGACATGCATTTGTATTCCACCCCCTTTAGTCTGATATGCCAAAATAAATCGACTTGAAACTAAATTTTAGTTGGAATTGCAAAAAAAAAGCTTGTTTAGTAAAGCATTGAGTCAAGAAAGCATGCCACTCTAATGATTAATTTTTTATTTTCCAATTACCAACTAATTTGTGTTTGTCAATTTAGTAGAATTCAGTAAACACACTAAGGTTTGAATTAAAATACACTAAGGTTTGCATTTTCCTGTAAATGTTCATGCATGTAAGGCCTTGCCAGCACTGACACATCCACATCTGGGGCGTCTATCATAAATGATAATGCAAGGAAGTATTGATTCAAGCCACTCAGCACAAACTGAAAAAGTAATGAGTCTTACCTAAAGTGAAGTGGTTTTTGAATGAGCTACTGGCTACAAAGTTAAAGGAAAGAGTAGAGAAACATCAGATAGAAACACAGAGAGAAAAAGAAAATGTCATTCGTGCCATTGTTTTCTACTGCTTTCTGCCTACAGCAGGATTTTTGGTGTTACGATTCAGGGAGAAATACACATTGATTATTCTGAGAAACAAAACATACTGAGACATTATAGACATTATATACTGTGCTGAAATTGTTCACTCATTTAGTAATATGTGTTAACGCAGGGACAGGCAAATGATGGGTTTGCATTTTTAACAGTACTCAGTACTATAGCTGAAATCACTTTGTAACATTATAGCACTGACATTACGTAAATTTTACAATACAATTTTCAGCTTTAAGCTTATCCATCAGACCACAACAACCAAAAGCTTCAGCTTCTAACGATCAAAATATTTAGCTAGAACAAGCTTAAAGTAGTTTAATGCTAAACAACTTTGTTTTAGAGCAGTTCTAAGAGAGAAAAAAAGGTTTGGTTGAACTGCAGATTGGTTTCTCAGTTGTCATTTACATTAGCATGATTAGAACTAAGACTGCTGATCACAGATCTAATTTTGACACATGTTTACAAAATGTCAAAAATGTTCTGGCTCTTGGTAAGAAGGAGACAAGCTGCCAAATTGTGTTAAATGCAGAACGCACAAGTGAGCACTGGCATTTTCAACAAATAAAATGCCAAACAACGTCAGTACAGGGCCTTAAATCATTTGCATTAGCATGCTAAAATTAACATAAGTAGGCTTGCTAATGTTAATGCTGCAAAGTTTTACAAATATAAACATGTTATTGTTTGCTTTGTCAATGTCTAAAACATTTCAATGTTATTATTAGCATTACCCTACATGCTAACACAAGCCTTAGTGATGACTATGTCAGTTTCCAAATGTTGGCACCAAAAACACTAACATTAGCATTAGCTTACATGCTAACACAAGCCTTAGTGATGATTGTGTCCGTTTCCAAATGTTTGCAGCTAAAAACATCAACCTTAGCTAGCAGGCTAATACAAGGCATAATGTGGATTCCTTAACTTTTCAAATGCTGGCAACGAAAACATTAACAATAGCATCATCTAGCAGGCTAAAACGAGGAATGATGTTGATTGTCTCACTTTCCAAATGTAAGCAACAGACAGAATCAAAAATCATAATTAGCTAACAGGCTAATGCTGACATTTGGGTTTCCAATTTTTGGTAATAAAAGAAGTATATTCTCTGGATATATTTATTCATATTTTAATCATTATAGTTTGTGCATACATTTCTGAACTTATAGAGACATTGAATATCTGAAAGGTGGCAACATGTAATATTCTTATTGAAATTATTGAAATCACAGTAGTTTAGAGGTTGTAATGTGTTCAAAATGCAAAATGCAAACCTTCATGAGGTAAGAAAGCTTTAGTAAGGGACTGCAGAGTGAGTTAACTTTTTAAGCACAATCTGTATTTTCATATCTTTACACCATAAAGAAAAAAAAAACTTGCATCACAAATATTGCATATTTTTGAACACTGATGTAAGAGAAGAAATGAGGGGGAATTTGGTAATACAGTATAGTTTGTACTGTTTCGGTTTCAAAGCTAAACTAAACAGCCTTCCACTGATTTATGTTTTTCTGAGGAGGAAGGAACCCAAAGCCCACCTGAGGGTCGAGGGAGGGCAGGGAATGAGGAGCCGTGGCTCTGACATCCCGATGCTGACGAAAGGGATCCTGGTCGCTGTCTCTCCATGACACACAGTGTGGAGTCTGGATCACAAGAGAACATAAAACTTTGAGATAACCGCGAACAAGGATTCCTGCCAAGATGGAGCGAACCCCAACCTTTCAGAGGAGGATCCCGAAAGCTCTGCGAGCGTGACGGTCTGGCCGTGAACGCGTCAGTCCGCACGTCGGCGGGCGAGATGGTGGGAGCTCGATCCCATGACGGCAACTGGGACTGAGACTGGAGGAGAAGAGATAAAGAGAAAGAAGAGTTAGGAATTAAATAGGCAGGCCGGGTGAGTCTGTTTCATCATCTCTCAATAATTCATAAGCAGTGCCTTTGATGTCGAGGCTA
Source organism: Orestias chungarensis (assembly GCA_032876305.1). Lineage (NCBI taxonomy): Eukaryota > Metazoa > Chordata > Actinopteri > Cyprinodontiformes > Cyprinodontidae > Orestias > Orestias chungarensis. The sequence continues at coordinate 765,173 of JAVLVB010000236.1, read as the reverse complement.
CTTGGTCCTCTGACTGCCAACCTATCAACCTCTCTGCTGCAGCACCGAAGTGAATTCAGGTCATCTCTTCACCTGCTGTTCGCTTTTTATTTTCTAGTACTCTCTAAAACTCCCTTCCTTTCATTTCATCTGTTTGATGCAGTTTTCACCTCTTCCCTTCACTTCCTTCCCTTTTTTTATTGGTTCTTCATAAGCATCTTTATCCGCCTAATGCTTTACTTCTTACCACTGGCCTTGTAGATCTGACATGAGGTGGCAAATTATGGGAAGGGCCCTGGCTTGATAATGGACCGTGGGAAGAGGGCACAGCTTGGATGCTGGGACTCCATGGACCTTCCACATCTCTCCTGTTTTTGCTTTTGGAAAAATGCCTGTAAAAAAAAACAAAAATAAAATATTTACTTGTGTCATTAACTGGTCGTGCAAAAAGCTTAGTTACTACCTGATATAAGGATTTTTTTTAAAGTACAAAACAAAAGCAAACATGAAGCACAACAGCTAATGTAAAATTCAGCCCTAAAAACACATTTTAACGCTCAACTCGGACTTCTGCTTGTACTTGCACACTGTGACGACCTGCACAATCCTCTTTCATTTTCACTTCCAACATTTAAGGTGTATAAATATAGTAAATGATAGGTACATTTACTGTTAACTTAATACTTGCACCTTACATGTTTCATATCCAATATTTGTCATGCACCAACTACGGGAAAAACAAATTCCTTGTACAGCTAAAAAAAAAAACTTGGCAACAAAAATTTTTCCAATTATGATTTTCAATCAAGATACAATAAAAAATAAGCTGAAAATATTCCACATATCATCATTTAAGCATATTTTGCCTTTTTAACTGGAATAGCTTGAATGGATATAAGGGAAAATAGACAAAGAAAGCAACGTACAAAGATACTGCCCATCCATACTTCTATGCATGAAATATTGGTCAGTTATGTGGCAGCAAGCACAGGTAGGCAGAGTAAAAAATCTTAGTATTGGCTCGGCAGATAGGGACCGTTTCCCATTTTAAAAGTATGTTGTAACAAATTAACACAGAAAACAATTAATATTTTCGAACTTTTTCCTGTTACATACTTCTTTACTATCAGATAATCTTCATTATCAAAATACTCCCCACTACTAAATGAGGCTGGTATGTTTAGAAGTTGGGCGAAACTCTCACCATTTTTTCTTCTCATATTTATCCTGAAGAAACTCTTTGAACTTCTCGGGATCCTTCAAGTCGGGACAGCATTCGGTCTTTGGATCAAACACGCACAGCCATGTTCTTCGACCGACCTGAACACACGCACAGGGAAGTGTTGAACTGATCTAACTGAGGAGCAGTGATTTAGTCCAAAACTAAACCCCGATCTCTTACACCTCAAACCTCTGAAAAAATCTCTCACGAAAACAAAAACAGTCACTCGTACGTGATTCATTTGGGTCTCAAGAGCCAAGAGTATGGCAAATAAACACCGCCTTTGAGTCATAATAGGTTACATCACTCAGAAGACGACGACGAGCGCGATCTTGAGCCTCCCCACCTTTGCTTCAGCGAGCCCTACTCTCAACTTGGAAACTCGCGTTGCCAAAAAACAGACTGGCCAGCAGTCATGCTGAACATCTGATATACTTCATTCATTCATTCATTCATCTGTGTCAAGTGACCCATCCCCATGACTCCCAAAGTCAACATTGTGATGAAAATTGTGATCAACTCTCCCTTCAATTTACACTGTATCGTTTCAGCCCTTTCTACCAAAATATGTGCAAAATTATCTTTAATGATTATGCAAACTGACGTAATTAAACTAATTAAAATAAGCGGAAGATCAGTTGTCACAGCGATGTGACTGCAGCTCCACAGACATATATAAGTATTTGAGACTTATATAATACTATGGCAATAAATCCCATATGTGATTAACAGTAAAACACAGAATAAATAAATTACCATAAGTGATACAGACCACTGAATGATGCATCTCTAAAACAGATGGGCTAGGTGACTGACAATTTGATTAAATCAACTTTCAAGTTTTTCTTAAGTTAGAGATTGTCAATGTATTTATTGGTCTAATTAATTGAAAACTTTTCTGCAGATTTTTTTGTTGGAGGTTTTATTTCACCCATCGGCTTCCTCTTACCTTGCAAATACCCGTGTTGTGGCATCAGTGAGCAGCACAGTGTTCCTGTGGCTGCACAAACTGCAAAATTGTGTAACTCTAAAAGCTTCCTGACGATAAAGCCGAAACTGACAGATCTGAAGGTGGGGTCTGTGGTGCGCTAGCAGTGCTCTGGGGTCTCACTGCGTGTGTGTAACGGAGCAGATCTGTAAACGCAGCGTTATGAGTCACCTGATATGTCCTCAAAACCACATCCTCACAGGAAGATACAGGCTACTGCTCGAGCCAACTTGTTCCACCCCATAAGCGAGAGATGTACAGACATTTCCGTTTTTTTAAGATTGACCATAATAAAAACATAACTAGAGAATTTTTTTTTTCCTGGTCACATCTACATTTCATATAATATATGCAGATAACATATGAAGAGGTAGAAAGTCGAAATCTAGACACAACATAGGATTTATCAACAGCTAACTGGGAGTTCTTTAGACACCACCAAAGAAGAACTAGGATTAGTCTGAATCAGATGCTTTGGTGAAGAGTATCCAATGTAAACAACAAAAAAATTACTACTACAGTACTTTTAATCTGCTGTTTCAATTACTCTCTAAAGAATGTAGTGTACTAATTTTCATTTTTATGTTACCAACCGGGCTTTAAAAATATGTTAATTTTAGTCTTTTCCTGAGTAATATGTGATAATGCTTTCCCTTAGATCTGCACTATATATATATATATATATATATATATATATATATATATATATATATATATATATATATATATATATATTTATATATATTGCCTCTTGAAGGCATAAACAGACGTAAATTAGGTCCACTATTGAGTTCTGGCTGCCCTCCTTTCTTGACACACATGCAACCAGGAAGAATCCTAATAAATAAACTAAAACAACAACCTGGTTGCGTCTGGCAATGAAACTATAGAAGAAAGTCAATTAAGACGTGTCAGGACTGAGTGCCACTTACCTCATTGCCATGGTTCTGGAGGAATTCCACTTCCTGTTGGGAGAAAGTTGTCATGGAGATGGATTTGACTCTGTGTGGAGGGTTGAGGCCTCTCCTGGGATACAGAGGACAGATAGCAATAGTAACAAAAGCATGTATGTATGTATGTCTATAAAAACTGGCAAAACAGAGAGGATTGAAAGTGAGTATACACGTCTGAGACAGTTTACAGGTGCACCTCAATAAACTAGCAGAAAGTTGAGTGCAAGAAAAAAGTGTTGTGGAATAAAGTACTTATTTAAGCATTATGGTTGCACATTACAACTATTGAAACCTTGAATGGGATTAATTTCACAATCTGTACATCCTTTTTACTAAAACACTTTTTACTTCCAGTAAACTTTTTTAATATGATTGGACATAACCTATGACATATGACATTTCCTTTTTGAATTCAGTACATATCAGAGATAATTTACCCAGATGCACCTGTAAGTGGATAAATAGTTGGTGGGAGGGGACACTGTAATTTTTCTCAGTTTTTGGGTGGGTGAGTAGGTGGGGGGGCAGATTTGTTAAGGGAAAACCCCTCAGTGTGAGTGTGTTTACAGTAACCAGAGCTTACTACTTTCTCCATGCTGGGGTACACAAAGTGGGGGAAACACTGCTGTGCCAAAAAGATTGCGCAATAACCCACGACCCTGCTTCCTGTGGACCATGCAGAACAAACCGTGATGCTACACACACACACAGAGAAGAGTGCACCAAACCTGCAGCATGATGACATACAGGAAGCTGGGAAAACTGACCAACTATAGCTGTCTGTGGTTTTATGAAGCTGCTGGAAGGCACGGGCAGAGGAAGAGACAGAGGCAGACACTGCGTAAATGAATGTGCGCGCACATCATCGTCATCACTATCAGCATCAGCACCATCAGCATCATCATCATCCTCCACTAACACACGCCTGTTAATGTCAGGGCAGTGAAGGGATACAAAAACAACAACACACCCCACACCCAGTGGCCACAAAAGTTGGTATGCACTCTATGCAACGCACAGGGGCGCTGCACTAGAGGGGGGGTCAAAACTCCTAACAGAAAAAATGTTTTTCTAGTTGGCATTTTCTATATTTAACAGCATGAAAAACAGATATCGTCCCATATTTGGCTGTTAAATGTTGCCTCCCCTATTGAACCGATAAGGGACGTGATTTGTTCGGTATTTCTATGAATAGCAGATACAAACGCCTGTCACACACACACATATCCACACACTAAGTGTAAGAATGACTGAAATAAAACTCAGGAAATATTAACACAGGAAAGCTAAATTCACTCATATGTTTATTTATTATTATTCATTCTTTAATTAAAGATGAGTTGTAAAAGTTTATGTGTATATAAGACAAATTAGTCCAGTGTCACTATAGCCCTTAGACTCAAAAGGGTTGGTGACCCATGCTACCAACCTTTTTGGCAGGGGGACACTTGAGTTTAAATGTCTTATTCAATATCACTAAAGGTGTTTTGTGACGTATCTGATAAGTCAGATCAGATGCAATGTCCAGTCAGTAACTGTTATCCAGCGAGGAGATCATTTAAATTTAAAGATTCATTTTATTGTGTTTTGACTGTTGTATATTTTAAAGCTACTTAACACAAAATTGATGTCATTCAGCTGTGAGGTTGGAGAGAAAGAAGAGAAGATGACAGAGGAAGAATCAGGACAGACAGGGGAAGGTAAAAGTTTGGTCTAGTATTAGGTGGTAGTGAAGGAACAGCTACTTAATCCCAAGCAATAATGTTTAAACATTATTTTAAAAAACTGTATTAAGATCTTTAATTTTTAGGGGAGAATTAGTGGAGAACGCCACAGACATGAGGTCAGTGATAGAAGAGACAAGTGATGACTTCATGTAGGAATAATTACATTAGGGAGGCAACAAAAACCTAAATACCATGATGTTTTGAATTTCTGATGACCGTTTTTCATTGCGTTTTTGGGAAAATTAGTGCAGGCAGACATGGCGAGTCAATCACCGCAAAGGAGAATATGGAACAGAGAGGTCCAGGTGATGAAGATGAGGGAGAGGAGCAGAGAGGTCCAGGTGATGAAGAAGAGGGAGAGGACCAGAGTGGTCCAGGTGATGAAGAAGAGGCAGAGGAGCAGAGAGGTCCAGGTGATGAAGAAGAGGGAGAGCACTGAATGCCACTACTACTATATATTTCTACTTTATTACACTTCTTATTTGCTTCTGATTGAATTGATCACCTGATATAATATGTAACATAAAGAAAATCCATAATATGACTGCTGTATTTTCTAAGAGCATGACTAAAGGATGAAAGCTGTACGAGACGGGTGGCGGCGGCGGGGAGGGGGGTAATAGTAAATAAATAAATATTGTGAAGGGAATATTAAAAAATTGGTGCGACATGTTCAAATCCACCTCAGAAACGTAGAGTTGCGCCCCTGCCCACACACACGCACACACACGCACACACACGCACACACACACACACACACACACACACACACACACACACACACACACACACACACACACACACACACACGAGTCTGGGCGGGTGCACTTTGCAAAACCCCAGGCCCGCTTAGTTCCTCCTGACTTCTGAACGCTGCAGATACGGGAGCTCTCGCTACTCACAGCATCCCGGAGCACGACGTGCACACGAAGCCGCCCACCGTCACGTCCGTGTATGTCACGCCGGGCTGACCGCACTCGAAGCAGTGCTTGTTCACCCCGGAGTGGGCCAGCTCCCGGACCTTACGGGAGCAGATCTCCTGGTTATCCCGGTGCTTTCGGTTCGACATGGTGTTGCGGGTCGTGCAGGGGTGATCCTCCTCCTCCGGTCACTGCGTGCAGCGACTCGCGCCCCGCATCGTAGGAAGGAGAGAGAGCTGCTTGCGGCCTCACACCACTAGGAGCCAGGCTGCACACGCACGCTCACATGCACGCAGGAGGGAAGCGTCAAGTCACGCAGAGGACCAACGAAAACCAAAATCACAAGAGGATCTCTGCTTCAGAATAAAACTCGGCGTGTCTGTCTCTTTAAAACCAGACACATCGGATTTATTGGTTTTTTCAACACTATGTTGATTTATTTTTTTACTTGATCCTATTTAGATCCAAATAGCTTTTTTTTAAAAATATAATCCCTTTCAGTTTATTTTGGCAAATTGTCCACATCAAACACAGGAAACAACAAAAAACAACAATAAACAACCTGAATAGCTTATTCTTGCCTAGCCTGTTTTTTTTGTACCTTACAACCTACCAGGATATCTTCATTATACATGTATAAATCTACATAACATTGTAAGATTTTATTATTTTTAATGTTCACAAATGAATGAATTACTTCATCCACCCATATTCTAAGTTTATTCATCTTTGCAGGGCTGCAAGTGACTGTCATTCATTTATCCATCACAGGGTAACACAGAGAAACGACCACAGTCACACCTATACGTGACCATTTGTGTGCGTGTGTGTGTGTGTGTGTGTGTGTGTGTGTGTGTGTGTGTTTGTGTGTGTGTGTGTGTGTGTGTAATAATTTTCTGCGTGCACCTGTGCTCCTTATGCATTTCAATTTTAAGTTATACTTTAAGCATATTTTTTTTAAAGAAAGGTATATAAATTAAAAACGCATCAGTATTACTTAGAAAAGTTGACCGGATGTGGAGTGAGACAGTATGTGGTTGTTGGACAGGCGCTTTGGGGATCTCCTGTCAAAGACAAACAAGAAGCTGTCCAGAGGCCAAATTTTACTCCAGATTTAGGAAAACAACCCTGTTATCGGTGGGAGGGATAGCAGATTGTTTACTCCAGCAAAGTCTCACCTGAGGAACTATAAATATTCCTAAAAAGCATCTTTTTTTTATTTTCAAAGAATTTTATTAAGATTTTATATATTACAGGTTATTATTTAACATACTATTATACCTTCAATCCCAGTAAAGTTTGCTCCAAGCGTGACTATTAGTTTATGTCTTTATTTGTTTGTCCACATATCTTAGTAACAGGACTCACTGCGCCCTTTCAGTGACGTCTGGTTTAAGAGGAAAACGTGTGAGAGGTGAGACAACAAGAACATCTGCAACCAGAGAAAAAACAAAACGTGATGCACGGGGGGGGAAATAATACTAAATCAGACGAATTGTTTTCAGATGAGTCAAGACCTGCAGAGCCTGCTAGGCTGTGCTTTGGTCAGCAGGGGGAGCCACAGCAGTCAGATTGAGTGTCCATCATACAATTTCCTCCATTTAGTCAAACTACAGTTTTTTATTGTGAGACGCACCATCACACAATTGTGCATCATTGGATAGCGAAAGAAAACATGTAAATAAATGCACTGATTCTTTTTTATGTATTCTTTCAGGGAACACCAGGTGCAAATCTGAAAACCGACTTATAACTCATCAAATAAATCCCTTTTGGATTGTTGCTGATCAAGTACCAGGTTTGGGGTCCTGATGGGATCTCCATAAACATCCGTCAAACTTTTTCTACAGACTGGCATCAGCCCCCGTTCCCCACCCATCAAAATGAGACCAGGCTGTGTAATTCTCATGCATAAATGCAGTTTGCATCTGTTTCCAGTCTGTTTATGCGTTACGATAAATCCCTTAGGGGATAAAATGCTGTGTATTTTGGGGCAAACCATGTAAACTAGCGTTACTAACCTCAGTAGCAAGCAGGGAACCCATTCTCAACACACAGCTGTACCAACTCCCCAACAGAAAATTTGATTTTGATGAATACCTTCTTATGCCACACTGGGCAACCACCTAAATGGCCCTTATGTAAAACCACCACCAATTACAAACAACGGTTTTATTCTCGGCTAAATATAAGTAGCTGAATCCCCTCCTTCATTCCTTGTTATAAACCCACTCCTTACTGCCTTTTATATTATTACACACATCAAATTTTTCTAAATATGCATTAATATATGTGTGAAAACTGTCTTAGCACAGAAGCCAAGGTCTTCCTTATCAAGACGTATTTGCTTGGTAAGCTGCCTGTTCTGTAAAACATGTCAGATATCGTCCCGATGCGTAAAAATCAGATGTCGGGGGGGGTGAATCCATTTAAAACAGAGTGTGGGTCAAATAAATAAAAAAAGAAAATGAACAGACAGCTTGAAAGTCTGGCGGCGAGGATCCACTTTGATGTGAAGCAACCAAAAAAATTAAGAAAAACCTGTAAAAACAAAACCCCAAAAAACTTCAGTTTAAAGAATCTAGTATTATTTATTTTAGAATATGATCACATTTCCTATAAAATAAAAATAAGCAACAGCATTATAGATCCCTATGGCAACAGAAAACACCCTCTGGATGCAACTTATAATCTTATTTTCATTTTTAACACTCTTGCCACCCCCAAACAAAATGTCACCCTGGGGGGTGAGCCATATCGCCCCTCCCAAAAACCACTACAGGTCCAAATTAATTTTCCTCCCACTGTTTTAAAGATGTCTCTGTATGTTGTTGCTTTTTTTATTCTTATTATTACTATTTGAGGCAGCTGCAGGCTCCCATACACAATGTTTCCTTGACTGTGGGAAACCCGTGAACAGGTTTTTGCACTTTGGCCACAACAACAAACCAGATCAGGTTGCCAGACGAGAATACACACCCAGCAATCTATGTGGGGAAAAAAGCTCACAGCTCAGTGAAACTCAGGACTTTTCTAATAAATAAAAAACTCCAGATGCAGGAACTCACAGGTATTCCTCTTTAAATCATCATCTCATTTATAAATTTTATAGATTTATTAAACAGTGTGGAGTTGAGTTGCTGTAGAGAGAACACGTCGCTCTTTGTAGTCTAACCTGTCATTTTGTACCACTTTCAAAGCCATTATTTGCTCTGAGTAAGAAACACGGAAATAGAGATGAGTAAGAAAGGGGGTTGGGCCTTCTTTGTGTTTATTAAACAGTTGGTTCTGCTCTGAGCAGTCCTCTGCAGACTCACTCACTCACACAGGCTGCTGTCCTTGCTTAACCATTCTCATCTGGGAACAATTATAACCCATAAGGTCTCTTTTTTATGGAGCATACTTTATTTAGTTGTTTGTTTCGGAGAATCATTCAATCAGAAGGATTTTGCCTCTTCTCTGTTGAATAGGATGATAATAACACTGCAAACATCCTCTGCCTTCATTCAAAAGTGGTGACAAGTCGACTTCAGACACGGATGTGAGCCGGAAAAGACAAACAGGACGTTGTTTTTTTTGGGGTGGGGGGGTGAGTGGAGGTAGGAATACATTTGTTCTTTCCTTTTTCATTTTTTATTTTATTTTTTTGTTGTCCAACCATGAGCCAGGTTGTCACAGTGGAGCCCTGAGACGGGACAAATAAGACTTTCTGCAAACCCCCAGCTCCAGAAAGGAGGGTCCAGATAGAAGCTGGTGTGGAACAGATCAACGCTGGGATGACAGTAACGTTAGACTTTGAGGAGTGTTTGAAAGACTCTCCTCGCTTCAGGTAGGATGGAAACTATTTAATTACATTATAAAGCACATGATCCTAACTTACTTAAATAAAAAAAAACAGGGGCTCCGCATTTTACTTTATTTACTGACCAATTCCAGTTTGGACTGATCACCAACCCTAATTTTAATAACACTTTATATTTTTAATCTTTGATCATTTGTCTGTTCAGACATATATATATAAAAAACTGAAATACATATTTGAATGAAGGTTTGTATATCTAACTTTATTTGGTTGGTCTAATAGTCGAGTTTGATACATTGTGCTTACGGGAAATTAGAGACAACGGAAATGTATTGGCAGTTGAAGTGTGTACGAGATAAAAATCAACCGCAGGCAAAGCTAGAAGAAATAATAGAAATAGCTACATAAACTCTCAAATTATTAACTGTTCTTTATAATGCTGGAGAAAAAAAATCCAAATGAAACCTTCAATTATTACATTTTCAAATTTGTTTAAGCATTTAGTTTTATATTCTATGTCATGTGCTTTGATGGGGACCCCCTGCTGGCCTGGAGGATCACATCAGCATCTTGAGTTCCGTGTGTAGCAATAAGCATAGCTTGGATAACTCTTATTAAAAAGCGGCGCCTATATTTGACTTATAAGATGCAAAAACAAGCTCAGGCTGACCTAGAGTAGGTGGATGACAAATAAGAGAAACGCGACCTATCCAACTTGCTGAAAGAAACCCATCTGGGGCCCACATGCATATGTTGGTGGTCAAATTGCATCATCCCGAAGATGGAGCCAAAAAACAAAACAAAACTACAGGAACCCCTGAATCTTAGAAATAGTTAATCAATGCTTATTAACTGCAAATATTTATCCCATTTGTAACCTGCGTGGTGCTTTCTGACACATTTCCAGACTGGATTAGCAGTGCTTTAAGTCCTTGGTCAAAGGCGCAGTAACTGCAGATCTACAGCATGCCAGCAATGATCTTTCTTTCACCATCGGTATCTGGTGTAACCTACAGGGAAGTGTTACGAAGCTGGTTTTGTGAAGAAAGCTGGGTGTGCCTCTACGGTTGCTGGCAGCATACCCGAGTCGCCGCTCTCCTCCAACCCAGCAAATTCACGTCCTCGGCCTCTTTTTTTTTTATTTCTCCTCCTCACTCTGTTAACCATGTTGTTTTGGTATGATGGAAAATTTGAACCACGGCAACCGGTCCTGTGGTGATGTCTCATCTCAGGCGAAAAGGAGGAAGGAAAAAAAACCAAAAATGTTTCATTGCTGGTGAAAAGTATTGGACTGGCTGTCTGAGGAGAAACGTAAGAAAAAATAACTAAAAACGTGACAGCTTCTGTTCAACCGCTCAGATGTATTGTTGCCAGGTAACCGTAGGGGTGGGAGGGCAGCAGGAAGTGAGGCGAGATGTGCTGCGTTGATCAGCAGAAGGCAGGAAGTGAGCTCTGTGTGCGGAGAACCACGGCGGAAACTCAGCCTCGGCGCTGTCTCATTTTGCTATCTCTGCTGATGCGTGCCTGTCAGAAAGGGAGAGGCGACAGAAGATGTTCCTCTGCTGGAGACATTATCAGCCCTCCTTCTTTTTTGGCCTTGTTTTAACTCACTCTCTGCTCCTTTATTGGCCTGTCATTGGGTTGTATTGTAAAAAAAACCAAAAAGGCTGTGACCTCAGACTCGTTCTTGCACTGACAAACACAAGCAGCCTCTGTCTCTCCAAGCACTCCTCTCTTTCCTCCCCTCCCCTGCTTGCTGTACTGTCGGTGGAAGGCAGCGGAAAACCACATGCTTGAGCTGCTGGTGCGAAATCAGAAGACAGACAGAAAGAGACACTGACTAATGCTCCAAAAAGCCAAAGAAAACTAGCCGAACACCCGTGTGCTGAAAGTTTGAGAAGGCCTTAAAAATGTGCTCTAAAGTGTGATTTAAGCACATATTTTACCTGCCTGGATGTTTTAATTCTCGCATGTAAGCAGGCACAGAACGAACGACGTGTCCAAAAAAACTCATAGGCAAAAGGAACGCGTTCCAGATTTTGCAAAAGTTTTACAAGGTTTCTAAAAATACCAAAGACGTCAGAAGCTTCGGTGAATTTCATACGTAGAGACACCTTCTGGCTTAAAATGAAACCAAATACTTCTTGGATTGCTGTTGTATTCTAATGAAAAAGTAGAAAGCGTAACAAAAAAAAAGTTCTTACTTTGTTTTACAGACACTTTTTTCAATCAATAAATCAAGATTAATATAAGTGTTTAAAAGGGGAATGGATGAGATTTCTACATGTGATTCTGATCATCGTTTTAACACAAATTGTGGTCTAGGCGGCTACTTTTTCAACCCCATTAATTACTTATTTTTAAGATGTAATATTAAAAAGAATAATAAATAACAATACACAATTATAATGAAACAATTTCAGAAAAATAATTGACAAAATTTGTAATTTGGATGAACCCACAACAATAGGTTCATATGTTCTCTAGGGTTGTAGAATATTATTCAAATCTATCAATGCCAGCAATATCCTCACTGCACTAAAAAGAAGTTGTGCATTCACACTATGTGAATGATTTAATTGGCAATGGTTTTCTATTATAGCGGTGGAACATGCCGGGTCTTTGGTTCTGATGGAAAACAAAGCAGAGCAACATAAAATCTGTTTATCACAAATCGTACCACCATTACTGCACTTTTGTCCTATATAGCATTATTGTTTAAATATTGTGCCGCCGTAGCCTCGATGCTAAAGCTCACAAAAAGTGGCAGGGACTTTATGGTCCAAGAAAATAATCAGAAAATGTTTAATGTATTAAAATTTACAATATGTAGCAATAGTTTTACAATTAAATGCTTTTTTTGGTATTGTGTCGTACCCTATATTTGAAGGAAATCTGCTCGACAGTAATAGAAATGATGATTTCTCCTCAGATCCAACAGTAAACCTATTACCTGTAATTGTCTGCTGGTCAGTTTATTAACGTTTCATTACATATGAAACTTTACAGCCCAAGTTAAAGCACTATAAATGGAAATTGCTTATTTTGCTATCATCAGAATCCCTTAATCTGTGATTTTTAATGGGGACTCACGTCCGTTAAACTTGATGCTGCCCTGGTTAAAAACTTTCCGAGATGTGGAGACTCCCTCCGTCTAAAATTGCTTCCACGTTAGTTACTTGTTTCTTTCACAGAAATCAAGAGGTTGGCTTTTAAACAAAATCAGTTTTTCAGGAGACATTCAAACGTGTTTTCCAGCTAAATTAATGGGACAATCATTTATTTTTTTCGCACCATTAAATTTACAAAAGCTTTTAGTTAAGACCAAAAGCGAACAGCAGAAAACAAATAAACTGCACTGTGTTGTGTCAATTCAGACAATTTTATGCAATACAAACATTTATCTGTGAAATCCAACACAAAAACGGGAAGGAGCTCTTGAGTTTTGTCGTGTCTGCATAAATGGCTGATCTAAATTTTTGTAAATGTTTTCACATAAAAGAACAATTAAAACTCCTTTGCCATGTTTTTAATTTCAGATATGACATCGAGAGTGTCCAGAGTAACGTGAGCGACCTTGAGACCCGCCTGGACAGGGTAAGTGTCTCCTTCTACACACATCCCACACGCACTGTTAGATCTTAGCACAGTTTAGTGGAAGGGTTCCAGAGAGTCTGTGGTTCGGGGAAAGTTTACCTGAAGCTAACAGGAAGTAGCCACAGGTGCTGCTTCCCCATCATAGTCCCGTTCTAATGAGAGAACTACACCTTGTTCTGCTTCAGCCTGTTGTCCCTGCTGCACAAACAGGTTATGGTTTCAGATGGTATTCAGCTGATAAACCGACGGTCCACACAGTTTGTTTCTGTTCCCACATTATACACGGAAAAAAAAGAAGCACGTAATGAAATCTGAAATGATTTCGCTCTTTATGGTTCCGAGGACTCTGATCATCACATTTCTGCATTTCATCTCAAAAGCAGCAGCAACACGTTGTAATTGGACGGGACAGGGTTGTTTTGTTGAGGAAAAGCAGTTTTAACAGGTAAAATTAGGTAAATGGAAAAACCTTGATGTAGAATTGTGCAACAGTTTCAGTTTCTGCAGGTGAACTCTGACCTTATTGTCAAAGAAAGGAAACAGAAACGGGAATTTTCCAGCTCAATCACTGTTAAACTACTTCTCCAATCTCGATTAACTGATAAAGCTGTACATCCAGTGAAAACCAATAAAAGAAAAGTCCTCATTAAAAAGTTTCTTTTTATGCTCAGCCTTTAGCGATCTGCCTATGTATGTGTTCAAGGTCAGTGTAACTCTACAATTATAGAACAATCTAATCAGATGGCAAAAGAGCTCTACATGAAATAGGATTTTTGAATGTGTTTGAATGAGGTCTACTATACTTTCAAGTGTGACATTGCATGGAAATTTCACAAGTTCTTAGGTGCTTAATATGGATCACGATTTCTGAACAACATCTGTGAACAAGTCAGACTTGTATATAAAAAAAAACTCATTCCTGCCTGTTGTGTTTAGTTGTAACAGCAGATATACCTAAAACGGAACAGGCTGGATGAATTAAATGTACATTTTATTGAACTGGAGTTCAGCTTTTTATTTGCCAGCTTTATAGTGCAAATATGTTGTCAGTAAACAACCCAGCTTAAAAATATTTAACAATTTCGTCATTTTTAATAACAGTAGTAGTCACTGCTCAAAAATGCAAAACACAACATAATTTTTCAACAGCTCAACAGTCAGGTATTTCCAACATGTGGTAAAGGTACCTAGAGTGAAAACGGATCAATAAACTTGTGTTTGTTGTTCTAACTAGAATCAAATACCTTTTGTTTAAAAGGTTTAAATTACTCTTCCTGCTTTAAATACTATAACATGGTCCTTATTACAGCCATATCTAGAGTAACTACAGTTTTTACTCGTTTTATAGTTTTGATTTCGATACATTTCTTTTAACCAAACATCCAGAGCAACCATTTTCTAATTTTTGTTGTATTTAAGCCATCAATCTTTTTTTCACGCCTGTCCTTTGTAAAGCAACACTGTTACTACAAGTTTGTGTGTGTGAACATGTGTTTGGCTGCTTAGCAAACAAGTTCACAAACCACTAAGTCGAATAGTGTTGACTTATGGAGTATCTGATCTTTATATTTGTTGTAAGCATAAAAAGAGAGTAGCAGCGTTCATTCAGTCGGTAGATCTCACTCAAACATAGAGGACAGACGACCATGTGTGAACTCGTGCCTATTTTTAAGAATAATTTTGGCAACCAAATAACCTAAAAGGGCAGCTTTTGGATTGTGGGAGGAAGCGGGAGTACCCAGAGAAGCCACACAAGTCCAGAAAGAACCTGCAAACTCAATGCAAAAGGATCTCAGGCTGGGATTCAAACCCAGAGCCTTCAGGAAACGGTGCTACCAACTTTTAATCACGTGTTGGCTGAATGGGTAGATGAGTAAACGTTCTGCGATACATAATCAATGCAAACCCAACATGTTGGACGCTTTCAAACCCAAAACAAGCATACAATGTTTAAGGCTCCGAGTAATCACTCAGATTTGCTTTTGAGTTTTGTGAAATCCTCATATAGGCTGCTGTTTGTGCCGCAGTGACGCTAGCTGCCTTGTTTTCGTGTCTTCCAGCTCGTGAAACAATGCCAGGCCATGCTGGAGGCGGGCAGAGTCTACTGCCAGAACAGCAAAAGCTTCGTCAGCGGCCTGCGGGAGCTCGGGCACACGTGGTCGTCAGACAACATGATGGAGGTGACGAAAACCTTGACCTGCAAAATCGTCACCGGAGTTACTACAAGTCATTTAAGAGACAATGCACTTGCGTAGTCGCTTAAAGGAAGTGCTTGACGTTAGAATGCTTTTAGTGTGATATCACCGCTGAATATTTTAGATGTGGATCTGTGGCCTAATCTGAGACGTCTGCTATGCAGGACTCCTTGGACAAGTTTTCTACAAAGCTGTCTGTCATCTTGGACGCGCAGGGGGTGAGTCTGCAAGCTCTGTCTGTCGGTTTCTTCCTGCGTAACTTCTTCATTCTGATCCCAGAGGTTATCAGCTGTAGTATGCCATCGAGCCAGGCGAACACTTTGCATCTGACCTTTCTGACGTTGAAATATTGGCGTTTTTTCCCGTCTCAATCTCAATCTGTTTAGGAAGTGATCGAGACGATTCAGAAGTCCGTCCGGATGAAGCTGCAGACCTTTGTGAAGGAGTGAGTTAACTACCATCACACAACCTACCCGAGTGTGTTCAGACTGATCCGTTGGATTTGGTGCCTGTTTCCCAACAGAAACTGTGCAATCTGTGCAATTAGCCAACATCTGAACACTGAGTCACTACCCTTGCTTTTTTTGCCAACCAAAAGAAAAGAAAAAGTTTTCTTTTTTCCTGACTTTGTTGTGCTCGCTATCTCTATTAAATGAAAATTTTAGGTAGATAAGATGAAGGAGGAAGTTTAATAGCAGGTCGCAATAATTTTTCGCATTTAACAAATCCTAATGTGACATCATTTCACTAAAGTCCTTAATATTGAATGAAAACGCATGAAAAAGTATATTTCTCTCTTCTATGTGCAATTGCAGGTGAATCAAGAGGCTCTGAAAGTGACAATATTACTGTATTGTATGATAAATACAATATTTTAATATAGCATCGTGCAAAATGGATGTATTTTCTTTGAAGTTTCCCATATTTTGCCACAATGGAAAACAAACTTTGACGTATTTCTGTTTAGATTTTAAGCGTTTTTTCTTTTAAAACGCTTATGTGAAGATAGTGACTTGATGGTAGGGTTACAACTGCAGTTCTGCCGAAATGCAAGCCTCTACCGCGGTGTCTTTTGCACCATCCAACAGGTTTTGTTTTCCAGGTTTGTCCTGTAGAAAAGGGTTTTGCAAGCAAGCCAGGACGTTATTTTCCTTCCACCTTGCAACTATGTGTTAGTTTGTTTTCTTCTGTCCCGTAGTACGAATTATTGTTTTCTGGCGTGAATTTCCTGGTATTGCTACTGAGGGATACCGTGCTGTGATAACCACATGCAAGCCACTGCTTCTTCTTCAATAAACCGAAACAGAAAAGCATGCAAGAATTGCAGACAAAAAAATTGCTTTCTCATGTTTACTTTGTTTTGTTTTTTCCTTTTCTTCCTGAATCACAGAGATGTCCGAAGGTTCAAGGATGTCCGTAAAGAGTTTGAGCGCAGCAGCGAGACCCTGGAGGGCACGCTGGCCAGAAACGCCCAAGCTCCTCGAGGAAAGCAGCACGAAGTGGAGGAGGCGACCAACGCTCTGCTTAACGCACGAAAGTCCTTCCGGTCGGGGGCTTTGGACTATGTGCTAGAGGTACGAAAAACGTTACCAAAAATGAGAGTCAGATTTGCTTTATCTCGGTTTTTTAACATCCTTATTTTGTTAAAATTGAATTTCCCGTTTTTGTACTTACATTTAAAAGTTGGCCTATATAAAGGTGTTGTTTAGTTTTACATGTTTTTTGACAGCTTTCCTCCAGCCATGTGGTTGTGGTTCACATTTGGTCAGTGAGTGACTTTTGCACCTAGAGATGATGTGTGTAACTGCTCCCGTCATTTGTTACAGATTAACGTCATCGAAGCCAAAAAGAAGGCTGATATTCTGCAGGCGGTGAGTTCATGGCAGCGTTTTTTTCCTTTTTTTCTTTTACGTTTTAATGTATCAGATTGTAAAAGCTGTCCTCTGCCTGTTAGATGCTGTCCCTCATGGATGCCCAGGCTCAGTTCTTTCAACTGGGCCACCGGTCTCTGTCAGAACTGGACCAATACTGCAAAAAACTGAACGAAGAGGTAACGATACTAATTAGTCTCTAATAATTGTAATAAATTGTTTTAGCCAGCTGAACAAAATGTTGCTGTTGTTGATAAAGGCTAAAGGGAATCTCCTCGCTGGAACATCCTTGTTTGAAGTTTTCCACTCTCCCCTTTTTTGAATTGAACCCAACTAACAGGACTATTTGGGGTGTCTCCTGTATTAAAGTGAACATAGCACACTCAGAAGTTTATCATTCGGATATTTATTATAATATCCTGCTCAAAGGTTCATAATTACTCAAATATTACCCTTATTAAAGGTAGAGGCCTTATTTTTTGCAGTCTAAACTTGATATATATACACACACTGATTAAAATGACACAATCTATATTAGGTAGGATTACTAAAATTATTTGTTGTTGCTAAATTCCAGATTAATAAGGAAGACAAACTTTGGGATGAGTTGTATCACTTTCTTTAAAGGTTGCACAAAGTGGAAATCAATATGATAATGTGATGACCCTGACTTGGAGACTCTTAATATATTACTTCAAAACATTTGAGTTGATTAAAGATACTAATGGACATCCACAAATCTAGTCTTATCCTCAGAGGCGATCTCCAGATGCCACGTTTAGACATGAACAAATGTTTAGCAAATATATTCAAGCATTAACACCACAGGAACGTCCATCAATTACAACGTCAAAGTTTTTGAGTTTGCTGATGATATGAATGAAAGCGTTTCACCATAAGCGCCCTGATTACATTAGGAGGAAAAAGGTGTGAAGTGGGAAGCCAGCATTACGTCGTTTGGGTATTTAGCTGCAGGAGGAACTGGTGCCAAAACACATGTATAACAAAAAGAAAAAACCGAAGCAACATCTGACGACATCAACCAGGAAGTTAAAGCTTAGGTTTAAACGGCTCTTCAAAACTGACAGTGAGTCCAATCAAAAGGAGAAATTGGTTGAAAAGTCTAATTTAAACTAAAGTCAGTGATCTCAGCAAATTGAAATTGGTTTTGCCAGCCCTGAAAAGAAATGTACAAGTGAGGCAGCCTAGAAACCGGACTCAGTTTAGTCTGAAATAATCGAAAATCTCAGTAAATTATTGTGAGAAGCTTCTTTGAAAAATCCCCCAAATGTTTCACCCAGTTTTTATGGGTATAAAAGGGAATTCTAATGAAATATATATATGAAGACTTTTGAATTTGTATTATAATCAATAGTCTGTAAAAAAAAAAAAAAACCCCGGTGGACCTGAAACAGGATAAATCATGTCTGATTTAGTGTCATTTAGTCCGTAAAAAATTATTTTATATCATCCGTGGTTTGAAACTGTATTCTACAACAAAGAAATGTGGTTTAATGACTCAATTAATAACTTCCATACAAATTTTTACACTTTTAGATTATAATTAAATGAAATTATACAGTACATTTGGACATGACCATATATGCATTGAAACTTTTTTATAGTATTTTGTACCCGCAGCGGTAAAAAGTTTTACTGAAAATATTAACGCAAAATTGTTGAATCGGTTAGAAAAAACTTTCTCTGTGAACACACGAACCAAAATGCATGACATAAGATTAAGCAGATTATTCAGATCTGGAATTGGTTAAGTAGCAACCATGCTTCATATTATAGTCTTGGGTTCATTGTTTTGTCTTCCATAATGATTTCAGTTGAAATTCAGTTAAACCCCAAAGCATGTTGGGTAAACATAGTCGGCTCTGTGCGAAAAACACAGGCTACTAACTGCCATCTGCGTAACCTGATCCCAGGAAAACGCTCCAAGTGTGTGGGTTGTTTCTATGTGCTGTATATCAGACCCAAGTCAGACACCCGAGGTATGGAGATCTACCTCTTGTTAAGTGTATTTCTGTCAAATAAGAAAACAACAAATGTGGATACATTGTGGTGAACATAATGGCACCACAATCGTGTACAAGAAACAACTTTGTGAACTTTGTGAGGGAGGTCCCAAAACGTTGGCTGCTCACAAGATGACATGACGCTTTTCATCACGACAGGAAAAAGTGAGCAACAATAGGAAATATTTCACATGCCTGTGTGAGTCTATCTCTGCGCGTGTGGTTGCTCCGGGTTTTTGCCCCGCGCACGCTGGAAACGTTTCTGCACCGTCAACTCGGCCTGCGTCTGCTGAGTTTGTCCTTTGAGCTCAGCAAACAAACTTTGAACATGGATGAATGAAACAGCATCAATGGGTTTTTGGCACATAAATACGTTAAACATTTTCCACTTCCTGATTTCACAGAGAAGCCAACAGGAGGGAAATCATACCTCTTAATCTCCCATTTCTCCTTTTTTTGGGAAATGTTGAAAATTAGTAGTTGCCCTAAATCACAGATAGCTGAAACTACTTAAAAAGCACTCATAACTTCATGCAGGATTTTATTTCCCACAGATCTGCATCCGTACTCTGAATAATGATGTATGCCTCCTCTCGTATCTTGACTGCAGTTGTAGTTTAACTGGTTTCTTAGTGACTGGTTTGGTCTTGTTTGGTTTTTCACTCACACACATCTGTTTTTAAATTCGATCTACACTAACAACCTCTTCCTAAGTTTACTTCTTATGTAACATTCTCCCGTATGGTTGCTTTAGGTGGTTTTTTGTGTGGGAACATAAAACACAAAGTACTCGCAGTGGAAAAGTACTTTTGTACTTAAAATTTCTTTGCATTTTACCAATGAAATGTATTGAAATCTCCGGGAAGGTTTGACGTAAATCCAAGAATGAATCCAGTTGTTCCATGAAAGCTTTAGAGGTTAGTTGGACAACGTAATCAAAGGATAGGTCATGATAAAATAAAAAAAAATAAAAAAACAAGAGACAGATCAGGGAAAAAGCTGTGAAACAATATCTTCAGAGCTCAAATCAGTTGAAATATTTGAAAGTGGGAAAAATCCAGAGCCACAAAGAAATGGTTGTTTAACTAATCAGACAGGCAGATGGAGTTAGTAGGAGATAATGTTGGAAATGGGATAATGTGTGAATATGATCAAACAAATCCAAATAAAAACATAGATGCCATCCATTCAGCAGGATCCCCACTCTGCAAACGCTGTCAGAGATATTCACCAAGTCTAGCATCTGTGATTGCTGTGTTGACTTAATTATGGTGAATCATTACAATCATTTTTCTTCCAATTTGTAAATAAAAGTTGAACTATATTTTCATCTGCCACATAGAACCCCAGTATAATGCTTTAAACCTGAACTCGCAACTCGAAACTAAAAGGTCCTCACGCGAAACACTGTCATTATGTATAAATGCTCGCTTCTTGATGAATGTGTGTTGTGTTGTTTTGTTTGTTTGTTTGTTTACAGCACACCCAGTTCGTCTTGAACTCTGCCAGGGAGAAAAGAGATATGGAGCAGAGACATGCAGCCATAAAGAAAAAGGTAGAAAGTTATGATAAATAAAAAAAAACAGTTAAAGTAAGAATAGGGAGGTATCGCAACAAAAATAATCTGCATCTTTCTTCACATTTTTAAGGACATGTCCTATGATGATTCTCTACTGGATTTTAATTCTGAAGCTGCTAATGGGATTGTGATGGAGGGATACCTTTATAAGCGGGCCAGCAACGCTTTTAAGACGTGGAGCAGGTAGAAACGTTCCCCATAAAATGTTTCATACTGAAGAGAAAAATCAAACGCAAAACTCTGTATGTTTGCAGTTTTTTCTTTTTCATGTTCTTAATTCTCACCTTTTTTTTTTTTTTGGTTTACTTCACTTCAGACGTTGGTTTTCAATTCAGAAGAACCAGCTGGTGTATCAGAAGAAGCTGAAGGTAACTTTTAAAAGCGTTATTTAAAACGCACCCGTTTAGAGAGACTGCGCTGCCCGCGTGAGAAGTCACCGCTTGTGTGCTCTTCCTGTCCGCGCATTGCTCAGGAGCAGCCCACCGCTGTGGTGGAGGACCTGCGTCTCTGCACAGTCAAGCCCAGCTCTGAAAACGAGAGGCGATTCTGCTTCGAGGTGGTCTCTCCATCAAAGTGAGTTTTACGTGGGCGCATTTGCAGCTTTGTGAGTTTCTCTGTGTTACTAACAAGTAGCAAATGATGCGTGTGTGTGTTTGCTGCACAGGTGCTGTTTGCTGCAGGCCGACTCAGAGAGGGAGCAGCAGGCGTGGATCAGCGCCGTCCAAAACAGCATCGCCTCCGCCTTCCAGGAGCGCAGAGAGGATCACCACAGCCCAGTAAAGAAAAAAAACCTCCAACTTCTACTCTCGTGTCTTCTGTTTGGCCCGGTCTGCTGCGAGAGGCTTGACCTCTCGGCGTCTGTGTGTCATCCAGAGGCAGCGCTGCAGCTCGGTGTCGATGAGCAGTTTGGGAGGAGGAGGCGGAGGAATCGGGGATCAGGAGAAGGAATGCTGCAAGGCGCTGGAGGAGATCCAGGCGATCTCAGGGAACAAGCAGTGCTGCGACTGCGGCGAGCCTGGTCCTGACTGGGCCTCCATCAACCTGGGCATCACACTGTGCATCGTCTGCTCGGGAATACACAGGTACTATGCAATCTTGTGGGAAAACATGCATGTTCTCACAATGCATTGAGGCATTACGCTTACTTTTACCCTGCACATTTTTACATAAAGTACTGTTCTATTCACAGCCACACACCAACTTTTATCTCTCTAATTAAAGCCCATTAGCCAGCAGTGGCTTCATAAGCTAGTGTACTGTTGAGCCAAGAGGCTTCATAAACCAGGCAAATTTAAATTTTAACTTATATTTTAATCCGATCCACGTTTCTTCTAACTGGATTCATTTGAGAGTACAGAATTGAATCTAAACATGTAAATAATAGCAGCTCTGTCTGTGCCAGATGCACAGAAAAGGGCCTAATTCTAGTGTTTAATACAATTATAGCTTGATACCAAAGATAACTGCAAAACTGGGCAAAAATGTTCTCCGTTTGGCGGTTTAAAGCGAATCAGGGAGAGGTTTAGACAAGACAACACACACATAGTGTTAGCCTGAATGTGCTGTAATGGTTTCCTCTCCCAACAGGAGTCTTGGAGTCCATTTCTCCAAAGTGCGCTCCCTCACTCTGGACTCCTGGGAGCCAGAGCTCATTAAGGTAACGTAATGTTTTAAACGTAACATGTCAGCAAAACTTGTTAAACAGTTTTCTGTGTGGGCAAAAAAGTTTCTGTGGGGATAATTACTATTCGGGGGATTCTCAATGAAAGCGATTCTTTGTTTCTTTTGCTTTTAGTTGATGTGCGAGTTGGGAAACTCTGTGATCAACAGGATCTACGAGGCTCGGATAGACGAGATCACCATCAAGAAGCCACACCCCTCCAGTCCCAGGTCAGTTAAGAGGGATCCAGTGTATTAGACGTGTGTCTTAATGGTGAATTTTAAAGATTTTACACGGGGTAACGTCAAATTTTATTATAGTTGGAGACACCTCAATCTGAACAATACTACAATACCATTATTATAATAATCTACCTAAACTTCTTTCCTTAGATGCCTTTTATTAAAAACATTTTTAGTCCAGTACGAGACAATGATCTGGTTTTTAGGGTAATGAATGTATTTTAAGCCCCTAAACCTCCTTTGATAATTCAGTTTTTTGACTTTTCATTCTTTTCTTTTCTATTTTATTCTGCTCTTTTCATTGTTTCCTTTCTGCTTTCTGTTTCTATTCAGCTTAAAGATTTTCTAATGTATTCTATAATTTGTTTTTTATTGTATCTGTTCTGTTTTATTCTAAACCAATTTAGGTTCATAGCTGTTGCATCTTTGTTTAATACAACTTCATGTACTCAAACAAAATTAACAGAAAATGCTAATATTTGTTAGTATTGTTGAGTGTTTTTTACTTAAAATAAAAGAAGACACCATTAAACACAACATTACTATAACTTGGATTGACGTGTTTCATCACTTATCCAGAAACAAAGATTAAATTTGGTTGTTTTATATGTTGGTATGGTGCATAATATTCATGCACCTTGTTGAACTTCAGCTTCACTTTTCGATTAAAAAAGGTTCCACAATTCTTGAGCTACCAAAAACTGCCTGCAGTAATTGTGGGAAGAGACTGATGGTTATTTGTGGATATTTGACAGCCGCCTGAAAATATCTTGTCCCTCTAAATCCAGATTATAGATTCTTGCTTGCTTTTTTAATGAAGTCCTGTCCTACTTCATCCTGCTCTTCGTAGAAAGTCACAGATCTGTTTAAAGATCTGTGTGGCTCAGAAATGTGCTATCAGAAGACAGCGACTTATTCTCCACATTCTCAGACTTCCTCGTCTCTTTAACCATGTCGTGTTGCAGCAGACAGGAAGTCACAGGTGCAGAGAGTTTGCTTCAACTGACAGTCTGAGACGCGGAAGTCGAATTTAAAAGACAGTGGCTTTTTTTGGTCTAATTAAAGTCAAACTTACAGTATTCAAACAGACATTTTTCGTCTTTAATCAGAATTTTTTGGTTTATTAAAATATTCCTCAGACGGGTGGCATTTGTATTTCACGTCTCTTTCTTCCCTCCCTCAGAGGCGATAAAGAGTCATGGATCAGGTCGAAGTATGTTGAGAAGAAGTTCATCCAGAAGCTGCCCGAGACCGGAAGATCCAACCTGCTGAGGCGGTCCAGCGCCAGGAGAACCCGAGCCACAACCCAGGACCAGAACGCCCAGCGGCCGCCTCTAAAGCCGAAGCCCAACAGAGCCACGCTGCCTCGACTCACAGGTAAAACAGCATTAGGAGTAATGAAGAGGGCTCTTGCAAAGTAGTGAATCCATCAATCCAGTCAGAAATCTTTTTGTGCAGCCCAAGAAAAACTACAGAGAGGTCAGAGAAACGTTTAGACCACCAAGGTTTAAAAGAATGAGGATTATACGAAGCACTGTTCAATCAATCACCTGAAATTGGAAACAATACTGCAATACCATAAACCCACCAAAGGGCGGCTGTTCAACTAAACTAGCAGGGAAACAAAAATGGGTAGAAAAGCAGCCTAGAGGCGCATGGGAACTTTTGAGCGGCTGCAGAGATCCAAACAGTCCAAATAAAAATAAGTCTATCACCCCTGAGCACACCATCCGCAGTGTGAGACACTGCGGTGGCAGCATCATGCTAATTTTTCCTTCATCAGGGAGGTAAATTATGATTACTGTTGATGGAGCAAAGAAAAACAAGACAATCCTGAAAGAAAACGAGGCTGCAAAAAACTTGAGACTGAGGTTGAGGTTCACCTTACAGCAGGACAGCGTACCCAAAGATAAAAGAGACATCTACAGTAAAAGAGTTCAATAAAAAAAGAGTCAAATTTTCATTTTTCTTGTGCTTCACGAATGTGCACTATCAGATAAAATCCTGATACTACACCTATGTTGATAAACAGAAACAAAAACTGTCCCTCCTCCGGGGTTTTATGTGTGTGTGCAGGATAGACCAGCTTTACCGCATCTGTCTGTTTCTCCTCAGGGCTGAACCCCAGCGACATCCTAAAAAGCAACTCAAGCCCTCAAAAAGGTGGGGTTGATTGCATCAAATCTGTTTACTACGAAAAACATTCCTACAGCCCCCACAGTCGGTCAGCTGCTAATTAAATAAATACTCCTCCTGCTGCTCCTTCAGATTGGGAAGAAGATGAAGAAGAAGATCTCAGTGGCCTTCACCCCGGTGCGCTGCTGTACCGCTCAGCAGCGCTGCAGAACTTCCCGGTCATGGCCGACGCGCTGGCCCACGGGGCCAACGTCAACTGGGTGAACGTGGCTGAGGAGGCGAGCACACCTCTGATACAGGCCGTGTCGGTGGTGAGGACAAAGCTGGTGCTCACTTTTTCTGGTCCTGGTGACATTATAGGGCTCGTTCCTGTGATCTTTTCTAAAGGCTTTCTTTAAAGATTCTTGGTAAAAATTGACAAAAGAACAAAAGAAAAGGAAAAAAAAAATCATACGTGTTGGAAAGAGTATAAAATTTTAAAAAAAAACTGCAGCAAGAGCTGACATAGGCGGAAAACACCGTCGCAAAGAAACAATGCTGCCTTGCTCTCCACACCTTAACAATCCTGGTAATTAATTATTGGCATTAATCTATCTAAAGCATCATATTGGTCAGACTGCTTGGTTGCTGAAATCCCTTTCCTCCTTATTCATTGGGGCACAAGTTACACGGCCAACTTATATTAGCCACGCCATAAAACAAGAGAGGCAAGACAACATGCCGTTAAAAATAGTTTGAATGTATATTAATAAGCATCCAGACAGATTTGCAAGGGTTGCCCCGTTTGTTTTCACTCAATATCTGTATCTAGTTGCCATCAAATTTTTTTAACACATATTTTAATTTTTAAAACTACTACAGAATAAGATAATATTGCTCAATTCTAACTCAAAAATGTATTATTAAATGTTAACAGCACATTCCTTTTCTGCAATGAGACTAATGAGTCTTAATCTAAGTGTAGGATCGTCAGTTGAAATATAGTTTTAATAAATTAGCTTTGTAACATTGCTGCTCAACAGATAAAATACAGGCACATCACCGCTCCAAAGACGTCATGCAGAGGTCTTCATCTATTATAGTGAAGCTCTCCCACCGTTTGTGGAAACGCCTCCAAACGTTTAAAAGACTTTTAAGAGTGTCAGCATTTCAGCACCTCCACTTTAAAACTCAGGCTAACCGTGCGGATGTTGTTTTTTTTCTCCTCATAAGCCACAAAGTTGCTACAAGGAAGAAGGTTACTTGCCTCAACTTGCTTCCATCAACAATCAGAGCAACAACTAAACTATTTACCTGGACATGTGGAAAACAAAGCCCGGCGAGGACCCGCGTTTGTTTTGAAATCAAATAAAAAAGGCAGGGGAAAAAAGGCCAGTATTGCCAAAGTAATGAAACACGTGTAACTGTCAATGAAACAGAGTTTAAAGATTAGGTCGAGAACATTTTAAGGTGCTGGACTGAAAATATGTTTTAACAAAATAACCTTTCCTTAAAAGCCAACATGGTTGGGCTCATTAGAATATAAACCATCAAGAAAGTTCAATGATGCAAAAATGGCCTATTAAATCATCTTTTTCTCTAACATTCTGCTTTTGCCCAGAACGCCCTGGCAGCCTGTGAGTTCCTGCTGCAGAACGGCGCCAACGTCAACCAGGTCGACAGCAACGGGAGAGGCCCGCTGCACCACGGCACCATTCTGGGCCACACGGGGTACGGAAATCCCACTCGTGCACACTCACCGTCGCGCCTAGCAAAGGTCCTATGTATGTCGGTGCGTGATAACAGTTTCGCTTTTAAACTGGATTATCTTCAGCGTCAGAACCAAACTTTTAAAACTATGTAGCATGAAGCAGAATGAATAGGTAGAGGGAGGCTTGCAGCTGTTTTGAGCCGAAATTAAGGAAATTACTCAATGGGAAGCATGGGGGAGGAGGTGTCATGGTTAGGGGAAGCTGCCAGACATTTTCAGCTCCCCTATAGATTCTTCTACGGTCAGAGCGAGCTTGAGGAAAATGTTAGACCATCTGTAACAATAAAAAATGACCCGGAACACGTCAGTAAATCTACCAAACAATGAAGGTGATCGATGAAGAGGAGACTTTCAAATCCTGTCTAAAAACTTGGATCATTCTCTTGAAAAACACAAGTACATACTAAGTCCTTATGTCTTTGCAGTGTTAAAAATAGATACAGGTAGATAATCTTACTCATAAGTGGTGTAAAAACTTCCTCAGCCCTAGGTTTTAGTGAAACTTTCTTCTTCTGCTGTTTTTTTTACATTTATTTTCCCATGTTGACATTGAGAGGTTTCATTAAACGACGTTCACCGGCATTTGCATTGTTTCTGTGTTTTTACGCCTCATATAGATGCTGAAAATGTACCTTTTTAACGCAGTTCCTCTTGCTGAAACACAAATAAACGTGTAACTTCCTCCGGCAGCTAAAAAAAATAGAAATCTATTTACATTTTTGGAACATCACTCACACTTAATTGCAATCTTGTGAGAGAGAAAAAGCCTCCACAGAGATGCAACCTTTTTAATCATAATCCTAAACATTTTATGTGTTAGAAAAAAAACGGTTGATGAATTTATTCTCAATATCATTTCATAAATTTGGAGCATACAGAGAGGCATTCTTGACGATTCCCGATCCTGAAATCTCCCTCTATGATCCACAGTCATCTCCTACTCTTACGGTGTTTTTGCTTCAGATTGTCCCACAGATTTTCTCTCAGGTCCAGTTTATGTTGCGTCTTTGGTGATGAAACAGTCCGGCTAAGTCTTGCATGTTGTTTCTGTCCATACGTCGGTTCCCTCCAACATCACCGATGTTTCATTAAATTTCTCTCAATTAAATCTAGGACAGCATCACAGATCTTTTGCTGTACTTAAAATTCATTTACCACAATAGATAACATACATGTTTCACCTCATATAAAAGTATTTTTTATTTGTAAAAAGCTAAACCTGATCAACGCACATGGTTCCAATTAAATTTGCAGTATAGTTTCGCAAAGACTATTTTTATTTTCACGATGGTAGAGCAGACAAGGCTTTTTATTGGTTTGCCTCTTACCAGCTTGTTGCTGCATAGATAACATCTTTTATTTTGGAGACTCTGTGACCCCCAGATGTCACTCTTTGTTTCAATGATTTTTTTTTTACTCTCCTTTTCCATCCTCCTCATTGTTTATCATGGCAACATTTTAATTATTGTTCTTATTATAATCATATGCGAATGTTTAGTTGAGTCGTTTATTTTCTCTCCTTGTGTTTAAAGATCTTAATACATGTCTTATGAAGCTTAAATGAGCGGTATGTTCTACTGTTTTTTCCTTTTTGAGGAGCGTCTTAAGGAAACAGACCCCTGTGTCACATTACTCCTGAACAACTTAAAAAGTTCAGCATCAAGTAAAAACAAGGGTAAAAATTTTATGGAAATGTTTATTGCTTTTTATTTCAAGCCTCAATGAAAAAAGTTAATATGTTTTTTTTATAATGCATTATGCAAATTATTTTGTTTATGTTCCTACATAAAAAATACAAAAACCTGGATGATAATAATAAAAATAACCCAAGACTGAAGTCATCTTTTATTTTCGAGTATCTTTTTAGCACCTCTGTAGGAAGCAATATTTGAAATGACAGGAATCCAGGAACAATATGAGGAACTAAAATACTTTTTCAAATCCTGTTTTGATTGTCACCTGCATAAAAATGCACACCTGTCTGAGCCACAAAAAAAACAAAAAACAAAACAAAACACAGCTGTACTGAAGGACAGGATCTGCTTTATTCGTTTATCCAGGCTGGTTTGCCTCTTCCTGAAACGAGGAGCCGACTACAACGCCCGAGACAAGAATCAAAAAGACCCCATAACCATCGCCGTCGACAACGCAAACGCAGACATCGTCACTCTGTAAGTGCTCGAAGTCAAGAGAAACACAATCCACAATCCGTCGCTGGTCTGACTGTCTCCTCTCACCTGCCAGGCTGAGGATCGCCAAGATGAACAAAGAGATGCGGGAGATGGACGGAGCCTTCGGCCAGTCAGGTCCGGTCTCAGACGGGCGGGAATGTGGGGGGATTGCGGGCGGGGGTAGAGGTGGCCGGGCCGAAGCCAAGAGGAGGATCCAGGCTAAGATGAACCAAATAAGCGACTGGGCTTTAGGAGGGGTGGAACGACTAGCAGAGCTGAAATCAGATCTTAAAACATGAGTAATTTCCTAACAAATCAACAAAATGTACATTAATATTGACATGAACAAGTACATGAGGAAAGCTAGCTGAGATTAAGAGTTAAATATAAAAACGTTTCCACACCGCTATTAAAATGCTGGGTTTTTGTGATGTAAAAGCAGAATTTAATCATTTTAAAACATTTTCACCTTTAATGTGAGCTATATGCAGCTTTATGCAACAAGAAAATAATCCCTAACCGGATGAAAGTGAGAGAAACTCATGCGATTTAGTTGCTTGGTATCTTATATAAATCCAGGATATAAGTCCTCCTTTATTATTTCTTGTAAATTTCTCTTCTGGAAATCTAGTTGGAAACATGTTTTAATAAACCAAACTGTAACTTTTAGTCTACGTTTCCAAAATTAGAGCATCCAACTAAGTATAAAACATAGTGCTGGCTGCATTATGATATGGGAGTGAATCTAAAGATGCATTAACGAGGTTCCTTATTTTTAAAGACTTATTAGACTTAGATTTAGTAGATTTTAAAGGTTATAAAAGAAGGTAACGTTTTAGAAATCCTCATTTTACATCACGTAAACCTGTTTTTAACAGGGGGTGTGTGTGCATTATTTATATTCACTCTAAATGCACATTGGCACTTTAAAAAAAGAAGAAAAAAAAAAGACAACCAGAAGAAAACAAAAAACACTAAATGTGTTTTCAACATTCCCACTGATGTATATAATGCATAAAGAACATTTGTACAGTCTCGCGCCTTTATCGTATCTAGGTGTTCTTCCAGTTATCTAAGCTGAATTAATGGGCCGGGGTTTTTGTAATTTGCTCCCTCCACTATTCTGTGAATAGTGGTTTCAGGACATTTATGTTAAACGTATTTATTAGCTGCTGTTAGTCCGGTTCCACGCCTCTCTGTGTCAGTTTGCTCCTAGCGAAGCTCCCCAGTCCATCATTTCATGACTGCTCTGTGGTCAGTGTTTGCTAACCCGGTCTTAACTTCAGTCTCCAGCGGGAGGGAGTGTGGTGGGTTTTTGTTTTGCACAACCAGGAATGGAAATGTGACACGTGTTTGTCTGCTGGTCAGTTTTTGCTCTGCTTTTTCATTGTGTGTCTTTGTTGTGTGCTCTCCTCGGGCCGCTGAGATGTCCATCTGGTCTCAACTGCTTGCGCAGTGCGCCGTCTGCAGTGCACTAAGAGGTAAATTGCATGCGCATGCCATTGTGGGAGTGTGTGCGTGTGTGTTGGTTCGTTGCCTTGCATGTGTCGCGCTTCAGGGCTTCTGCTCATGTTCACGGGGACCGCTGGTGTCTTTCAAATAATCACATATTGACCGAGTTCATGCAGCCTTTTTTTTTTGTCTGTTCTTATGCAAAAAAAAAAAAACAGCTGGATCTAAATAAAAGGAAGTGTCTTGTGTTAGTATTCATACCCCATACTTCCACGTTATCAAGTTACAGGCACATATTCAGTGCATGCAGAAAGAAAACTAGTTTTTCGAAATGTTACTTTATTTTTAGACAAATTAAGGTCTAAAATTGTGGCATCCATTGGTATTCAGCTCGGTTGGGTTTCATCTTTACCAACTTTCCACATGTTAAGACAATGTTTCTGCCCGTTATTTACAGAACAGCTTTAGCGCAAACTTTTTTTTTTTATCTTGCCATGGATAGATTTAGGTCTGGGCTTTGACTGTACCATTTTCACCACTTGGATTATCTTGATAGAATATTGTATACCTAGTTGGTCTAGACCTTGAGTCTTTAGCAGCCCTTAACAGGTTTTTCTTCCCGTGTTTATCCTTATGTCTGTTCTGGCTGATGAAAGGTTTTTACCTGTAGCATGATGCTGCCTCTGCCTTGTTTGAAGGTGTAACCGGGGTTAAAGTTACCTTCCATGACACATAGCACTTTGAGATCGTGGCAGAAACCTGCATTTTGTCGTCATCTAAACAAATTACGTTCTTTCTAATTTGTTTGCTGTGCCTCCTTGGCAACTGTTCCCAAAAAAAAGCTCGAATTTGGTGATTTCACAGCTAATAGATGCTCTCCTTGACTAGTCTGTCAGTTTAGCTGGACTGCTATATCTCAGTAGATTTGTTGTCCTGTCTTACCATTTCAATTTCTGGATGATGGACTGCACAGAACCAAAGTTATGATGGGATAACCCTCCCTTAAACTTTGCCACAACCTACTCTAACCTGCCTGCTGCAGTTCTTTGTCTGTAATAAACTAAACGTTTGTTACTGTACTAAATAACTTTTCTGTTATATTTTGGGACATAAGAGCAAAGGGGGCTGAATGAAAATGGATGCCATACTTAAACCCAATTTTGTTAAATGTTTAAAACTAGGATAAACTGGAATGTATGTGTGATTGGATTGAAATAAATTCTCTACTAAAGTACTGAAATTGAAAAATCAGGCCTCATTTTTCCTCTACCTGTAGCTGGTCAGTCACAGGAATTCATGATAAAATCAAAGGTTTTATGGTCGTAATCAAATGTGGCCGCTTTCCCGGGGTGTCAATACTTTTGCGAGGGATTGCATACTTAGAGCTGGGAGTTTCTACATCTGTAATGAATGTAAAGCCTGAGGTTTTGATGATCATCTCTTGTTTTGTTTTTCTCTTATATCTTTCAGGTGATGAAACCTACCAGGACATTTTCAGAGACTTTTCACAGATGGCCTCTAATAACCCAGAGAAGCTCAAGCGTCGTAGCGCAGACCCCAAATCCTAACCGGCCAACTCCATCTCTAGCTGTTCTGTCCAGTTTCTCCTCTCACAGTCTCTCAGCTCAAACACATAGTTTTTTTTCTTCGTTTTCACACAAATGCTGAAAAGATCGAGCCGCCAGGCGTCCAAACACATCCATTCTCTCTTGCTAACCTTCCCCATGTTGAGCTCAGCTGGTGCCGACTTCAGAGGCGGCGTGGGGGGTAAGGACGCAACAACAGTGAATTCTTTGTGCGATCACGTCAGCGCAGAACAATCGCCTCCAAGTGGAAACACTGGCGCAGCACCGCAGTCCATCATGAGGTGTGTTTATGCCCCGCAGAGCGGCGGCATCACTCTGCCAAGGCCTCCTAATTAAAACCAGAAAATCAGATTTCTTTCTTCTTAGTCTTTTCTTTCTGTTGTTTGTTGCCTAAACGGGGTGGGTTTCTTTTTTACCCCCTCCAGGTTTTAATACAGAATTCTTAAAATGTTTGTTGCAGAGACATAATGTTACAAAGAGAATAAAACACCTTAAACGCTGTACTGTCGGCAGATTTCTACAATGCAAAAGGTGATTTGTGTGTATATTTTGCATCGTGTGAGCATCCATAAATTTCTATTTGACCCAATAAAACTGCAACTTTACACCTCAGTTGTGAGTGTTTTTCTTGTGGAAGTCCACTAGAGGGTGGAAATGCTTAACGTTGGTCCATGCAGTCAAAGCTCACTGATATTCACACAGATGGCCTGTTGATGTGATTAATCTTAAGAGTCTGCAGCAGATTTGAGGGTTTCTATTTAAATATAAAAGGTTTATTAAAAAGCACTTCTGTTAGAAGAAAAAAAGCTTTCACCTTTAAACAGTTACCTAACCAACGTTAAGTATTATCCAAAGTCCCTTCCTTTTGCAGAAACCCTGCAGTTCACTGTGACCCCGATGTTCACCCAGCTGTTTCCAAGGCCAAACGTCCCTGGTGTTGCGAAGGCATCCTTGGTTTATTGTTTACAGAGGTTTTGCAGAGAATGTGCAAACAAAATGAACGGGTCACCAAAAAGGTGCACGTGAAAAAAACAGTCCTGTGTTTCTGCAGAGAAACTTAATGCAGCAATCTAAGGAAAAAAATACTAAATCCCGTAGAGCTTCAGTGATAACAAAGAGCAGAGCTGACATTCATTTACATGACTTTGTAATACAGAGTAATAAAAGTGGAAAAATGTACCCTGGCCTGGGTTTACTGTGTGTCATTTTGTGCAAAATCCTTTTAACAAACCATCAAGTAACCTAAAACCTTCAGCAGAAGTCCTATTAAACCTGAGATTCTGACTTACAGAGTTATTACTACTCAAACTATTGATATGATAGGGTCCTTTTCAGTGATTCATGGAGTATTGTCTTCATAACCCCATTTTAGGTTTAAATCAACTCTAATCAAATATAATTAAGCACCTGCAAATAGGCAGAAGGGTGTTCTTACTTAGAGATGATCCAAACAAACCTATAATTCAGGATTTGGTGTGGTGTTGATCATTATCAGTCGATCATGACAATGCTACATTACAAGAAGCTGCTGACTTACAAAATCAGTCTTTAACATGTGGGTGTTTTTCTCTACAAAATAAATTCCCTATACGGGAATAGACATTAAACGCAGCAAAAAGATTGGTAGGAAAACAATATCCAAAATGACATAAACCAGCTTTAGCTGGGAGTTCCTCAGACGATTTTCCAACAAACATGTCAAAAGAACAAACAGAATATATTCTATATACTCTTTGGACAAATCATGCTTTTGGAGAAGGAATGAAGCTGCACCAGTTTGGAGGTAAAAACATCATGGTACACAGGCTGTTTTGAAACATCTTAACCTAATCCTTACTTTTTATAAGTCATGAACAGATGAAAATAGAAATGCACAGATACATTCCTGTAGATAATGATCTTAAAAATAAAGCCAAGTAAGCTGGCATAACTTTAAATTAACTAAAGATCGATAAAAAAAAAGTGCAGGTTGCTTCTTTGTATGTGTGGATTACTTGGGTTGCTACCAACTCCTACTGTAAAATATCGATAGCGTCATAACAAATATATTTACCGAAAGAAATGTTGACTATTTTCAATAATTTTTTTCCCAGCTTTGTTTTACATTCACAGTAATATTTTTGCAACTTAACAACTTATACAAATGCCGTTCTTCTTCACTTAAATTTCACTGGCCGATTTCTTTATCCACAGACGTTGGCTCTGAGCCTCTGAGGTATTTTATAAAAAACACTCAGCTGACCTTCGCAAACAGCAAGAAGTTCACACGGCCGTTTCACCTTTCCGCTTGCTCCACTGTCTGATGGTCGAACTCAGAGGAGTAGATGTTCTTCTGTCCCGTTTCCAAACCCAAAGTCTCACTTTTGTTGACGAGGACGGGTCTCTGAGGAGGCGGCGGGTCCGTGCTGGAGAAAAAGTGAGGCAGCGTAGTCATGGTCAGGCTACCGAGGAGCACGAAAGAGCCGGCAACCATGAAGGAGGCGATGAAGTTTCCTGTGACATCCCTGAGCCAACCTGCAGCACGGACACAGGTGAGAAAAGCAGCAATGGTCACGACAACAGCAGAACGCACACAGAAAATTAATTTGAAAGCTTTTACAGCTGTTCTTTTCAAGGCTGGACTAAATAATGTAATGTTTCAATGAATTTTTATAGAAAAATTTAGTACACAAGATCGAATTTGAGGTGAAATTTCTCTAATCCGGACGTTAAAATTAGGAATACAGGCTAAAATGTATCATAAATCCTCATTAACATTTGAAAGACACAGATTTTGGATCTATGAATAAAATTATTGCATAATTCTGGCTAGATATCGGACTCCGTATAGCAGGTTTAGGGTTTAGAGTTCATTCATTCAAGCAAGGTCTATTCATTTTTGATAGAACGATTGGCAGTACGTTTTAGGAGCCAGCATCCTCCTGTTTCATTCCTTTTCCAAAATCAGCTTTCATAGAAATTTTTATTTTTTTATCATGCTGGAAAACCCTGTTAGATCCAAGTTTCAACTGTCTAGCTCTTGATTTAAGGTAAAATTATTTTTAACTAGGTTTCGACATTTTTGTTCATAATTGTAAGTTTTGATATGTTTGTCTTACTATTATTGTTTATTGCCTCTTCTATTGGTACAGCTTGTCTTGTGCCTGTGTGTTTGGTTATGGATTTTTCTCAAAAATAGCAAATCGTCAACACCATTGCTGCCAGGAAATCTATCAACTCTATTTGTTTTCCCATAGAGACCACACATTTTCCAGATTTTGGGGTATTTTCTTTGTTAAAGCAACACTAAAGAAGTTTCAGTTTTTGGTCGATTTTGTTGGCCAGTGTACAAAGCAGTAGTGTTTTGGCTGAAGGAAGACTGCATTTCCCATGAGCACCAGCGCATAGCGTAGTAAAATCCTGATCTCCCGGTCGCCTGCAGTTGGACTGAAGTAGATTTCTGTTTCCATTGGCTGTTTGAAGGATGAATAGCGATGAGGTAATGAATGTAGTTCTGGTCAAACAATGTGACATGATGATGTTGAAAATAAGAAACGTGGGAAGTGACGTATGCCGTAAAGCAGTCAGCAAGTTTGTAGTTGTTTTGTGTGGCAGGGCTCCTGCCACCCTCCTCAAAGTTTCTTAGTAAGTCGACATAAAACCCTAAAAGTTAGGAAAATATTTTATGAAGATTGAAGAGTTACTTAGTGTTGCTTTCAGCTTTAATTTCCCCGAACACAGCAACTGGCAAAGCCTCTTCCTCAACTATATTTGCTTTTCTATCCTACACACAGCCCTCCTCGCTCAGATAAGCCACAGAAGAAGCACTCAATGGTATTAAACTATGCATGTTTTCTCTGTGGCTGAATTATACTATAGATGCTTTTGTTTTTCTTCCTTATAAAAAGTATCCAAACTATTTCTCTCCATAGAAGGCATGCCTGCTCCAGTGCTTCAAACTTTGAAGACATTTTACTCCCCAAACAGTCTTAAACACTTCAACTGTTTTTGTTTATGTTTGAGTGTTTGACATCAGGGGAAACATTAAACTCAACAGTTGCTGAATCTCTGACTTTTGCTTCCTGAGTCTGGACCCGTTTGTCTTGCCAAGTGGCTTGAGTTGCAGTTAACTGTCATGTTAAATAGGTCTCAGTTTGGCAAGCTCCTACCTGACAGCGGCGTTCCCAGCAGGCCCGCGCAGCTCTCGATCAGCTGCAGCAGCCCGAGGCCCCCCATCATGCGCTCCACGCCCATAATCATTGGAACCACGGTGAAAACCATGGAGGTTAAAGCCCCGGAGCAGAAACCGTACAGGAGGCTGATCACCATCAGCGCAGTGTAGGATCCCGTCAAGGAGCTGACGGGCAGCAGCATGATGAACACTCCCGCCAACACCGTCCACAGGGTCAGCAGGTGAATGACTCGAAAATGCCCCAAGTCAGAGAACCAGCCAGACACGATACGGCCGAAAATGTCCGTGACTCCTGCTGCCGACATGATGAATGCCGCCCGGTACTCGTTGAACCCCACCTGGCGGCTGTGGGCTACCAGGTGAAAGTATGGCACGAAGTAGCCGAAGTTAAAAAGGGTCACGCCTAAAGTGTAAGTCAAATAAGGCCTCTCAAAAAGCAGTGAAACCTCGAGGTAGGAGGAGACCCTCTGCAGCACACCAGAGCATGATAATCTGCTCTGTGAGTCCATCTGCAGGAAAGAAAAATACAGATTCACAAAAAAAAACATCTATTTACTTTCATTTTTTCTAAATAACACAAACAGTAAACTCAACAGTGGATCTCTGACTTGTGCTTCCTGAGTCTGGACCCGTTTGTCTTGCCAAGTGACTTGAGTTGCAGTTAACTGTCATGTTAAATAGGTTTCAATTTGGCTAGCTCCTACCTGACAGCGGCGTTACCAAAAGGCCCGCTGGACCTTAATGAAGTTTGACATATAAGCAAAGGCTACGTTTAAGCTAAGAAGCATTAAGGGAAATCTTATTTTAGTATTTCTATTTACTAGTAAACTTTTATTCTGGCCTACCTTTGCTGGGGCTATAGAACGACGTTCTGGTCGGATCAGGGCTCCGCAGGCCATGATGTTGAGGCTGAGGCCGCCGAGGATGAGCAGTGCACCCCGCCAGGCGTACGTCTCCACCAGCAGCTGGAAAAGTGGGTTGAAAGCAAAAGAAGAGAGGCCGATGCTGGAGAAACCCACTCCCACGGCCAGGGCTCGCCTGCGGGTGAAGTTGGCCATGACTGTGGCCACCATGGGGGTGAAGACCAGCCCCCAGCCCAAACCTGCGGGATGGAAAATGTGAAAAACTCAGATCAATAACTAAAGCTTCCCTTTTTTTTTTTTTACCTTACCCTCAAAAACACATTGAAACACACGCAGTACGTTAGCGGAAAAAAAAGCAAAACGTGTCAGCATCTCTGTATTTTAAAAGTAAAATCGAGGTATACCTGAGATTACTCCCATAGTGAGGTAGAGGTGAACCAGGGAGGTGGCCTGGGAGGCGAGTACGAGTCCGAGCCCAGAAAGAAAGCCTCCTGTCATCACCACGAGCCTAGTATTATAAGCATTACAAAGAGCTGCACCCAGCGGGCCTGTAAAATAAACATGGACAAATCAATAGCATTTATTAATTCCTATTAGACCTCTTTCAAATAAAAAAAATGCCATTTATCCTTGGATTCGGGGAAATCAGGAATTGTTTTGACTGCAATGCCAGCCCGAGTCAGTTTAAATAGTAATGAGACAGAGTCACAGTCCATTGAAACATTAAAATGTAATTAAAAGTAAGTCATGCATTTAATGACTTTTCTAACTTTAACCTGCAGGAAGCGCAACAACGTGTCCATTACTACGAATACAAAATTATTATAGTCGTGGCCTTTTTAACTCGCTCACCAGTGATGCTGGACGCAGGAGTCCAATAACACAACTTTACTCTGAAACTCGGTTCCTGTATTTATTCAGCTCATAACATATTTCGAAGTGACTCTATTTAATCATGACACCAATCTGATATCTGACACCAGATCGGGACGTCCAGACTTAACATAATTGTTTAAAATGTCAAATGTGTCTAATCGTTATCCCACATTGTGTCTAACCTCTTTGATCTAGTAGTCATGGTCACAATAATTTAATGATTTATGACTACCGAATTATTAGTTATAACATTTCTCTCTAACACACTGCCTTGCTTTTGGTTCTGAAAGTTTATAAATTGGTTTTATACAAAACTTTATAATCCAAGAGAGATGGATGACTGAACAGTTGGATTATTGGGGTACAAAGATTTGTATTATGAGCTTTTATCTCTAGACTCACAAAGCATGAATTGATTTTACCTTTCTATGGTACAAATTTGTGCCAGAACTGTACTTCACTGGAAAATAAAAGTATAATTTACCAAACTGTACTCTACTGCAATCAACGCAATCACTACATCTTCTGTTTTCACTTTTACATTTTTTAGGAACCTGAGTTTCTTCTCAAAGCCCAACACCAGGATTATTACAGTATTCTTAAAAGATTTGAAAGAGAAACGCGTAGGGTTTAACATGGGACTTACTGAAGAACTGCTGCGCTGCCAGGCCAATGGACGAGATCCAGGAGATGGCCTGAGCGCTCTCCTCAAAGTACTGGACAAACTCCACGAAGAAGATCCCCAAACTGCGCATCAGTCCGAACACCAGGCTCATGCTGACGAACATCGCCACCACCAGCACCCAGCCCCAGCCTCCATCTGGGCTTTCTTCTTCATCTGCCTGGTGCTTGGATTTTGGCTTTGAGTTGGTCATGTCAACAAAGGAGTTATCTAAAAAAAAACAATGCAAATATAGAAATACAGACAATAAATAAAAAGAAGGTCATTCAAGCTTACTGTCTCAGACTCAGGAATGGTGAAAGTGCAGAAAGTCAGAGATCCCTGCTGTAGCTGTGAAAGGTGGTAATAATTAACCTCAATAAACTCCCGGTGTTATGTATGTGTCACTAAACCTCTTAACAAGTTGCCTTTCGCTGACCCGATGTGGGTGAAAGGTGAGGAGGCGATGGCAGAAGCTCCTCCCATTTGTCGGTTATTGATCACTGAAAGTGGACCTCCGCACACGGTCAATACAAGCAATAAGTTATAACACAGTCTTCAGTCTGAAAATGTGTGACATCTCTCGTTAAACAGAAACATCATAGTCAACCTCCTAATAAATAAATACAGTTATCACCAGAAAAAAACTACATTGTGAATTTATAGGTTATCTGTTGTGGGATGATCCAAAACATTTAACAGTTAAATGTTTTCTGAAACCTTTTTCTTTTAAAGGTTTAGATTTTCGTTAAAGTTACATTTTTTTCTTTTTTCTTTATTTATCTATTTTTTGCTCAAGAGGTCTGAAATATCTTGATATTTTCTATCAAATATACTTACTGGTATAAGTATTAACACTGGTCATCCTAAACATCTATTCTTAGCCTTTTACATTTTTATTTTTAGGTATTCCAGATTGTATCAGCACAGCTGTACAAACTGTACAATATATATATATATATATATATATATATATATATATATATATATATATATATATATATATATATATATATATATATATATATATGAATCACTTTGTGTTTAGGATTTGTGCAATGTTCATACGTGCTTTAGAAAAGTACAGTTACATCATTTCTTCCTAAAAAGAAAGCAAATATTTACAATTTTAAAAAAATATTAACACCTGATAGTAACACTGTTATTGTGGATATTTAAAAGACTGTCCTTAACCAAGGAGATTTATCTGCTTTGAAGAGTCTTTTTAACTATTGCACGATAAACTAACTTGCCATACACCTCTTAGGCTCTAATTTCATTACTGTCCAATCTTAATTAATGACTTGCAAAAAACTGTCACTGTTTATCTATGTCAATATAAATAAGATTTTGTGTAACTTTATTTTTCTCATACTTTAGTCATTTATGTAGTGTCTTCTGAGCCAATCAAAATGAACTAGCTCTGTAAAAACAGTTGTGATCCCATCACTATTCAATGAAGAAAGTTCCTGAAGTTTTACATTTTATTGCTGACAAAACATATTTATTGAAAACAGCACAATTGCAAAAAATCATTTTTAGTTTCTTTGCTTACTTCTCCACTTACTGTCGTTGAAATCCTTTCGATATTACATGATATTTTTTTCCATCAGGTGGGAAATTGTTTTTCATGCGCTGGATTTTTACAGCACCGTTCCGATATTAAAATTCACAGTGAATAAGACTGTGAGGAAGCAGTTAGAGTTTATAAACTGCTTTTAAAGTTTTAAAGTTTATTAAGCAAGGTAACATTTTCGTTAGATTTGTCAGAAGATCAACTAGAACCACATTAAAATCACTTGGGATTTTAAAAACTGTCAACAAGGCATATCAAAAAAGGAGTAAACATGTTACTCTTAGCTTGACATATTTGGCAAACAGATGGAAAAACATCAATTTATGGATGAGCGTTGCTGTATGCAGCATGTTGAATATTTATTGTTTGAAAAATAAAAACTACTAATGTTAATGGATATTCTTTGAGGAGATTAAAGTTGGGGTGTTTTTATTTTTTATTTTTAACCAAGTCCTGCAAAAACTTTCGTTGGCGCAAAATATATCTGTTTTTTTTAAAATGATGTGAACATCGCTGGTGTGTCAGTGTGCGATACTGAACACATTAACTTTGTTTTGATCATTATCATTGGATAAACTCTTGATCGAGATATTCCTATTGAAACAGCTGCCATTTTGGCATTATTATTATTATTAAAGTGCTATAATCACAGTAACGTTTTATATGAAACATGTAACGACATTGGAGAGTCAGGTCAAGCATAATACTACAAGAAACATAAATGTAGTTTTATTTCCCTAATATAAATTTTGATATAGAATTTTTTGACTCCCAAAAAAAAGTTGGATTTCTAATAAAAGAACAATACATTTCTTATATGCTCTGGCGCAGGATGAAGCAGAGATGAACCCAAAAATTAATTGTTTGGTAAAGTTTTTAACTATTGGCACTTCCTCCTGCTTGAACTCTTCCAGCCGGTAGAAGCCGCAGCCTTGTTGGTAAAAATGAGCTGAATAGGAAAAACTGGCAGTCTAGGCACAAAATATCTTTTGTTATGTGAGTCTGCCGCTCTGATTTCGGTTTTGCAAAGTCATTGCAAAGACTGAGGAAATCCTGCATGATGTGGCCAATTGAGCAATGGAGCACATACTCAATCATTAAAGGAGGAACTAAATTCATAGGTTCAGTCATCAAGGTTATGCCTGGTAGTGAAATATCTAACCTACCCACTAGTGGTGTTAGTTTAAGATTAAACAGATACTTAAAGGTGGTTCTGTCAGGGTTATCGTCAAATATAAAAGTAAAGTTTCTTATTCTAGTGGTTCACGTGAAGGCTAGGTTATAGTTGTAATACATTATTGGCAGACCACCACCAACCACAATTCTCTATGTAAATAAATATTAAACTTCTATGCAGGCAACTGATGTCACATAATAAAAAACAAACATGTTTAAAGCTATTTTGAAAAATGATTTATATGAAATGTAATGGCCTTTTAGAGATCAGAGTTGTTTTAAGAAAGTTAAATTGCATTTTATTTTTGTCTCCTCTCAGAGTAGCTTTCAGTTTTTAAGCTTCCAGGACCAACTAATCTGGATTTAGACTAAATAAAGATATCTGCTACTATAATCTAAACTTTTAACAGACCTTAATCTTTAAGTTTCGCAACTATTCATGTAAATTGAATATTTTTGCTA
This sequence comes from Orestias chungarensis, assembly GCA_032876305.1. Lineage (NCBI taxonomy): Eukaryota > Metazoa > Chordata > Actinopteri > Cyprinodontiformes > Cyprinodontidae > Orestias > Orestias chungarensis. The sequence continues at coordinate 723,534 of JAVLVB010000236.1, read as the reverse complement.
CAGCTGATGTCTAAATGTAAATATGAACTTCAGTTTGATTATATTTTTGAAATGTCTTTTCATATCTCTAAATGTAAATATGAACTTCAGTTTGACTATATTTTGAAATGTCTTGCCATATCTGTAAATGTAAATATGAACTTCAGTTTGATTATATTTTGAAATGTCTTGCCATAT
>JAVLVB010000236.1:674350-717267 GCA_032876305.1 Orestias chungarensis | reverse complement strand
GAGCGTAAGCAGCGGCTGTTTGGACTTTGCATAGCATGTGTTTTACATTTCTGTTAACAGTGATGGTGGCTGATGGAAAAATGGAAGTAAGGTCTGTTGGAGAAGAGAGGCTTCAAAGAGTTGCAGGATAGTAATCCTACAGGTCCAGACTAAGCCACTCGTGACATAGTAAATTGTATTTGATTCAGTTCTATTGTACGGTCTGCAATTTAGACGACGCATTCTGATGAGGTTGGTTTGTCAGATTAAATGTACCTTTTAAGCAGCTATCAAGCATACTTTTTTACAAAAAAATACTCTTTCATTGGTGTGATGTATAATTTACTTTTAAGCTGTATTTAATGTTTCATGTCCATATGCGTTTTAGTAAATTGAGTTCCGAAAATAATAAACTTTCAATATCATTCTGATTTGTCAAATATGTCATTAAAAAAAGATATTTTACAATACATTAAAAGAACCTTTGAAAAGGTCATAACTAACTCTTGGTATCATCAATAGCAAAAACCAGCAGTTTCACTGTCTGTGTCTTCAAATCACCATATGATTATGATTAAAGCACTCAGATAAAATATCAGTAAAAGGAAGAACATGCCAATAGCAGTCTGTTATCACTCATTTATATGTGAACTTTAAGCTTGACCAATACTGGGCTAATTTTCTCATCTTGAAAGTAAAAAGTCAGATCTGGGAGTGCTGCTACTACCCAGCATAACCACTTTCATGCCTGATATTTAGCAATGCAAATCGCAGTCGGATGGACACAACATTTGCATCCTTGCGTTCAGGAACAGACAACCGTGCATGCACACGCTCAAGCTCGAGGACAATTTCGAATAACCAAACAGTCATGTGTGTTTGGACTGTGGGAGGAAGCAGGAGTGCCTGGAGGGAATCTGTGCATCCACAGGGAGAACATGCAAAGTCGATGCCAAAAAAGATTTGAACCCAGGACTTTTATTTCTGGATGGCAAAAGTGCTCAAACTGTGGCACCGTGGACAGGTCCTGAGTTAATATGGAAGTAAACTCGCAGCATGTTTCTTTACCTGGACAAATCGAGCTCCGCAGGTGTCGCAGCGGTAAGGCTTCTCTCCCGAGTGAATGCGGGAGTGGGTTTTCAGGTTGGCTGGTCGGTTAAACTGAGCTCCGCACACGTTGCAGCGGTACGGCTTGTCTCCTGCCAGAATAGAAACACATGTTTGCTGGTGATTCCCAAAACAAAACACACAAAAAAAATATCCCAAAATTTAAAACGAGTTTGAAGTGTCACCTGAGCTTGCAGATTTGGTTCCATGGAGAGAGCCAGAGTACGCAAAGGGCAGGTAGCGATTCTCGCATTTGATTGGAAGTTGGCCGAGTTGCGCAGCTTCCGGGTCGGACGGAAGAACTTTAGGAGCAATGTTGCCAGGTGAGATGGGGAACAGAAATGGTTTAGACACCAAATCTTTATCTTTCTTATGATCTCCTTGCATTTCGACTTACCTGGTTCCTTCTTCTGGCAGGCAGACACTTTTGGATGATCCAAAGAGGGAGGTGGCCTGAGGGGAGGGGCTCGGCCAGAACCCTCGTAGCAGGAGGCCTGCCCCTGTCTGACGGCAAAACATTCAATATCATGTAAAATCATTGCTTCATTTTTCCTCCATCCTCTTCTATTTCTTGTTTTCTCTGGGTTACCTATCAATCTGACCGGGCACTTCTCCAGACCACGCCTCTATTGCAGCTTTGGGAGCCAAATCTTGACACTGCACCTCGTCTGGCTCCTCTACTTTCACAGCAGCAGCAGCTGCAGCAGCACACAGAGGGTTCAGGACAATGTACTTGTATTTCTTCCAGTTGCAGGCCTTTGGGTTTGGTTTAGTTTTGGTTTCGACCTGAAAAAAATATGTTTAAATTGAATAACATTCTTTCAGTGTCTCTCCATTTTTTTACCTCACAACTTACCTCAGGGTTTTTGCTGCAGGTGTTGGATTCAGCGGGAGAGTTCGGATGGCAGCTGGAGCGGTCTGGGCTGTTCGGTGATGACGTCCGGTCGTTCAGAAGGCCCGAACCAGGACGTTCTCTCACCTTGTCTGACCCAGGCTGGCAGTGCGGGAAAACCTCTGGCTTGAGAAAACTTTCAGCAACAACGGGGAACCTGCAGGAAAAACACAGGAAATTCTGTAATGAGTCCAACCTGCCGAGAGACAAAGGTGCACAAGCTGCAGCGCCGGTTGTGCTCCTTGTAATGTGCAACAATAACAATTTCCTTCATTTTTATTTTTTTGAGTTATTGTTTTCTTTTTTTTTCATTTGAAGACTAACCTTCTGTCTGCAGCTGAGGGGAGGGCCTGCAGGAGTCCTGGATGATGCAGCGCCCCTCCTTTAGTGGAGACACAGGAGTCCAGCTCCATCTGTGGGTGTCTAGCACTCACGTTCTCCGTACTGGAAAATGAAAAATCACATGCATCCAGTCCCTGTTTCAAAAAAAAAAGCCCTAGTCAGCAGGTTTACAAGGTTTCTCACCAGTGCAGCTGCATGAAGTCCCTGCATGTGTCAGCCACATGGTCCATCTGCAGATAGGCCGCCACGGCCAGCACTCCAGAAACGATGCTCGAGGTCAGAGGGAGGCGAGAGGTGTACATGAAATCCAGCAGCAGGGAGACGCATGATGGGTCCAGGGTGCTGGGGAGAGACACGGTCATCAGCTGCTCCCCGCTGCCCCCACCGCGCCCCTGAAGCAGGACCCGCTGGGAATACAGGGAGTAGAAGAACCCACTACACGGACAGAGGAAGGAGGATTTGGAAAGGGTTAAGGGCGAGGCAACTCTCCATTGCTTTTAAGAGCAAAGACAGTTTCTCCACACATCTAACCTGCAGGCCACGAGCACAGCACAGTGCGCCTGCAGCTGAACGCTGCCGACCACCAGGGTGGTGTCGGTCAGGAAGCCTCTGTGCCGCAGCTCGTTCAGGTTCAGCAGCACGTCGTCGGAGTGGCGGGTGAACTCCTTCACGTAGCCCTCAGCCCGCACGGTCTGCCGTCCGTCCGACCCGTAAACCCCGAACCGTTCCATCAGGCTCGCCTGGATCTGAAGAACAACAACAAAAAAGAAAGAGGAGATGTTATTATTGGAGTGCCGGAACGTCTATTGTTTTTGTATGTGGGTTTATTTCAGACTGACATACCTGGATATAATGGATAGAATAAATAAGGCGGATTGTCCCAGACACATCTGTTAGGTGAGACCAGCTCCCTACTCGTACCTACATGGGAACAACAAAGAAGAAGAAAAAACATCAGCTTCACCAAATTAGCAATGATAAGCTCTTTCCTGGATGAGGTCCAGTTCAGAGCTGGTAGCTTTGTTACAGAGGGGTATTTTATATTTAAGAGACTTCTTATGTAATGGAACCTGGATGACTTTAGAGTTTGCTTTTGTTCCGGTAGCTTTGTTTTACTTCATTTTTCTGTTTTCTTACATAGCCAATTAATCACCCGCCTATCACGCTCCCAATGAACATCAACCAACGAGTTTTTTATTATTTATGTTCAGCTATTGTGGACAGAACAACATAGAATTTCCTGCTCTGGTTTCAGATTTCCCTTATTAAATTTACCAAAAAAAAGTTAATTAAAGGACCTTTCCCTCAACTTAGTCATTGGATTTAGGGAATCAAATCTTTGTTTTGATAAATGATAGGGGAAAAAAAGCTTATGTTTCACTATTTTACTTTCCATTCAATGAAAATTTATCTTTTTCAGATTTAAACCAATCAAAGCCTTTCCTACCACACAATAATCAGGTAAAATTGGAAAAATCTAAACCGACTCACGACTTACCCCGACCAGCAGGGACGAGAAACTCTGTGCGCTGTGTTGCCTTCAGACCCCCTTCCTGAGTCTGTGTTCAGTCAGCAGCCGGAGGAAGCAAGAGTTCACCTTCAGACCAACACTGTGACACAGGCTCCACTGCAGGGAGAGGCCTTTATAATGTCTTGCAGGAAACTCCCTTACAACCAGAGTCCCTTGTTTCCTCTTTCCTCAACAGCCCACGTGCCCCCGTGGAAGAGAGGCAGGATAAACTCCAGTGGCTGCAGGCTCCGGCCTCTTGGGTATTTTTAGCGGCCTATTAGTTTTTCTAAACCCCCATGGCTTTCTGAGGAGTAATAGCAGGAAAGCTCGGGGTGTTTTTTGTGCCACGCTGAAAAAATATGTAGTTGGACCCCTTGGGGAGAGGCGGTACGTGCCTGTCTGTCCAGGGGTAGGACTGGGGAACATTCCCCACCAACGCTTTCCGACACTTCAGTCCTGTCCAGGATGGAGGAAACTGCAGGAGCGGAAGCTGGAACTCCATCTTATTGTTTGATAAACAAGCCATTCTTTAATCACTCCGGTTTGATCCTCGATTCACACACGGCTGACAGATCTTTTGATTGCACATGTTAAACAGGTCTCAAAAGTAGATAATATCACTTATTTTTAATCAGTTTAATTTGATTCTGTTGAGATACTTTTAATCTACAATCAGATCTGAGAAATAAAACTAAAAGTTGATCATTTGACATTAAGCAAACCCTGAAATGTTACATATTTGTGGGTTAACTTCATTATTTATATGATAAATTACGTTTTAATTGGAAAAAACAAGCTGCATCAATTACATTGTCTCTCCTGCGAAGGTAATAACCGATCCGGATGCTGAGCGGAAGCCTCTGGCTTGCTGCCTGGGAGGAGAAGTGTTTATGAGGACCAGAAGAGGAAGGAAGCGGGACGAATTTGATCTTTCTAGACGGGAGACACGTTCCCCTATAAGTGCTGAAAAACAACCGCTACCACACCCCGAGTGAGAGAAATGCAGCCGACAGATGTGCAGGAACTCCCCCAACACACATACCTGCACATCCACACAGAGGTTTGAATACATCCTGCGAAACTGCACAGAGACAGGGAAACCCCGACGCAGGACATCCGTCAGTGACATACAGCAAGAGCGATGGAGCGATGGAGAGGGCAGCTAGTCATAGATCGAGGCGACACGGGGCCAAGAGGTCACGAATAGCTGAAAAACAAGTGGAAAGTTAACTCATTGCCGGAGAAATCATGCATTACAGAGCACCTGATACAGTCGCAGAAAAACTGAACTCAAGTGTTTCCTTTAGATATGTTGAACGAGAGAAGATTGAGGCAAAATCAAACAGATCAGGCAATAGAGAGGCCAAGATTAACAGTAAAGTGACCTACGGTGGCATGCACAAATACATTTGACCCCTTTAACATAACATTTTGTAAAGTCACACGAACATATTTCACGTATATAAGAAGTATATAGTTCTGAAGTGGAAGGAAAACAATTTGCGTCTTATACAAATAGAAACAGCATAGTTTAGTTGGGATTTGCAGCAAAAATATGATTATTGCCTTTATCTTTAATAGCTCAAGCTTATTCAGAACTGAAATAAATGTTTCGTTGGATTTAGTCATGGGCTTTGACTAGGCCATTCTACCACATACTTTGCCTAAATCGTCATGTTGGATCATGAGCCTTTCTCCCATGTTGCTCTACATTAAGCTCTATCACGTCTACGTCAATTCCAATGAGCTTCCTTGTTACTGCGGAAGAACAAAAAAAAACTCAGCATGACACCACCAAATTTCCCCCTCAAGATAATGTGCTCCCGATAATGCATAGCTGAAGTTTTTCTCCACTGAATCCAGACCAAAAAGTCTGACTGGAAAACTATTCCCAATGTTTGCTTTGTTCCCCTGCATGACCTGCAGCAAGTCGCAAAGGTCACTTTCTACAGCTTTTTTCCCCACAAAGATTAGAAGTTAGTACACTGCTAGTATGTATCCTCTCTGCAGATCCTTCATCTCAAAGCTGTAGATGTCTGTGACACACTGAACAAAGCTTGGTAAGATGTTTAAAAACCGGAGATATTGTTTCATTTTATAACCTAACCCAGCTTTACAACTCTCAAACATCTTTATCTCTGACCTGCCTTCAGTATTCCTTAGTCTTTCCGAAGCTCTTTGTTCACTAATGTTCTCGAAAGATCCTCTGAGGCTATTGCAGTATAGCTGCGTCTATCTTAAGGTTAGAATACACAACATCCCTTTGGTTGCCCAGCATTTTCTTTAGGGTTATCACACAAAAGAAAGCTGAATGTGTTTGCATGCCACACCTTTTACATTATACACTGACACGTTTTTTTGTAGGTTGACAAAAAGTAATTTCATCTTTCATGTAGCCAAAATTCTGAAATTTGACTTTTTTTCTGCCTTTTATTTAGTTTAACATTTCCCAACCTGATTTCTGCCCCTTTGAAAATGAGAATCGCAAGTTTATTGTTTGCGTGGGATGGAGAGTAAGTGTGTCCTTGTGCTTTAATGTGTATGGATGGAAGGTTGCATCGATTGTGAGATTTGTTAAAACAATAAAAAACAAAAAGAAAAAAACAAAGGAAGAAACCATAAAGGAAAACAACAATTAAGAAAACAGAGAGGTAGATGTAGGTCCCTGCTACTTCCAGGCATTGTGAGAAAAACGGATGAGGGGGGCGGTTGAGGAAAAGTGAGAACATTACTAAACGGGTTCACCAATGGCCGGAAGCCAAATGAGTCTGTTCCGTTGGCAGAGCAGGGCAACGCTCTGTGGGACTTCCTGCATCTAAGCCCATCTGCGAGTGCCCTTTGCCGACCGACCGGTCTTGTTTCGGATAAAATGATGAGATTGTGTTATTTGCAATCAAAACAAAAAGGTTGAACAACCTGTCTGTGTTTTACATACAAAGTTTCCCTCATTTTGTAGTTTCCTGGTTTGCCTGGAAAGAACTTTTTATCCATCTGATAAGAAATGGACTCAGGCTATACTCTGACTTCAAAAGTCCCAGTCAGTGCCAAAAGGTTGACAATAACACAGATCTGGGTAAACCGCCTCTTCCTGTGGTTGAAGAGCTTTCTGGACATATAAGGGCAAAGAGCAGAGGAGGAAGAAGGGAGATCCTAGGGCAAGCCGATGTTGTTTGTCTCGTCTTTGATGGGAAGTAGCCCCAAAATAGGGGAAAAAATAATAAACAAATAGGTTATGACAATCTTCTTTTGAAAGACGTTACCGTGGTAAACCAGTTCAACATCATGCTGGGTGGTGTGGGAGAAGGAAAAGGGCGGGAGTTGTGGGTAACAGACAGTTGACCCAAATCTGATCACACGCAAAATTATAAAGCCTCACTTGACCTTTATGCAAAATTCAGCGGATAAGGTGGGAATAAAAAGTAAATTAAGATGAAGCTTTCTTTGGAAGTTTTAAATATCTTCAAATCATAGGAGTCAAAGTCAAAGGAGTTATACCTAACAGACCCTGAATAGAAAACACGAAGCGAGATGCAATAAAGATTTTGAGCCCACAAAAGTAGACAGAAACTGTTGCTGCTTCTATAAAACTTAACAAGGAAAGTATCAGCCACATCCTGCTAATCAAAGGCACTTTAATCACCAGCAGGCGGGCAAATGCAGACTGTGCAATGCTGAAGGTTTTAGCAAGTAAAAGGCTATAAAGGATCGCAAGACAATATATTTGTCATATATCATATCATGTAACATATAACATCATGTCAAAGCATATCATATAAAATATCGTATTTCCATCATGGGAGAAGAAGTAGAAATGGTTGAGGAATACAAATACTTTGGTGTTTATCTGGACAACAGACTGGACTGGAGACGCAACAGTGAAGCCGTCTACAACAAGGGACAGAGCCGACTTTACATCCTGAGGATGCTAAAATCCTTCAAGGTTTGCAGCAAGATGTTGCAGATCTCCTATAAGTCTGATGGTGAAAGTGTCATCTTCTCTGCAATCATCTGTTGGGGCAGCAGTATCAGAACAAGGGACCTAAAAAGGCTCAACAACCTGATAAAGAAGGCTGGGTCTGTTCTGGGGGCAAATGTGGAATCTCTGGAGATGATGACGCAAAGAAAATCATAGACAACCCTGAACTTTGTCTTCATGAGACTGTTATTGGAAAACAGTCTTCTTAGACAAAGGTTTCTTCAGCTTAGTTGCAAAGCAGACTGCTAGAGAAGATCTTCCCTGGCCACAGCCATTGCCATCTACAACAACTCCTAAGAGCAAAGTTAGTTACAGCAAAACCATAAACTTAAACCAAGTCAGTTTTAGCCTCATCTGCGTCAAGTCCTGCAAACAAAAAAGGTCAATTAAGCAACTCATTCTCTCCATTTATTTATCTAATATTTCAAAAAATTACTCAGTGGATCTACTTTAGCTATGTTTTGTTAATCAATCCGTGATATGATAAAAAAAAAAAAATTTAAAAGCTGAAATAAATAAACAAAATAGCAAGGAAATGTGAATCAGACACTTGCTGCTTTGGCATAGATGGACGAACCCTGCATTTGTTTATTTTATTTTATTTCATTGAAGCTATTATTTTAATTATTATTGAATATCTTAGTAACAAAATGTGTGAGTAGAGACTTGTTTGTATTTAGATTTACATGAGTGCGTTTAGCCAATGTTTTCACACAAAGCAACTTACTAAAAGAAATAAAACATTGAACTACATTGAACTACACTGAACGTTGTTAATGTGATTTGCTTTAGAAGTCCAGCTTCTCGCGTTTTTATTAAAGGTATGTTAATAAAAAGTCTGGTTTTATCTCCTCGAGGGGGGGGTCGGCAGTGCTTTTATTGTGAAAGTCTACCGGCGCCAGCTACATCCGCAGCCAGTAACGGCCGCAGCTCGAGGCCTTCGGATCCCGGTCAAAGTAGGTAACCGTCGCCGCGGCGAACACCGGCGGCTCTCCGGGTGACTGTCGCGAGGCCGTGTGGGTCCAAGCCGTGTGGCGTGGGTCGTGTGGGTCGTGTCTCCGTGGCTGTTCTCGGCTCCGTGGGTGTCGCTTCGCCGCGCTGTTTTCTCTTCCGTCGTGTTGAAAGTTGGCCCGGGGGAAAGGGACAGTTTTCACCCTTCACAACACGGCGGGGGGGGGGGAAACTAGTCCACCGAGCTGCCATTAAAGTTGATTACGGCCACTTTTCCTTCGTGGGGGTTTAAATCGGGTCCTCCGTGGTAAGTGTTGTAAAAACGGGAGGCAAGGGTGGGATTTAAACTAAACGTCTCAGTTTGTGTTGAATTTCGACGCTTTAATCCAAAGTTGGTTAAAACCAACCTAGAACTGAGCTGTGTTTCCTTTCAGCTTATTTTAGTTCATTTAAGTGATTTTATTCTGTTTGTGTAGATGAGACCAGGAGAGCTGGGACTGTAAAGTCCCTGTAAGCTTTGTTGTTTATAAAGCCATGTGTGTTAAAAGGAACAAAGCACATGACATGTTTTAGTTTTATGTCTTTATATTTGTCAATTTTAGCTGTCACTTCTGTGTTTGGGAGATTTGATTCAGAGTTTCAGATTTCTGCTCAGATCTTTAGGTGGCAGGAGTTTAATGAAGCCAAAGGAAATCCTTATAGTTTGCATAACTTCTGCAGGTCATTTAAATATTGCTTCAGATGAACAGATTTAAACTCCCCTGTTGAGAATAAATCATTTTTAAATGCTGAACATGGGATCATTCCTCGCGTCTTCGTGATTTTTGTGTTTATCACCTTTCGACTGCCAGCAAGGTTTGTTTTATTTTTTACTAAATCGTGTTAAAACATCTTAAAACATTTAAAACCAAGATCATGATTCTTATTTGTTTGCCACACCCCCTATTAATCTTTTGTTTGTTTCCTAATAAGATCACTGCTTGCTATGAAATGAAGAAAGGCAGGAAATCATCATAAAGTTTAGTACAGCCAAAAACTTTCAATTAACTTTAAAAGTTAAACGAATGTAACCATATTTTTATGTTATATTATCCTGCCTAAACACCAAAAATAGAATAGTTTGTATCAGGAAAAAACCTCATATTTTGGAGCACTCTTCCTTGATGCTTGTCTTTTGAGGAGTTACTCAAATCATTTCTTGTCTATAATCTCAACCCAAAATAAAGGATCAAATCTGTAAGCTTTGCGATGCAGGTCACAAATAAACCTCTGAGCGTGAAGAGCTGGGGATGAAATTGCAGGGATATATTTCTTCTGGGATTTGGGTGTCTGCTCTGGTTCAGATTCAGACGGGCGATCGATTATCTGGGAGAAATTGGAACAGTGGGCAGAGTGGGGCTAAACGTCGACCCTGCAGAGTTTGGAAAAGCTGACGCAGCGGCAGCCGTCGGGACAGGAAGTTCGAGACGACAAAGAAAATTCGTTTTGATTGTTTCGAGCTATCGTTATAATCCTCTTAGCCACATGCTCGGCGATACATCCACATGCAGTCTGTGTTAGTAGGTCGTTATAGTCTCTGCTCTGACATCCCGTGTGTTTAATGTCCCACGGCTTGTGTTTGATTGTTAGGCTTGGATAAATCAAGTCAGTTTTACTGACCACATTTTTACTACATTTGATTTTCTTACTGGTCTTTAAATTATCCTCTACACAAGAAGCTTCTAATTAGGTTTCTCTTAATCTGTCCCTTTTTCTCCACGCTTTGTCCATTGTTTTCCTTTTGATCCGTCCATTTGGCTTTCCATTCATCTATACTCCATCCATCTGTCCATTTTGTACATCAAATCATTTAATTTGTCCATTTTCCAACGTCTGTCTATTCGTCTTCTTGTCCATCCATCCATTTGTCCTTTCTTCCCTCAACTTATCTGAATGTCCACTCATCCCGTCCATTTGTCCACCCACAAGTTAAAATACTGCTTTAATTTAGGCCTGAAGAACTAAACGCCTTTAAAACTAAACTGTCATATTTTTTCTGTGATCATAAATTATTATTTATGGTTCAAAATATGATTTATTCTGAAAATGTTGAATTAAATTAGCAGAATTTTTTTCGTTTTCTCAGCCGTTTGATTCATGAGTTCAAAAATATGTTTGAATGCAGTTGCTGTGTTCAGGTTAGAGGGCAAAATCCCACTTTCTTTTTCCATAACTGGTGTCCAGACAAAATAATGTTATGACTAAGTATGTATTTTAAAAAGCAATATTTGTGTTTTTATGGGTACATAAAACAGACTGCAGAAAACCTTTTATCACCACATTTGTTTTTGATCATTAAGCCTAGGCCAGATTTCCCACCGCTGGTACGACACTAGTACAAAGCCGGACAGCCGTATATTCGCATTGCTGATGCTCTACAGAAGCAAAGCAGGTTGTGCTGGGTTATATCTTAGTGTGAAAACCACAATGTCTGTCAGAGGAAGATCAGAAAAGAGGCGATGATAGAAATTGTCGATCCGAGCAGGAGAAACACGTCTCTTTAACTCGCCTCAAAGTAAACCGATGAAGCGCTGCTGGGATCCGAACGTGTGAACAAATCTTTCTTTCACACGACCCAAGCCTCTAGGAAAGCTGCGCACAGTCTGTTCTCTAATGTTTTAAAAGTATTAGTTTATTTATGTAGACTGGGACTAAAAGAGCTCATGATCAGTAAAAACTGTGGTCAGGGTCATCCATTAGTGCTCGTTAGATTTATTTATTTTAATCTGGTTTTATTACCTTTCTACTCACTCATTGTCTTTGAGTTAGGCGACGTCTTACATAATGTTCATATCTTGAAAGCCTTACAGGTGCACTTCAGCTGTCGGCTCACAATGTCCCATAGATGTATTGTTGAGAGCCAGGTGTTCACATGTGTGCGGAGAAATGTCACTATGGAGCGTTTCCTGTCTCGATTTGTCTCAGTTTCAGGTGGAAATGCGGGACGTTGTGTGTGTGTGTGTGTGTAAACACCCTAGCACAATAACCATTGTGGATTAACAGCTGCTTGCATATCTGTGTTGAGGTTCATTTCTCTTTTCCTCATCTGTTCAAACTCCATTGTTCGATCTCTTTCTCCTGTTACCATGGGAAACAAACTCTGAAGCATCCTGCAGTTTCTACTGGTTACCAGTTACATAAATACTCATAAACGTCAGTTTCTAAATATAAAAATTAAAGCTAAGAAATAAAAAATTTTTTTTTTTTTTTCTGATCCCAGAATCCTGCCATGTCCGGTCCCACCTGGCTGCCGCCCAGGAACCTGGACAGCCCAGAGCAATCCGTCCCCCAGATGTCGCACCCCGCAGGGCCGCCGATCTACCAAACCGTCAACAAGAAGGGCGTGTCCGAATTCAGGCCAAAATATGCTCCCTACGACCAGAACGGAGGAGGAGGAGGAGGAGGAGGAGGAGGAGGAGGGATGAGCAACAGATACATGGCGACCGGACCCACAGGTGGGACCGACACAGCTTCCAGAATATTACGAGATTTATATGAAAAAGAAAGATGAGCCAATCCGGATCTGTGGCGGAAAACTGACAACAATGTAATATTGAATCTGCCCATGTAGTAGATTATGCAGTTTCTGTATTAAAAGCCTTACCTCTGTGAAAAGTATCTTAAAAATCATTATAAAGTTCAGCAGAATAATCCGGCACATCCAAAATAATCAGTTGGGGTGTCCTGATACGATATCCGTCTGATATCGGTAAAAACCCCCAACTAATATCAGATTATAACTGCGCCATTTCTATTCAGCAGCTTTTATCCGTCATGCTAATTGTTGTTGTCTATTGTTGTAATCAACTGTTCTCTATTTGAGTTATATCTCATAATCAAGCAGGACGTCTCTGGCGCTCATGTCCTTTCAACCATTTTCTAATTTTGTCACATAAGCACGAATTTCATTGCATATCCTGACCCACATGCATTACATAACCTTGAAGTTAAGACTGATCCGCTTTTCAGCAGCAGGTTTTTTTTTTTGGGGGGGGGGGGCTGTCTACAAGGATATATTTACTCATCTTTCCAGGAAAAATAGCTCGAGTTTAGGAACAGGAACCATCTATAAACGTCCCTTCTTAAGCCTTGCTAGATACACTCTATTTGATTTAGGTCTTGGTCATTTTTTGTCTAAGAATTTCTAGGAAACTGCAAAAAAAAATAAAGTTACTTCCCTTTACCACCGATATGACTTATGCTGACTTGGCTTAGTAGTCGTACTCAGAGATATAAGAAAGAGGAGGTTTTATACTGAAGAAGAGAAAAACTGAACTATGTGAAATCTTTTATCTTCTGGAAATATTACTATACATTTTAGTTTGAGTCACTGTTCTTTTTTTTTGTTTAAATCTTTTTTTGGGAAAAATGCAGAAGAAGTAAAAGGCTTCAGAACAAAGTTTTTATCTTTTACGCAGCTCTGCTTCTCATAACTAACATTCTCGTTATCATCTCAGTGTTTTAACTCTGAACGAGTGTAGTGGGTTCAAATGCCGATGCTGGGAGAGAAGATTACAGCAATATGTTTTTTTTTCCCCTTCCTTATTAATTATTAACTAAAATAACTTGATAAAACGAGCAGTTTCTTATGTACTTTTAAGTTTTTCTGTTGAAGAAAACTTCCCATCAAAGTGGAAATCAAACGTCTCTGATTTAAGTCTTTGTAATAGTACGACCTGACTTTATTATTATTGGTATTATTGTATTTCCAGGTGGAATGATTCATCATTCATCAAGTGATCACTATTACTCTCCCCCTCATGGCCCTAAAGAGGACCGAGGCTGGAGCTCTCACATGGACAGCTATGATATGATGGTGGGTGAATATCGTTGACAAGCCCATCTTTATATGTTTGCACGTTTTTAATTTCTGGTGGAGGAAAATCCACCTTAATCACAAGTGCTACATGCAAATGGAGCCGTAGCAGCTTCTTTAAAATAAATCATACTGTTGCATTTATGTATTTATGTGAAATGAGAATATAATTAGGATATTTTTAATTGTATTTGGTACCAAATCATGTACATTTTGTGTAAAACCGAAGCTCATGTTTCTGAGGTGGCGTGGCGACTTTATCCATTTAAAATACCAGAATATTTTAGATAAAGCAAAAGACCTGTATTGGGTTTTTTACCAGTTTTATTTATCCAAAACATTTGGCCATATCAACAAAAAACACTTCATCAGACGTTACGTCATGCTCATCTCAGCCCTTAGATCCAAATTCAATGTAAAAACTGGTTTCTTGTGAACAGTTAGTCACTATTTAATAAAAATAAAAAAAACTTTTATATTGTTTTCATGCTAATTATGTACTTTAAGTACTTTTTTTTTAGTTTGAGGTTATGATATCTCAGTAAAATATGTATTCATTTGAATCCCCCTTTGACACATCTACGTTAAAGGGAGACAATGATGACGACGGCTTTTTAAACAGTTTAAATCTATGAAGAATATTTCCATCTGAACATTTAGCTGTAGATTATATAAGATTATTCTTTATTAATCTCCCAGAGGGGAAATTACAGTATTTATTAACCCTTTAGGCACCAGAGTTTTTTCAAGAAAATATACAATTTTGACATCAAGATTTCAAAAGGCTATAACTTTAAAGTGGTTTGAGATAAAGGTTTACTGTCAATGAGAAATATCTTCAGTATGAGCCCAAATTTTGGTATAGAAGTAGATTTGCCATGTAATTAGATTATAGTGACGTCAACAGGTGGCGGCCATATTGGAAAATGTCAATTCATCATTCAGAAAAAGAGAAATGAAATCAATGGGCTCAGAGTTTGTCAGATCGTCTCCACAATAACCAACAGCCTCATCAAAATTTCCGATCCACTTTTTATACTCTTCCTCTTCTCTCAAGAACTGCCAGCCATCATGATCATCACCGCCGTGATTTACGGTGTGGCCCTGAACGCGGCAGTGAACGGCACATTTAGCGGTGTGTTTTTTTTCCGCGGCTTCTCTCGCGTCTGCCACGAAAACCGCAGTTGTTTTCATCCCAACTATATTCACCCCTATTTGCCATGTTATGAGCCCCTCTGCATCCCTGACCACGTCCCCTGCTTGGCGTTTGCAGGATGCTCCCAAGCATCACGCATTGCGAGTAAAAGGAAAAACACTCTTTGGCTCTGCTCTGCTGTCGTTACGCGCCACTGCTTTGCCGCCGCGACTCTCTGCGCGTGAGTGTGTTTTACAAACTCTTTTTACTCAAAAACTTTGAATAGAACGACGCCCACAAATGCTGCTCAGATTACAGGCACATATGTCCCCTAACTCCTGGTGAAAAGTAGTAACAAGATTCGACATCAAATTTATAGATAAAGCCTGTTTTATTCACCAATGTTGCTTGTTGCAATTTTGCGACGTTTCTATTCAAACATGAGGCCTATTTCACCCTCTAGCTGAACTCTTTTTAGAAGAAAATTATGTTATTTGTCATGTCTTTAAATGAACAGCTACAAATGTGCTTTGCCACAGGAAAGGAGGAGAAAATTTTATTCATTGAATATTTGTGCAGGTTGACATTTTTACCGGTTGTTTATTTTTGGGTATCTTAAAAATATCCCTCCTTTTTTGGAGCTGATTAATTGAACTTCATTGATTCCTCTTTTGTGTTTTTCAGCATCGCGGTTCGGAAAACCCCGGCAACTACCACTCCAAGATCGACGCCGATATCGACTCCCTCACCAGCATGCTGGCTGACCTGGACAACCACCGGCAGGACGGCAGCACCCAGGTAAGACGCCGGGCTTAGTTGGGTCAAATATTTATTTAATCTTTACAATTATTTAATCTTTCACTGATTTAACTAAACTGAGTTGGAATTGCTTCTGACTGATTAACTGGCCGATTTCAAATTTTTTTTTTTGGCAAGACTAGAGGCTGATTTAACAGTTTCTAAGGAATGACTTATATTTTTATATATTTTTATTCACCGTTGGTTCGATTCTACGTTGATAGTGAACTGACTGCCACACTGTGCTTCCTCTCAGATCTATGACAACGTGCCTTACAACAAATACATCTCAGGGGATCACTACAAGTCTGCGCACCAGAGCGCAGCCCCTGCTCAGGGTCGGCCATCCATGGGCTACAACTCTCACCCCCAGAGTCAGTACCACCCGGCCCCTCCTTATCCCGGCGAGCACCAGACCCCCCAGTACTCCCATCAGCAGGACCTCTATTCCACCTCCACCCCTAAGCTGTACCCCCAGCCCGTCCCGGCCTCCTACACCACCGCCTCCACCCCCACGGGGCCCAGGTTCAGTGTGCAGGTCAAGACCGCGCAGCCCGTCACGTACTCTCAGACGGGGAGGCAGGCGGACCAGGCTTACACGCCACCTCCGCCGCGTCAGCACGTGTCGCGGCCGCCGGCTCAGACGCCGGCAGGTCAGCAGGGCTGGTACCCTCAGCATCATGCCGCGCAAGTTCAGGAGCTGCACGCTGAGGGCGGCTACAAAGGCAGCAGCCTGGCACCCGGAGGAAGAGTTAACCAGGTCCCTCTGTCTAAGAGAGGGATAGAGAAGACCCAGACGGCTCAGACGTCGGCACAGACGCCTTCTTATCAGTCCAGCAAGGTAAACACTCGAACATCCAGCATCTTTTGGTCCCCACCTCACACAATGGTGGTTTGACTGATTGCTTAGATTGTTTTGCTTTATGAATTACTGAGAGAACCGGCAGGTATATTCTAGTTTTAATAAAATGGATGTATTTACCTCAAATCCTTCTTACATGAGGTTTTAGAACGGTTTTATTTACAGTAGGATGATAAAGCTAAGTGATGTAGCCCCCCAAAAATCAGTAAAATACAAAAATCTAAATCCAACCAATTGATAATTTTGTCAATTTGTGACACATTAGTTATATTTTAACAATTTTAGGTTGTAAGAGTGTAGAAAAAAACAATGATGATTTGAGTTTTATTCATTTCCAGGGGGCAGCAGCTACGCGGCCCGAGGAGGAGCTGGATCGACTCACCAAGAAGCTGGTTTATGACATGAACCATCCGCCAGCAGAGGACTATTTTGGTAAAAGGCAGATAAAAAAAAAAAAAGAGGGAAATTGTCACATTCCTTTTGTAAGGTTTAATTTTGATGATAATGTTGTGCTGAAAAGAGACAGCAGATGTTGTTCCTGTGCTCAGGTCGCTGCGCCCGCTGCGGGGACAACGTGGTGGGCGACGGCAGCGGCTGCGTCGCCATGGAGCAGGTGTTTCACGTGGAGTGTTTCACGTGCATCACCTGCCACGCCCGGCTACGCGGGCAGCCCTTCTACGCCCTCGACAAGAAGAGCTACTGTGAGAGTTGCTACATCGTAAGTGAGGCAACAGGCAGAGATCCGGCTGCCTACTGTGTTGTTGCTTTACGTTTTTCCTCTGTTTGTCTCAAGAGCACGTTGGAGCGCTGTTCCAAATGCTCCAAGCCCATTCTGGACCGGATCCTGCGCGCCATGGGGAAAGCCTACCACCCTCGCTGCTTCACGTGCGTGGTCTGCAACTGCTGCCTGGACGGCGTGCCGTTCACCGTGGACGCCACGTCTCAGATACACTGCATAGACGACTTCCACAGGTGCGCTCCCCTTCCTCCACCGTCGCGGCTCGGCTTTCCGGCGGTGGTTTTGACGTGTAGACGTGTCTCCCCGACAGAAAGTACGCGCCTCGCTGCTCTGTGTGCGGCGAGCCCATCATGCCGGAGCCGGGCCAGGAGGAGACCGTCAGGATTGTAGCTCTTGATCGCAGCTTTCACGTTCACTGTTACGTTTGTGAGGTGAGTAAACTGAGATGTTTATTATTCTATTTTTGCTGTCACTCTGTGTTAAGTTTGGCTTCTACTGATCGGTTTTTGTGAAGGCTTCTTAATGTGAAAGAAAAACACACAGATATTTCTTCCGAGGTCTCTCGCCAGGGAAGCTAAATAAACAAAATAAAAGGAAACTTCATAAAAAAAGGTTATAAATCAACAATTTTACTGTAGAGAAAGTTATCTATAGGTCCATTTAAAGCTTGTCAAACATAACTAGGTCCGCACGTTATTAGAGTTGATACGAAAGTACATCCAGGACAATCAGAACGAAGCTGCATAGTTTAAACTTTTATGGGAGGTGGAGAGGTAGAATTCAATTCAGGTAAAATAAGAACAAAAACACATTAAATCTGAATTAAAAGGTTTTGTAACTCATATTGACTATAAGAGCTATTGTGGATGATGATGCTGGAGGCCTTGCAACGAAAATGATTACCAACCTCTGACTGAAGACTGCCGCCAGATTGCAGCCTCGTGACTTTTATGATGTGCTAACAGTTAACATTTAGGCTGCGTTGTTGGCAAGGACTGCTAATACACCTCCTTTGCTTTTGCTTCTTTTGCTCCTCTTTAAATCTTTTACCTGTATGTTAGACAGCCAGACGGAAAGACGACTAAACATTATTTAAACCAAATCAAAGCTGAACCCTGAAACATGACGATGACTTAAAACGCATTAAAAAAAAAACGGAGTTGGAATAAAGATCCAATCGAACATTTAATGGTGTCATTATTTTTTTTCTCAACTGTAGAGAAATGATCAACCATTTTTGATTTACTTTACCATCTTTGTTAAGAAATGCAGCCAAATCTATCCCTATGAGCTTTATCCAAGTATAAGTGGGGATAAATGAATGTATTTCGGATTGATCGGACAATCATGCCAAATAAGGGTTCTCTAGACTTCTGTTGTTCTGAGGTGACTCAAATGTCCGTCTCCCCTCAGGAGTGCGGCCTCCTGCTGTCGTCAGAAGGCGAAGGCCGAGGCTGCTACCCGTTAGATGGACACATCCTGTGTAAGAGCTGCAGCGCTCGCCGCATCCAGGACCTCTCGGCCAAAATCTCGACCGACTGCTAACGGCCCTCCGGCATCTTCATCGCCCCCGTTTTCTTCCGCCTTCTCCCGTTGGCACAAACGTCTCCCTGCAGCGTTCAGGCGTCGTAGTTCTCGCTGCCTCCATCCCCTCTGAATCCTCTGCTTTGCTGTTGTTACTGGTGGTTGGTACTGCGGTGAAATCGAGTCTGTATATTCGTTGACTCTGTTGGCGCACTGTGAATCGTGTTGAGCTGGGATTCGTACGACGGTGGCCTGACCTGCGGGCAGCTTGGGCGCCACATCCCTCCAAAAACTCGGTACCGATTATGTTTCTGTTTCAGCACAGTATCCTCTCACCAAGAAGAATCTATTGGTACACGACATGTTCTGGACACACGCTAATTATGCTAATCTAAAAAAAGAAAAGAAAACTACAAATCAATATTTTTTAGTAAAAATGATTAAGAACTGGGTACAACGATACTGTGATTGTACATAGCGCACCTATAGAAAAGTGATGCTTCGAAAAAACCTCATGCAACAAGAAATGTAGACGAGAAGAATGTGCAGTTACACACACCCGGTTTTCACTTTTTAGCTTTCTATAAACACTAAAACACTCTAGCACAGATTATTTTCGCGCTCAGGATCGTCAAAAACAAATTTATTAGCTTTTTTTTTTGTCATCCAACGTCTAAGAAACTACAATACAGCTTTCTTTTGGTTTTTCGTTGACCTTTTTCGCCTGTTGCATTAGAAACGGCGGTGCAACAGGATGCGGGTCACTTTTGAAGAGCCTGACTCTTTCGCAGACGTGCCGTAAATATCGATTCTGGCTCGTCTTAAAGCTCTTTCTGCAGAAATGTTACAATTATATATTCACTATATAGGGGTTGAAGTGTGTTTTTCTTTTGGGGTTGATATCGTCATTAATACAGAATTTATTCGTTCCTGGGAACGAGCTTTTATTTCTCGACTAAACACTCGCGGATCGCGTTTATCCTTGCACTGCTTTTCGCGGCGTCAGTATTATTTGTGCTTAGGCACCGCTTTCCTCAGAGCTGCTTCATGGCCTGTCATGGAAAGTGCGAGCCTGAATTCTCCCTTTAAACGGTGGGCAGGAACTTTGTACCTCCAGTCTAAGCATGGGCCGGTCTGAGACTCTCTTAGTTTGATAACCTTGATTAAAAAAAATCTGTAACACAACAAAGCAACAGCTAATTCAGCTGTTTTCTTTTTTTTAGAGTAATGATATCTATAATACTTGTGTCATTTTGAAGCACAAAAAAAGTCCCTTATTGACAGAATCTTTTATGATGGTAATTTTCAGGACTGTGATCCGCTTTTGTGTCCCTCTGATGTTTAGACTGATTCTATGGAGTTTACCTAGTCAGGCTATCTGCACAGGTAGCTAGCCTGCAGTCTGCTACTTAACACTCATCAGGTCAGTGGAGTTTTTTTGTTCGTTTTTTTTATAACGCTTTACGCTTATAAGAGTGATGGCACTTTCCTAGTTTCTTCATCGTGATTATGATTAGAAATATTACAATGTTACCAGACGTACCTTTTATTTTGTTTGTTTCTTCTGCAGCCGTCTGCAACAACTAGTGGGGGAGGGGCAATACTCGGTCACTCTCAATTCATGCAACCAGCGAAAACTCCATTCGCTCTGAGAAATGATGGTGACGTTTATTTAAAGGACTTTAAATTACAGACACAATATCACAGTTTTCCTACTTTGAAGCCATAACCATAAAAACCAGTCCAGGCCTACTTCAGGTTTTTGTGCGATAATTCTCTACATTTCTAAAACTGAATTAATGGATCTGAAAATTGCTTTTGAGTCCTCGATATTTAGGCGTTGAGCTCGGCGTTTCGGATTTGCTGATTAGGGACAGTAAGACCTACGAACACTTGCTTGGCTTTGAAGCTATCATTAGCGGCTCTGCTGGATCTTCAGTTTGAGGATTGTGACGGAACTTTAAACGCTGATCTTAATGAAAACACGTTTTTTTTTTGTTGGTTTTTTTAACCTAGATGCCAAACTTATGTTTAAATCTCCATAAATGTAGAGTCACTCTCTGAAACTACATGGAAATTGTGTTGCTGCTCTTGTTTGCCGTCCATTTCTCTGTCCTCGTTTTCTACGTTAAACCTAAAGGGCTACGGATCTGAAAGCCTTAACTCAAGGATTTCACTTCGGTTTCATAATAATTATGTATGTAAGCTTTTTGTTTTGTTTTGTTTGGGGTTTTTTTGCGACTGTGAATTTAAAAAAACGTAAAAATTGTCACTTTTTACTTACTGAAGTGTTTTACTGCACTTTCATTCAGCTGTTTTCAATCATCATGTTACACATTTCATCGTGGTTAAGGTGTCTTTTTTTTTTTTTTTTTAAGTTCCTGAATCATGCCAGCTCCGTTTGTGTCTTTT
The DNA here is from genome assembly GCA_032876305.1 of Orestias chungarensis. NCBI lineage: Eukaryota > Metazoa > Chordata > Actinopteri > Cyprinodontiformes > Cyprinodontidae > Orestias > Orestias chungarensis. The sequence continues at coordinate 696,185 of JAVLVB010000236.1, read as the reverse complement.
AAGATGTTGTGAACCTTTCCTTCAAGTTTGAAAATCACTCCTTAGGCTGTTTTTGGGTTGAATAAACACGTTAAAACATACACAGCAGTAATTTTTTTAACAATTAAATAGGGAGTATTTAGTCTAATACGTATTTTTTGTGTAGAGTTGTTTACCACAGAAACTCAAAAGTTTATTATTTGGCATGAAATCAAAATTTATATCGGTTATTGATATTGGACCAAATTTTCTGATCTGTGCAACTATTTAGGAAGCGGGAAAATCCATTTATTTTCCAGGTTTAGTGTAAGTAGTGTAATAAAGGATCAAATTTGATTTCTAAGTCTTTTATTTCAGCTGTTTAAATATCTTTGCAGTAATTTGCTCTAATGTGTAAGGATTTTAAAAACAGAAACATTCTGGGTTTGAACATCCCGGCGCTAACATGAGGTGAACGTCTTCCAGAAGAAGTTTCGGCAGCCGGCTTTGCGAGGTCTGTGGGTGAAGCGGACGTGTCGTGTCGTCGGCCTCCGCCCGCCTCCGAGGTCGTCATCTTCCAGCTCGCGGAGCGTCTCTTCTCCGTCGGACGCCATCAGCTCGGACAGAAACTTCATCATGAGCAAGCCCGTTACATCCTGAAGGACGACAGAACCCCCAGCACTTGAGTTAATGAGATCACTGGTTTTACTGGGATTTTACAACAATAAAGGCAACAAAGCTCCACTTTGAAGTAATTCACATAATATTTTGCCCATTATTACTGAGAATTAGGCCGTAATTATCAAGTTCTGATTTATGTTAACAAGTACTAATGTTTTAAATTATGTCACTTTTAGGGTAAGTACTTTCCCAAAGCTCCACCCTTACAAAAAATACAAAAACAATATCCATAAAACTCATTTCAGTAGCTTTTATTATAAGCCGACATTTTAAAGTTTTTTTCCCCTACAGGATCTTTTAAAAGACACCAAGTTTCAGCCATGGAAATATTACATATGGTTATTTCCTACTTTAAAAATAATTTGTTTGTTACACCGACTTCAGTCTTAAAGTTTATAACAAATATTACATTTATTTTAAGGATTTTACACCTATTAGAGCTCAGAGCTTTGATGCAGCTTCTTAGGTTATTATTCTTAAAAACAAACACCAAAAAGGGAGCCCCATTGAGAGTTTGCTGCCTCCTATAAACAACCGTGGTCGAACTTTGAAAAATTGATTTCCATTTGTCGAAGTATGAACTATTGGAGTTACTTGGCAAAAACAATGGTTTTTAATTGCCACCTATGGCAAAATTTAATTTTAAAATTGAAGGGGACTGGACTGTAAACGTTAAATTCATGTGTAGAATGTAATGTAATTTTTAAGGACCACCATTAATTGGACATTTATGCTTCTTAACAATTCGCTACATATCTTTTGATTTGATGTCAAAACTCAAACAGCCGTGTCCAATCAGGCGTCTTCGTTGCTCACTTGTAAGATTACAGATAATCCTATACTTTTGAATCAAATTTATTCAACAGAGACATTATTTCTCTTTTAACGTACAAAAATCAAGTACAGTATCATTTTTGCCATTCTTTGGTTTTGAACTTTATTTTAAATAATTTAAAATGTGTCACAAAACAGGATTTAAGCTTTTTTCCATAAGTAAATTTGTGACTATATTTTTTGTCCCTCCTAAGTGACCTTTAAACTGCGTAAGTTTTAATGACATGTAACAGAAGACGTAGAACAGAATAGAAATTTACTTTATTCCTCGACAGTAGAGAAATTCAGGTGTAACAGATGCAAAGGCAGATATAAAAGTAGCATGGAGGGCCAAACTAAACTAAAAATATAAAAACAAAAGAATAAGAGCATGAACGGAGGAATTTGCTACATTAGAACAGATGCTGTACAGTTATTAAAAATAGCTTTTCAGATTAAAATAAATTTGTAACTGATTAGAATATTAAAAAAAAAAAGTAAAACAATTTATATCCTTAACAACAAATGTATTTTATTTTGAGGCCTTTTCCATTCAAAATATATATATTGATACATCTGTCCTTCAGCCGATATTAAAACTGATCGTCTGTTTGTCAAACTCACCTTCTCACTTACAAGCTCAGCTTGCAGGGTTTCTGTGAGTTCCCTCGTTTGTGGAGCAGTGTTCATTTTTGCCACCAGCAAGGAGGAACACAAAGCCAGCAGGACAATCTGCATCCCGGAGCAAAGCATCTTCGACCCAAACCTGAAGTCCTCTGAACCTGCCTGAACTCTGGCCAGCTCCGAGCTGTCTGTTTAGTGAGAGCTGAGCAGGTTCTTTCTCTTCAAAATCCCCCTCATCTTCAACCCGGAGGAGAGATGTGATTGGTGGAGGTTGTGAGGTCAGGAGGCCAAAAACAAATCTATTAACGTCCAACATTATACAAACACATTGGACTTCAGTTGATTTAAACACATGCTGTGATGTATTTAAATTTGAAATAAAAAGTGTGAAAAAAAAACTAAAGGTAATTAGATTAACTATGTTTGTCATAATTAGGAGCTTTGCAGGTTTCCGATCACAGCATGAGAGCCGCACGCTGTGAGGTTCTGTTATTTTCCCAATGTGACTCAAATGTTAACAAGCGGATGTTGTTGACCGCTGCAGCACTCACCCACCGCTCTTATGATCACTTTAGAGTTTAGTGGGAAGATGAGAATTAAGGGATCAAACCCCAAAATGTCATTCTGCAAAAAAATAAAAAAACAAGTTGGGGAAAAATGGAGAAACGGGAACACTTGGGCTTTTTAAGCTAGATCACTGGCAGAAAACCTAGACAGAGGTTTGTGTTTTGACCCAATAAAACCTTAACTGTCCTACATCACTTAGAGGGAAATATGTTTAGTCCTGCCTAATCTGCCTAAATTTCATGCCATGCAAATCAAGAAAGGACATTCCATGAATTTATAGGTGGAGCAATAGACAAGAAAGGACAAAGACAACAAGAAACGCCTCATATTTACATCCTACAAGTAAAACTAGATTGATTATGTCTAAGAAGAAATAATCCCGACCTTCACCAGTTGTTTAATTTTTAAAAAGAAAAAACTATTTCCTCCTACAGAGAAAATCAAATGTTATTAAGTTGGTTTAAAAGTTTAAATTAGTATATTTTTTATAAGTTACTATCATACTGAAGAGGAAAATTTAGATAGACCAATTAACCTAACAGTCATGTTTTTGGTCTGTATGAGGAAAGTGGAGTACCCGGAGAGAAGACTTGCATGTGCAGGAAGAACACACAAATCTCATGGAGAAAGACTGTAGGCTAGGATTTGAACCCAGGACCTTGTTGCTGCAAGGCAACGGTGCTGACAAGGTGCTCTTTATAAAAAACAACAACTAATGAATCCACCAAACAAAATGAAGGAGCTGGTCATGAACATTTTAATACTGATAAAAATTACAAATGAAATTTCTTTATTAGGAAGTCAAAACTCTTCATGGCGGTGACTAATATCTGAAGACTAATTTACAGATCACGCTCCATGAATAGATGGTGACCTTTTCTGCAGGTTTTTCCTCCTTCTCCACAGGACTCTCCTTTGATGAACCTTTATTGCTCAACTTTTGATGGAAACATGTCTTGACGTTTAGTAACATTTTCCAGGCGGGCGTCCAGCTGTGCAGACGTGAAGTGAAGATCAGGTCACGACTGCTAAAGTAGTGAAGTTAGTGACACCTTATGATGATTAAAGAAGGCTTTCTTGATGTTTGTGTTCATGTCTGAATGATGACTTAATATTAATAACAAAATCATTGAGTAATGTCTTCCTTTGCTAGGTTAACATAGATTACTGTTACTTTGGACGATTGGGTGAATATTTGAACTGACCACAGACTCTAGGACCATCAGTTTTTTAAAGGAAATACAATTTCAATCTCATCAGAGGACTTTCGTCTACAGTCCATCTCTTTGTGTCCTTAGTCCGCTGAAGATGCTTTTAGTGCTTGTGGTTCAGGAGAGGCTTAACACAAAGTGGAGGCACAAGTGTCGGCCATGTTCTGGATGCATCTGTTCTTGTTTTTGGGCCCAGAACCCACCCTGACACCCTTCCTCTCTCCCACCACCCATCTCTGCCTCTGCATGTCACACAACATGATTCTCCACCCGCTACTCTACGTGTATCATGTACGCTCAGCTGAGACTTCTGCTTATATTTGGAGGTTGAAATTATTTGCACACTGCGATCGATCACCTGCACATTGTTGTACTGCTCTTATTTACTCCTACACTTGGTGTATGTATATAGTTATGGTTATATTTTGGTAATTTAATACTTTTTACATATCCAGAGATAATTGTCATGCACCAACTTCTACAAATCCCTTGTATTTCCTATAAATAAATCATCAATAAAGCCTCCTCAAAGCATTTTTTCCAATCCTTTCAATATTATATTTGTTGTTTCAGCACATTTTTCACAATCAAACTCAAAAATGCTCCTATGACTTACTTTCTTTCTTTCTTTCTTTCTTTCTTTTTCTTTCTTTTACGAGTCGCGCTCTCACCACTTTGTGTCAGTGTATCCTCGTGTTTTTCACTTCCAAATGTCATGATTTTTCACAACAATCGCTTTTAACAGTTTATTTTACAGTTTATAAAACAATTCTGCTAAAAAAAATAAAATAAAATAATATGTTTATATATGGAAACAATATTAAATTTTTTTGATCAGCACACCCAGCCGGACAGGGGTAATAAAAGACCAACTGTGTCTTATGTGCTAATTAGTTTCTCAATTGCCTGGTAGGTTGTGAAAATGGCGGCAGGTGAAGATTGACAGCTTAAACTTGGCTTGTTCCGAGTAGCTGAGCCATGAAGAAGACTTTTGTTCATGCTCTTTGTGTGTAGGTACCAGGATAAAAGTGGCTTAAGGTGTCAAACTGCTTCTTCTGATGTTTTTAATTGTGTTTATCTTTCAGTTTGCTGCTGAGTTTAACTCTCTGTGTTTCCAGCAGTTCACTCCCTGCAGGTAACATCCAGCTTGTTTCTAATCCAGCATGATCTTCTCAAGGTGGCTGCTGGAAACTGATTGGATCAAATCCACTCAGTTTGCACAGTTTTTGTCAGATGTAAATAAAATAAAAATGCATTCAGATATTTTTTAATATGTGAGTTAGCTTGACTTCCACTATATTTTTGCTTATCTAATAATTTGGGTTCTGTAGAGGTGAATAAATTAGGAACATCCATTATTTAAATTTCCTGCATATGTGGAGATTTTTTTATTTATTTTTTTTAGGTGGAAATTACATTTTTCTTTCAACCACTGTAGACAGTTTAAAGAATAAAAAAAGATGTATAAAGAGATTAGTTCAGAAATAAATCTAGGAAAAAGTGATTAATAGAGAAATGGAAAAGTGAGAGAGCAAACACTACAAAACAAAACCTGTTTTGCTAATAAACACATGTACCTAAAATATATATTAACATTCAATGAAATGTATTTGTATGTCTGACACAATGATTCATGTAATCTTTAACCAAAAAAGCAACAAAAAAAAACAATTATAATATTAAAAGTTTTATTTTCATGGCTATTCTGTAACAGAGACGGTCTTATTTCTTTTTTCTGATCCAAAATCATATAGAAGTTAATTTCCCCCAAAAGTGTTTAAACACCATCATTTTAAAATGCAAACCAGTGAAACGTTGCACTGCTGCAAGTTGCATTGTTATTATATTTTTAACTTTGCTGACAAAAGCTGCGTGTTACACGTGTTTCAGGGGAGTTTGAGACCAAATGTCTCGAGCGTCACTTCTGGCTCTCCATTAAGTCCGGCTACCTTGGTCGGACGGTCCAGTTTAATTTTGAAGGTACGGCATAGTCGACTACAAAAAGTACTTTTTAGATTTGAATGTGGATCCAGGATGTCTTTTTGTAATATTTAGATTGTTTTGTCCCCAGACCAGTATGGACTCCACGCGCTGTCTCCCCAGGAAGCCTCCCTCTGTGGCTACACCGTCCTCGCCTCGGATTCTGGAGATCTGCTTTTCCGGGCTTCCTTCCTGGCCTGTCACGTAAACAATCGGGTAAGACGCAGCTTCGTGAGGCCGCACCAACATCTTCCGGGAACATTTAACCTCACTGTAATCTTGTTCAATGCTGCAGACGGGATCCGACTACTCCCTGCGTGTTTGGCTCATACATTTTGGAGCGGATGGATCGGCGTCCACCAACCTGTTCTATCTCCAATGTCCTCTGATGGGAGCGTGGAGTCCTAGAGAATTTCTCTGTGAGGAAAACTACATGGAGGTATCAGGCGAGCCGCACAGGCTGTTCCTGCAGGTCTTTGAAGCTTCCAGCATCAGTAGAAGCTGCAGAAAAATATGATAAATTTAATTTGTTTTCAGTTTTTTAATTCTGTTGGAGCTCTTTTGTTTTCTGCAGGTGTCCATACAGCAGGCCTACCTTCCAGTGAAACCTGGATATGAGGCAGACCTAGCCATCACGTTTCACAACGACGAGTCGGGGAAGGAAACTGTGGTCCTTTCCCTCAAAGAGGCTGCTGCTTTGGGCTACCGCGCCTCCCTGCAGACGTCCAGATTCGTACTTCGCTGTCCATACTCGTCTCCTTTCTCACGCACTGTTAAGGTGCTGTGTGGCTTAACCTCCAACTCGTTACTCTGTCAGCTTTTTTTGTTTACGCATCCACTGCTTTGGGTCACTTTGTTTCAGATTAAAGGAGTGGATTTGGAGTTTGTAAACGTTTCGGTGCTGCACACACTCTCGGATGACTTCTTGGTTGTTGACGCCTCCGTTGCTTGTGCTCTCAGTTAGTATAAAATAATTTATACGCAGCAGCAGAAGGAAATACTCGATCCTCCTGGACTGATTCCTTCTCCTTTGTCTCTCTTTTTTTCTCCCTACAGATAAAGCCAGGGTAGAAGGCTCTGACGTCCTGTGGGTCGTCCCTTATCATCCTCCTCCTCAGCTGGTTCATGGACAGTTGGGACGTGGAGGCGTGAGGGTTGGAGTGAATGATCAAACTTTGAGTGAAGCCGATTTTAAAGAGAGCGGATACAAGATCAGCCTGCAGGAAGGAAACTTGGAGGTTAGGGTTACATTCGGAGCTCAAGGTGGAAACATCAAGGTGGGTGGAGACCACAGACAAATCTCTGCACCCGCAAAGAATCTACAGCTACTTTTGGCAGAATTATAAAAAATCTGATGCATCTTATTCTTGATTCGCTCCAATTCTTTCCAGAGTGGTGTTGTGAAGGGACTGTACAGTCAGTCCATGTCTGTGGATCTGTTCTTCCTGAGTCAGTGGGAGGATCAACACTGGCCTCTAACACAGCATCGCTCCTTCAAGCGCCTGAAGACTCCGCTCGCCCCACAAAACCTCGTCCTGACCAGCAGTGAGGTTTTCATTTGCATGTCCAAGCTTTAGTTATTTGTATTTAACCTACAGAATATACCAGATAAAATGTACTATTTTTGCTTTGATTCTCCAATCCTGACAGATTTTTTAAAATTATTATTTTAAAACAAAACTGTGCAAATCTATGTTCTTTCTATGAAACAAAATCAGTAGTTGCTGATGTATCGATAAACCAGCAAGTTAATTTCCTAATAATGTGGTCCCTTTCCTTTACATCGGTTAACAAAATTGTAGAAGTGGGGATTTTGATATTGGTATTTATGCATCCATGCAAATCTGGTGAGGAAGTAAACGAATTATTCCTTTTTTTTTAATTAATTTTTTTTAATATATAAATCTGAAAAAATAAAATTTCATTCTTTACACTATGAAAACCACAAACTAGGTAAATTGTGAAGTATGAGAGAAAAATATTGTAAAACGGTTGAAAACGACACGAATATGAAGCTATCTTGAAAAGTATTTCTGATGAGGGGGAGAGAAATAACTCTCCAAGCCAGAATGTGCAACTTCAATGGACGTCCCCAGTTTATTTTTATAAAAAATTTTTCCGATTGGTGAGCCAACGCAAATGAAACGCACAGTTTGCAATCATCCGAATGTTTACTCAAAATTCTGATCTGTGTTCTGGTCAGCAAATGCACCGTACATAAATCTAATGGCCTGTACTGAAAGCAACACTCTGGTGGTGTTACTGAGACAACAGTAAACCAGTGAGTTGTTTAAAACTTAACGTTCAGGGAGTCTGAGTTAAACTGCAGATGACACATGCACAAGTTTACATAATATTTTTCTGTTTTTATCAGTGGTCCAGTGAACATCTTCATGACCTCTTGTGTTGGAAATAAAGGGTCAAATCTCATGTTTCTTTCGTAGATAAAGACCCATCAGGGGAATTATTTTCTGTGTCTTTGGGCCTCTTCACGCCTGACGTTCTGCTCCAGAAGGTGACGTTTGATGGTGGAGGCGATCTTCTAATGTGGATCCGAAGCCAGAGTGCCGGTGACCTCGTAGTTTCCAGGGTCCCTCACTCAAATGGGAGTCTCTCCTACAAGCTCAGTGTCTCCCTGTCACACCCGAACGTTATCCCAGAGGTGGGACCGATCGACCGCGCATGCTTTAACGTCTCAGAACCTCCTCATACAAGCTCCCGTCTGATGGCAGTTCATAGGTGGCGGGACCAAGACGTACAGCTTCACTTTAACCTTTACTCTGTCCATCACGCCCAGTGGAGAGATATTTTACCATCATGCCACTGTGAAGCATCAGGCTCCACATCCAGGTGAGGTTTATTAGTCATTCAACTTTTTGTGATACTATAGTGGTTTTAAATGGCAATGGGGGGGCGAAAAAGCATCTAAAACTTAAAAAAATAGCTTTAAATAAACTTTCTGTATAATTTGTGAGGTGTTTGAGTTCAGAAAAAGTATGAATAGTGTGAATATGGCTGTTTAAATGACTTGTTGTGGAATGTCTGAGATTCATTTAATGTGCGGGAGAGTGAGACTTTCATTAGATAATTGGAAGGCTGAACATCAGATCATTTTAGCTCCTTTTAAACCCGTTGAGATTTTCAGTCTCTCCTGTTGTGGATCTTTTAGTTTAGTAATGCAGAGACTCCTGCGTCTGTAAAGGTAGCGAAGATGGTTTAAATACGAACTTCAATATCATATTTTATGCTTCTAGATAGAAAAACCCTGAAATCTAGTGACTTCTCTTCAAAACACGTAAGATTAGCTGCATTCCCCCCCCCCCCCAATATTTTGTCTAAAGTTTGTAGCTGACAAGTTAAAATGACGTAAATGTTAAGACTTTGAGTACGATGTAAGAATAAACATACATTCTTTTTTTTCTTTATGTAGATTTTTTTTTATTTACTTTTGAATCTGTTCAATTGAACAGATAATTTATTAAGCAACTCACAAAATGAATGCTTTAGAAAAGTTTTTGTGCAACTATTTTTGTGCATCGTTCGTTTTTATCTGAAGCAAGTAAGGATTCATTGTTGGTATTTTGTTCCTCCCTGTGTAATGTTTAAAACCCACATACATGTAGCTCTTCTGTGCTGTATACCAGATTAATATATTGTTTGTTTGTTTTTTCTCCCTGTGGCATTGGTCCAGAGCCAAGATCTCCCAGACTGGAGGGGATGTGCAAAGAGAGCAGCCTGCTGGTGCTGCTGCACCACGGGGCCCATTCCGATTTGCAGTGGGAACTCTTCCTGGGAGCCCGCAAGCTGGACTGGGATCTGGTGGAGATGGGTGGATTCAAAGTGGAGGCTCAGGACGACTACCTAACCGTGAGGATTCCCTTCTACAGCCCAGGGATGATCTACGAGGTGCTGCCTTTTTTTTTTCTCTTGGCACATTTCACTTGGAAGCTTTGCTGGGTTCCAGTTTTTGCCCAACTTGCTGCTTTTTGTTTCCTTGTCTGTCATGACGTAGAAGCTGTCATTGCGAGGCCTGGTGGGAGGAGTGAATGTGTCTGTTGTGGATGCAGATTCGCTGCAGGAACGGGACCGTCTCATCCACAGATGCACATTTCCTGCCAGAGAACTTCTGGGTACAACACGACGGATGGAACAGAAGCTGAAGAAGTGTTCCTCTACTTTCTTGGTTATTATTTTAAATTTTTTGGCCCTTGTCTCTGGCAGTGTGTCAGCCTGAGGGGCGGATGGTAGCGATAGTTGACACCACCCACACCGTTCCGCCTGTCCAGCCCAACAGAACCACTCTGCTGGACCCCGACTGCGGTCCAGCAGAGACGGACAGCGCCAGAGCGCTCTTCATTTTCGGCCTAAACTCCTGTGGGACGACTTTCACCGTGAGATTAACATTAATGAGATTAGTATTGGTCTGAGGGCTCTCTAGTCTGATCTCCTCGTATCTTAGGTCGCGGAAAATGTTTTGGTTTATGAAAACCAGATCAGCTACACTCAGGATTTTGAGCCTTCGGATGATCCTGTCATACACAGAGATGCTCCCTACAGGTGAGACTCCAACGTCAAACGAGCAACGTGGTCTTTATTCGGCTTCCGCTCTTACACTGGTAAAGATTCTCAATCATGCAGGACATCAGAATCGAAAAAGCGTAAGTAGACGGGAATTGGACTTTATTGAAGATGTTTCAGCGATCATCTCGAAGGCTTCTTTACTTCTGAACTCAGAGGTTCAGTCACTGTGACACAGACTTCCTGTGTCTTGTTCTGTCCCACTTACGTCCTTTGTTTTGTACTACCTGGCTGAATACAATACTTTTTTCTTGTACCCTTGAAGATTTTTCCACCTCTTGAGTTCTCTAGTGCTCCAACAAATTGCAAATAAAGTTGTGTAATTTCATTTATTTCCTGCTTTTTTTGTTTTCAGGCTAACAGTCCGATGCAGCTACCCGACAAACGTCACGAGTATTTCTGCTTTCCAGCATCGTTCAGTTGAACCAATCTCTGAACCTGTCCACCATCACAGACAAATAAAGACGTAGCGTTGATCTGAAACTTTATTTAGCCTGTTTTCGCCCTCGTATTTGTGCAGATTTTCCCATTTTGAATGTACAATGATTTTGGAACATCATGTTTTTCATACAATAGTATTTTTAGCAAAGGGATTGTTGAGTTTTTCCCTTCTCATTTAGTTTGTCATTGTATATTTAAAATCTGTGCAAAGAAAATTGGTTGAAAATCTTGCCGTTCTTGAATTGGTCTTTAAACGTTTTTTTTATAACGTCTTCGTAGTTCCGTTAATTTATTTTAAAAGCAGTTTGTTTGTTTTTTCTGAATATGTAGTTCCAGACAAACCCACCAACAATTAACTATATGGAAATGAAGCTACTTCTGCAAATGATCAAGATCCATTAATTTAACCGATGCAATAAATGTAACCTATGCAAAACTTGGAGTTGTTCTGTTACAATGTCAACAACAACTTGAAAGAGTTCCTGACTGAAGGATAAAACTTAAAATGAGGGCCCAAGCTATTTTGTAGTTTACAAATGTATAATGCTGCAGAAAATAAAACTGGATGAACCAACAGATAAAATTTAAAAAAAACTTACCTGCTGGATGTTTCCTGAGTAACTTTTCTATAGTTTCTGAATGTGGAGTTTCAGTTTACTTCTGAAACAGTTTAACTTGCTGAAGGTGGCTTTGTTCATTTATGCAGGAACTTCAACTGCTCCCTGTTTTCTAAGCCCTCATTCGAAGTCTCACCCAAATGGTCAAATTTAACTTTAAGTTCAATACGGGTGATCTGGTTTTAAACCAGGTTTCTTGTTGCTGGTATAGTGAAAGAGAGGCACATGTATAGAATATATATAAAATCAGAGTTTGAAGAGGTTTTATTTTGCCTACAAAAACTATTCTAGCTTATGTATCCTTCCTTCCCTTCTCAGTGGGATCTTTTCTCTTTGTTTTCTTCTGTTTAAAATGTTTTGGTTCTGTCTCTTCTGTTCAAAAATTGCTGGTTTAATATACCGTAGATTTTGTTTATTAACTGATTTCTGAAACTTAAGTATTAATCATCGCAGAAGTTTTTATACTTTTACCAAGTTAAGTCTGTAAGGAATTGTGTCTGCATCTACTTTTGATGGTGAAAAAAAAAATCAAAGCTTTGGTATAGCAGGGGTGTAGCTATGGGTGGGCCTAGGAGGGCCTAGGTCCAAAGAGTTACTCTGATGGGCTTTTCACTTTTCTTTGTTTTTATTCTGCTTCCGTTCAACAATTAATAAAATACTTTGTCATATTTTTTCCAATTGTACCAATTAAAAAATTTTACATATTTTTTTACGTGGTATAAAGTTATTCTTTAGTTTAAGTAAATAATGAGCAATAGTTTCAAATGGATTACAGAGTAAGTTTGCTTAAGCTGATTCTAATTTCTGCTCATACCATCTGAGAAATTGTTTTCATTCAAAATTAAGCAAAGTAATACGAATATAAAGAAATAAAAATTAATAGAAGTATTTTATACCTTGTTTACAGTTTCTTTCACCAAGACATGTTACAACTTATTTAGTCTGATTTTGAAACTAGTTTAGATGGATCCAAATGTGGACAGATTATTGACTAAACTCTTTTGTATAGTTTTCTTTATTTCACTTGTAAATGGCCTGTTTTTTCCCCAAATAAATAAACATGTAAAAACCATACATGTTTCCTTATTGAAATTCTTTAATTATATTAATTTTAATCTATGAATGCTTTTTTAGGTCTAGTGTAATGTTTCATAAATTGGTCCTTAAAGTCCAGTCTCTTTTTTTGTATTTGCAGGCTCCCATTTTTCTCCACTGGGGGACAATTAGGGGCATTTATAATCTAATCTTTTATTCCAAACACCGTCAAGGAGTTATTATTTTTCAGCATGATTATTTGTGTTGAGAATAAATCAGTATCTAAACCCCAACTTCAGGTTGGGGTTTAGATTCAGGCCAATTTGTTAAATTTTTACCAGTTTTCCGATTACCTGAGTATATAAGAAACATTTGAGGAAGTATATCTGGAATTCTTAATTTGAAGAAAATATTTCACTTCGTACGAAATGATTGCTCAGTATGAAAACTGGGTCAAATCGTTTGGAAAATCTTGCCGATTTATGCAGGAACCTCCACTCTTAATGCTTGAAAACTTGAAGTGTTCATCAAACATCTCAACATAAAATCAGAAAGAAAACGTTCAGCACTGCTTATATACTGTGACTGTGAGGCATCTTCAAAAAAAAGAGGGAAGTTTCTGGAATCTACAAGTTGCTAATTATATTTTTTCATTCTGTGTTTTATACACATTTAACTTTTTATATGTGTAAACCTACTTCCTTTAATCTCTATCTTGTTTTTTATTTCTTTCCTAAGAATGTATTCTTTTCTTCGTTTTCTCCAATTAGCTTTCTTGTAAAATACTTTTTTCGACCATCTTTTAGAGCCAGCAGATTGATGCCAAATGTTTTATAAATATAAAACCACAATCAGAACATGCGTTATCCACAGCAGAAAGATTTCTAAAAGTTGTTGCATTTTTATCTTTAATAATTTCTTACTAAAATATTTATAACAGTAAGTTTTTCATAAGGAATCAACATACAAATATAATTCGATTGGAAATTATTAAGGGGTTAAAAAAAACATCTAAACCCAGCACCCATCATATTCACTTCATTTGTCCGGTGGTACAGCTAAAACTTTTAATTTCACATGACTAATACAACAGATCATTTATAGAACACATTAAATTCAACAGAGAATCTTAGAGTATTATTGATTCAAAGAACAGATTCATATCAGATATTATTGTTCCTTTCAATGGTTTCAGATGTAACTATCTCAACCATATTTATTAGGTATTACATTCTACATATTTTACACTCGTACTGTGTTAAATATGCAGTATATTTATGCATTAGAGAAGCACAAAAGATTGGCTGGATTGATATAACTGTATACTTCCATCTTGTTGCTGTTCATTTGACGATGTACAGGAAATCCTAAGATTGGCACAGAACTATATTATGTAAAATTTCATTTAAAAATGGAAAAACGATACATTTATAAAACCGAACTTCTACCCTTTAGTGCTAAATAGAAAATTTGTTTGAAATAAAGAAACCTGTCAAGACTAAAAGATTTATTAAAAAGATTACTGTATATGAATGTAATTTATTTTTATGTCTTTCTTGACTTTAAATCTTTTGTGCTGTTTGTTTTTCACTGACTGTTTTATGAAAAGCTAAATCCTTAGAGAAGTTGTAAGGGGAGCTTATTCACTGTCACATCTCCTCCAGGCATTTTATAGCATCCTGTTACGTGATTTGTTTCCAGTCGTCAGGAATTCCACCTAAACCCTGGAATTTTAAATTATAGTGTTTTTCCAGATCTTCTTGAAATCTGCACACAACCCCTTTCCAGTATTTCAGTTTGGAGTCGTCAGGGGTAATTCTCCATGAGGCAAACTCTGGACCAGCAAATCTGTACGTTTTATAGCGAACAAGTGTCCTTGCACCTGTGTCGGGTTGAAAACTGCAATCACTTGATATTTTCGATGTGTAGAATGTTGATGTAGAAAATTTGGTGTTTGCATTGAACATCCAACTGAGCGCACATGATCAGTGGAAAGGTACGCTGTGATCGTCAGTGCTGTGATCCTCAAGAGTGTTGGTGGAGACAGCTGAGCAGAATGGACACTTCACCCAGCAACACTTACACAGCTGATCAATGAGGATGCTTTCAGGCGCTTTTTATGTGTTTCTTTACTAAGAAAGTCAAAGTCATGCACATCATTAAAGTCCTTAAAACCTGTAATATCAAATATGAGCTTAGCTTTCACTTGAGTGGATAATTCGCTCAGCCACACATTTATACCGCCTTGTCGGCTTTGGGCTTTTTTGTTGCAGCAAATAGAGCTTGATCTGAGTCATTTCTCTTTCCTTTTTGGATTTGTAATTTTCAATATCTCCTGTGAGACGATGCAGTTCTTTCTTTGTTTTGCATCACCTATGCCACAGAGGGCCTTGGTAAGGAAGAAACTTCTCCGTTATCTTTGAAACATCTTTCTTCTTAAGCAAATTGATCATTTTTACAGCTGCTGATTCTCCGTTTTTGGCACACATCTTCACTTTCATCCACTTTGATTCCAGAGATCTCAGTCATTGATTCAAGCTGAAAGTTTGTCTTTAAAACCGAAGGATCTTCCCAGTACAAAAGTCGTTGAAGGATTCTTTTAAGTTCATCAGAAACATCTGCCTGGTTTCTTTCTTTGAGTCCCATTTTGTATTTTCCCTTTTTACTCTTCACCATTGCAGTCATCATTAACAAGGAGAAATCAGTGGATTTTTGGACTTCGATAAAGCCGCTATAACCGGCCAAGTCTTGTCATGTTTTTGCAAATTTGGCACCATCACAACACTCCCTGAGGACTTTTCATTCAATATGTCACGCTGCTTTTCAAACATCATAGCGTCACCATGAAGATTACAGAAAGCAACGCAGGTCTTAAAGGCATCATTGGGTTTTCCGGCTAGGCAGTACCAGGTGATTTCAACAACACCGTCTAGTAAAAGCCGCGTTTTGGTGCTACCAGGGCAGTTTCTGTGGAAAAATGTGCTGTGGCGATCATTGATCGAGGAGTTCATCAGCTGAGACCTCACAATCAATCTCATTTGTAAATGGGTCAGGAAAAGCAAAGGTAAAGCACACTGGCACTGTGAAAGCTTTGTAACCATGGTCTGTCTGAGGAATTTGCTGAGCAGTGAAATACTGCCATCTGAACATCCATAGGATGCATTTGTGTCAGGGTTGGCCAATTTGTGTCGACACTGGAACACAAAAAGGACTCCAAGTCACTTTTGTCTGAATCATCACTATCAGAGCCAGGAACAAGCTGTGAATGTATAATTTCAAGACTGTCTTGTCTAACTGGAATATATCTGGCTCTGTAATATAAAGTTATCAACCTATAAAGTGAGGAATATGCCAGATCTTTCTCTGATATGTCTTGGTCCACTTTAATAGGGCAAGGCAAGTTTATTTGTATAGCACATTTTCATGTACAAGACAATTAGAAGTGCTTTACATAGGAAAAAAGAACAGAAAATGAAACATTAAAATCAACTTTGAATTTAAGAATAAATAAAAATAAAATAATAATTATAATAGTAATAGTATTCTCAGTTCCTATATGCACAGTTAAACAAGGCCGTTTTCAGCCTGGATTTAAACAACGGCAGAGTTGAAGCCTGTCTCACCTCTTCAGGAAAACTGTTCCAGATTTTAGGAGCATAAAACTGGAAGGAAGCCTCCCCTTGTTTGGTCCTGACTCTGGGCATGAGCAGGCGGCCACTACCTGAGCTTCTCAGAGTCCTGGCTGGTTCATATGGCTCTAACATGTCAGATATGTACTTTGGGGTTAAACCATGAAGACTTGTACACAAGCAAGGCTGTGTTAAAGTCTATTCTTTGAGTGACAGGAAGCCAGTGCAGAGACTTTAGTACTGGAGTAATGTGGTCATATATCCTGGTTTTGGTCAGAACTCAAGCAGCAGCTTTCTGGATGTTCTGAAGCTGTCTTTTAGAAAGCCCAGTGAGCAGGGCGTTACAGTAGTCTAACCTGCTAGAGATAAAAACATGGATAAGTATTTCTAGGTCTGGTTTAGAGACTATTCCTCGGATTCTGGCAATGTTTTTAAGATGGTAAACGGCTGCTGATGTTACTGATTTAATGTGGCTGTTGAAGTTCAGGTCAGAATCCAGTATTATCCCAAGATTTTTGACCTTATGTTTAGGTGCCAGAGAGAGCGTCAGAAGGTAACTGATGACACTTTCTCTTTGTTTCTGTGGGCCACAGACAAATATTTAGGTTTTGTCTGAGTTTAACTGGAGGAAGTTGTTCTGCATCCACAGAGTGATCTGTTCAATACAGTGACACAATAAATCAACAGGCCCATGTTCTCCTGCTGTCAGCAACACGTAGATCTGAGTGTCATCAGCATAGTTGTGGTAGGACACATCATGGTTGCGTATTAGCTGGACCAATGTAAGCATGTACAGATTGAATAAAAGGGGTCCCAGGTTCGACCCCTGGGGAACCCCACAGGTCACACCCATTCGGTCGGAGACGCAGTTCCCAATTTGAACAAACACCTGTCCTCAAGGTAGGATTTGACCCAGTTGAGAGCCATACCAGTGATTCCCACCCAGTCTTTTAACCTCTGTAATAAAATCACATGGTTAACTGTATCAAAGGCTGCGGTCAGGTCCAGCAGAACTAGGACAGAGACTTTGCCTGCATCTGATTTTGGCGGATTTCATTTGTCACCTTGATCAGAGCTGTCTCAGTGCTGGCCTGGGGTCTAAAGCCTGACTGGAAAGCATCAAACACATTGTTACACAGGAGAAAGTCACTCAGCTGTTGGTATACAACTTTTTTTTAATAGGAGGACCAATGTGAAGGAAATCTGCTGGGGACATCTTCCTTGTCTTTTGAAGCTGCAGTCTCGTAAGCCTCTGTTTGATGTTGGCTTTTCTGAATAGCTTTGACCAAATCTTCCTGTGACTGTTGAGAAGCGAATAACACACAGACCAGTTGGTTGTTTATTGATACATATCATCTGTATATAACTAATATACATGAACCACATTTGTACCACTTTTTACCATGTTGATTTAAACTTTTGTCCACGGTTCCTATAGGACAAGAATGAACCAAAAGACAAAGTAAGCTTATTATAAAAACTTTTGTGATGCACTTATCTTAAGCTATTATTTTGATCCTGTCAAAGCACTTAAGGTCTAAAAATTTCAAAATAAAATCAGAAAAAAAAATCGGTTTGTTGTGTATGGTATGAAAACTTGCGCCGCAAATGGCTGCCTCGGTGTGATTACACCAGTCTGGCGCCACAAATGGCTGCCTCAGTGTAATTACACCAAAAAACAAATTCCTAGTATGTCCTGTATATACCTGGCAAATAAAATTGATTTAATCTTTAATCTTAATCTTGTAAACTCGGTACCGTCACTTGTCAGTTTTAGTTGTAGTTAGCTGTAGGTTTCAAAATTTATTGTGACATAAATGAACTGGAGCATCAACCAGTGGCAACAAAATATATTTTTTGAAGCACTGTTAGAGATAAAAGAAGGTGTTCTTAGTATATCTGTATAAAAGCAAGTGTCAGCTCAGACAGAAAAAAGAAACAACTGAAATTCCTTTGGCCAGTAATGCAGCATAATCTGGATGATCCCTGGTCATTCCTATGTCTGAAAGTATCTATAGTCGCCCATCTTTGCCTCTCTTTTCCCCTATGTATCTCTAAGGCTGTCCTACAGAAGAAGCTCATTTCGAATTCTCGTATTATAGGAACTAGTATTGATTTGTCTGGTTTCTAGTGGTTTCCTTGGCCGAAAGCATTCATTCATTGATGTCTTGAGCATGTTATTTGGGTTTTACTTACGCCAATGTCTGTGCTGTGTAAACAGACAGAATGAGTAACTTAAGAGTGCAATGTCTTACCAGCTTGTTTTTACTCAAACACGGCAGACTCCATCACGTTGTCCCTCTGAGATTTGGACTCCAGATGCTCTTTTTTCTCTGCATTTTCACCACATATCCGTCCAGTAAACCTGGGTGAATTGTTTTCAGACACCATGGTCCCTATTTTTACCAGCAGCTCCGTTATCTCCTCTGCATCTGACATACTCCTTGTACATGTGTGGTATCTTTTTTTCAACAAAGCTGTTGTAGAGCTTTAGTTATTTTAAAGCATTTTCCCATTTTTCACCCGACTCATGAGTCAGAACTGTCATCACATAAGGAAGCGACTCTCTCCAAAAAGTATTTTCCAGCCATTGCAGCCCTGATTTGTAATTACTCACATGACGACTATTCGGGATGAGTAGAAGAAAGGCATTGATTCCCCTATTTAAAGTTATTTTCTTAACGTCTTCAAGTAAGTTAATAACAAATATGCGCTGACCAGACAAATCACACAGCCTGGTGGAAAACTCTTCACACTTGTCCTGGCCAATTAGGATGTTGTTAGCTCCAGTCTAAACTAAACTTGTGTCACCAAATAAAACAATGATGAGCTCAGCATCGGCTAAAACAAGAAAAATAGACTTAATTTGTACCACAGGTATCAAAATAAGTAATAATTAACATGGTTTAAGACTTCATGGGTGAAATAGTTACGCTGATTCTTACTTTTCTTGATGTCTTTAGCTGCTTTTTTATTCATCTGCACACCAGCCTGTTGATTACATTTATACATTATAAAATGTTTCACAGATCAGTTTGTTTAATTAAACTTACAATAAAGGCATTGCTTAAAATAATTAAGTTACATATTCAGATTGCTTCTTTTTTTATGGATGGTGCAGATGTTGGCTCTCGCTTTGGAATAATTACAAACTAAAAATAGCTCTGTGGGTTTGACAGAAACAAAAAAAACAAGCTCCTTTCATAATCATTAAACTGAAAGCATTGAGTGTTTGTTACTCCTGATTCCCGTCATCTCCCGTGCTTCTTCCTCACAAGGTCTCTCTCCGGTCCACCGCATCCATCTGGTCTCCCCCCTCCTTTTGGCTCGGCTCGATCTGCCCGCTCCAGCATCACTCCATCTGGCGTGCACACTCCCCTGGACAACTTTTCCAATCACCACCGCAGAACTGGAACTCACCTCTCACCTTCCCCCCTGGCGTCAACATCCACCAACCACCAATGGTCTCCGGTCTCCCACGTCGGCGTGCGCTCCGAGCTTCCTGCCATTCACCGCTGTTCCACTATCCTTGCTGTCCTGCCGAACATCACCGTTTCCCGCTGTCTCCCGTTGCCGGATCTCACTCCATTATCCTACAATAAAATTCATTATAACTATTCTCCTGAGAGTTCTCCGTTTATGTGGGTCAGAATTCTAAACATCATGACACTTGCCTTATAAAAAAATATTAATAAGATCTCATAATATTGTTTCATAATTTGTATAGCTTACCTGGAAACTTGATTTGATGGATAGATTTTTGTCTTATTGTCCACTAAAGGATCTTGTTTAGTTTTTCATGATATAATCATATATAAATCTTATGTACTTTATTTTCATGTCCTACAGAAAACTGTTTTATAATTCCCTATATATATAAAACAATGATAGAGTTCTAAGTGTGCATCTGACTGAACGGGAATTTTCCTAAACATTTTGATTAGTATGAATTGATATTTATTTTTATAAATCAAATTTCTTTGTCTTGTGAAGTGCCTTGAGATATTTGTTGCGAACTGGTGTTTTCTAAATTAATTTCATAAGTTACGTCTTTGCACAATTAATTTTGCTGCTCAAATAGTTCAAAGCTCAAATCAAAACATGTCGAGTAGCATTTTTGTCAGACAGCACATTTTACTGTAACATAAGGGAACAGCCTGCTATTGTTTAAAGCTGGTAATACAATTAGCCATAATACATTCCTGTTTGCGGGAACTGAGTTCACACCCTCTAAAATCTTGCAGAAAAATAGTTTGGACAGATGATCGGATCAGATTTTCCTCTTTCTTTAATAGCTTCGCCATCGCAGTATCAAAAATTAGGGATTTTCTCCAATGTGCTTTAAAATATTTTGTTGGTTTCGTTTTGTTTTGTAAGGATAACCATCTCAAATTGCAGCCAGCTGTGAGTACCGCGTTTTGGTATCATTTGATCATGATCTGACAACATCTTGTCACTAAAACTGGCATGTAATCCTGCTTCTGTAACCAAGCATATCAAGATGCATCAGGATACACATAGCTCTTCGGACATTAAAAAAATACTTGGCTCCAAAATCATTCTGATTTGCTTTGAACTCATGTATTCGAGAGAAGAGGGAGATTAAAAAACCCATAAAAAACTAAAATAGTAATTTTTAGTCATTACATACTTTAGCAGGTGGGAAACTGGTTTGGGTTTCTCTCACAGTCCAAAAGCCTGACTGGTAGGTTTATTGGTTTCTTAAATTGAACCTAAGAGTGACTGTTTGAGAAATATCAACTAGGGACAACACAAGGAAGATTAACAAGAGAATCATAAAGTTGTAGCAACAAGGAACAAGGAAGAGGAGTCTTGGGGATACCATGTGAGGTAACACTCGACTGACTGCAGATATTCTCCTCTTATAACCCTCAGCCCCATCAAGAAGATAGACAGCCATTTCCTGACGTTCAGCCAACAAAGCAGAACCAACAAAGCAGAACAGGCATTTGAAAAAAATAGGACACCATTTAAAAACAGTTGTTCGGATACTATTACATTCATATATATTTTTAGACTGATATAAGAAGGGCATTTAATTAGACTTAAATAACAAAAAAATATTACCTAATTTTACAGAATTAACAGAAAAAATAAATAAAGGAAATAACCTACTCTCATCCTATAGCCACATACCAGTCTTTGGAACCAAGCTGAAAGTTTGCCTCATTCATGACCTCCAGCTATTAGATGCTGGAGGTATTTATTGCAATTTCACCACTTAATTATTTTGACTTGGCCTAAATTTATTAACTATCTGTGAAGCATGGATGTGGGAGTGCCGTGGACTGGGGGTATGTTGCTGCAGCAGCTCCTGCCTGATATTTAAAAACATGAATCCTGCAGTGTGGCACAAGGTATTATTTTTTTTTTAAATCAAGTCCATCTGTGAAAAAATGAAAATATGAAACAAACTGGACCTTGCAGTATGAGATTAATTAAAAAGCACCATCAATTCCACGCAGGATTAGGAAAATAAAAAAATGGAAAGTCCTGTACCTAACTGAAGCCAAGGTCTTGATTTAATTTAGATGTATTTATAGATATATTAGATGTATTTAATTTTTATATATATATATATATATATATATATATATATATATATATATATATATATATATATATATATATATATATATATATATATATATATATATATATATATATATATATATATATA
>JAVLVB010000236.1:639339-664510 GCA_032876305.1 Orestias chungarensis | reverse complement strand
TTTAAGGGAACATCTGTTAAACCCAAAATCTCTGCTGTAGCTGTACCAACCCAATTGACTACTACTGAAGCTGCAGCCACAGTTGCTCCCCAAAGAACCAAAAGTCCAAGCTTGCACCTACCTTCATTCTACCCCACTGCTCGCTACATCAAAGTCTACAAGGTTCACAACCAACTTGGTCAGTTAAAGTAAAGGGTAAGTGTAAATGACATTTCAATTTCAGACTTGACAGGTCTACTTTTTTTTGCAGGGACTAAAGGAACCTTTCAAGTAAAGCGGTTTCCTCATTATGTTTAAAAGATTAATGAAGAATTTTAAATATGACTTTTAAAATGTTCAATAAAGATGTTTAAGATTTTGCATGAGTCAGTTTGGTCAATTAAAACTTTGTCTATTTTCAGTTCATTATCTCGGCCGGCCCAGGACACTATGGGGCCCTAAGCAGAATTTTGTTTTTAGTTCAGTGAATATCGCTTGTTGCTCATCCACACACCTTCAATTTAAAGCCGCTGTAGAAATGTTTATGTTCAATTGACGGCCTGTGTTTTTACGTGTTGAAATGATGCCGAATGAGACATGAGTAATACCAATGCAATACTATAAATATTATCCATTAATTATGTCTTAATCTTTAAGGATAACACATGTAGCTACGTGAGTGGCCTGGGTTATACAGAAAATTAATAAAACCGCAATGCGCAAGAACAAAAACTTGCAACAAATACCACTTAATGTATACAAACTAAGAAAACCAAAAGAATAAAATAACCCCCCCCCAAATACTTGATAATATAAATGAAGTTACCTGAAACCAGTTGAAACAAAATGGTTAAAAGACAATAAACCTAGAAGCGGAGTCATTTGAAATTATAATTACTGATGAATAGAGGAAATTATAGTTTTTTTTTGTTTTTTTTAAACCGCTCCGGGGGGGGGCCCTTGGGGCCCTAAGCCGGCGTTTATTTAGCTTATGCCTTGGACCAGCTCTGTTGGCTATATTTAATCTGGCAGTGAAATACTGTAGGTAAAAGAACACATCCCTTAATGAGTGCACACCTTTTAACAGGGTTTAAAACAAAATAAACATGACTGCCCCTTAACATAAGGTTTTAAGCACAAATGTCAGTCAACTTTTTAATTTGCATACTTTCACTTAAAATCGTTGTTTGCTGCAGCTTAAATAAAATAAAAAGCTAGGACAAGTCCTGTCAGAATTTGAACACATTAAGCTGCATGGACCACCTGAGTACTGAAGCAAGTGAGTGTTCTACAACATCCTACAGTCGTGTTGAGTTTCTAATGCTGCACCACTATGCTTGATGTGCAAAATGCAGCTCAGAACATCAACATTTAAAACCCCTTTAGCAGCTAGAAGGTCTCAGCGGTACAGAGCTGAAGCATGGGGTCTCCAACCATCAAGATCTGTCATGTTCTAGCTGCACGTTTCTATCAAATGATCCCCTTCCAAAGCTGAGATTCTGAAAGGGTAATTGATCTAATTCAGCTGTTCGAGCAGGGATGAGTCTAAAAAGAGAAGCCTCTGCTTCATTTAAACCCAGCAAGTTGAACGCTTGTTTGCTCGAATCCTCACCTGAGCAGCAGGGGTCGCCAGTGGAGACTCATTACTTTTGACCCTTTCATCCAAAACGACACGAGGCAGCTGTTTACCGCGCAAAAGAAAGCAAAAGATCCCACCATGAGCTTCAGAGAGGCACATTTAGTGGTGAGTTTTAGTCCAGACTTGGATCCTACTGGTAGGAGCTGTTACTCTAACCAGGTCTTCACCCTGGAACAGAGATCCAGGCAGACTGTGCTGCCACCCATCTCCAACAGGACTCTGCAGCATCCCTCCTTCCAGCCTCTTTACACGAACAGAAACTTCCATCACCTTGGTGAGTCCCTTCTATATTGATGGATTTGAGTTGAGCAAACATGGACGACTTCTATTCCCTGCAGGTTATCCAGTGAGTCCTGCAGAGCTTTTCTACACTGACCCCACTCTGCCCTGCGGGAGGAGGATCTATAATGGTCTCAGTAGGAAGATGGTAAGTTTTTGTCAACGCCTCAAGACATGAACTCTCAAAGTTCAGAAATATGTTGTAAGTCTAAACGTCAATTGGGAATACTGACTTGACCGCTGTTTAGCAGACCTACTTATACCCCATCTAAGGAGGATGTCATAACGAAACTGCCTATTCAGACATGCATGGAAAAAAGGAATTTAAAGGAAAAAAATTGATTATTGGAGCACAATCAGCAGGAATAACCTACTGTTTTGAGAGGTTTTTATTTTTTTAGATGTTAAACTCAAGGTTCAAAGATCTGCAGGACAAGAAAGCTGCTTGTAGTCCATTGTCTACTCAGTCAATGCTATTGGTCCGCTTTTTATTCATTTTTAAATCCTGGATCAGTGATTTCTGCCAACATTTTTAACAGGCCTTTGGTTGTTGACTCGGGTGCCAATAGCGGCTTTTATTGATTACCCAGCAGATCATCTAAGCATCATCTTTTAAAAGAAAGAAGATACCAGGTTGTTACCTGGGCTTTCTTTAAAAACCTCCTGATGCAATAATGTATGCATAAAGAGCCCCAACTAAATATTGACTGCATATCCCTTACAGAACATGGATGAAATATGCAGTAAACTGACATTACAATTTAAGTTTAACTTTAGGTTTTCAGCTAGTGTAAGAATTTTTTTGCACTTGAAATATCACTGTAGCTTTATTGGTTTTACTGGCTGACACAAAAACGTCTCAATGTGTCTATGAATAGTAGCTGTTTGCATCAAAAAATATTTAGTAGATCGAGCAAAGAAGGCTTTCTTTGAAACAAAAGTTTTCCTCCTCTAGGTTATTGAGGGCTCCCAGTTCAGCACTCCTCTCCCCATCATGTCCGCCTGTATCGCTCCACCAAACCGCCCTGACCCATTCAGGGCCGGGTCATACCCTCCCAACACACTGGGCAGCCCAAGCTGGAGGATCCAGGACATCCCCGCTCCTCATGCGCAGTCGAGCTTTTTTGTCATCCAACTCACTGAACAGGAGGACCAGGTTATCACCAACCTGTTGAAACTGCACCACCAGGAGGCGGCCCAGGGCAGGGAGACAATCCCTGCTGCACATGTTCACCTGAATGAAGCTTCACTTGAGGAAACAAATGAGGCTGTCTGCATCAACATGCTTGAAGAGGGAGGGAGATGGTCCAACGCGGAGTATGAAGCTGCAGGCACACTGCTGAGTAGCTTTCACCAGGTGGATGATTACGTAATGGGAAAAATGGAAACGCATCCTGATCAGTCGGTGTCTAAAACAGAGCTAGAATGGCAGATTTTCCCACAGTTGGAAACTTGCAACAATTCACAAAATGGAAGCGGCCCCGACAGGAACGGAGATGTCGGGTGTGAGAACAACATGGATGCATGTCCACCAGTATTTGAGAGCAAATCGGAAGCAGAGACGTCCTTCCGTTCAAAGATGGAGACGCTTAGTGATCTGGAAGGCGATGCCGTGCAGGTGCTGCTCAGCCTGGGAGAAGTGATGACTTTCAATGTTATGCAGTGATTGTTTCACAACTGAGGATCTTATGTAGGTCTTTGTTTTGTTTATGGAAGATTGATCCTCTAAAAGCCTACAAGTCATTGTTACTTTTTATTTTTTTTACCAAGTTGTAAAACATCTATTTTCACATTTGTACTGTAATATGTTGTGTTCAATAAAAATGCTCCTTTATAAACAAGACGAATAAGATTTCTTTAAAGTCCATTCAATGGCTAGAACAGAACATTTTATAATTTACATTTTTATTACATATTTACATTTTTCCTGGAGTGATTAACCAACACTGTAGGGGAAGCTGTTTTTTCTGCTCAATCCGTTTTAAACATACTAAATTGGGTAAATCAGCAGCTCGTCCTTCTAGTGATTTCACAGCTGAGATTACTGAAGGCTCCTGGGCAGTTTTTTTATTTTGTTTAATGTGGCTAAAATGGGCGAATGTGCATGACTCAACACTTACAATGGAACTGCTTACGGGAAAACAGAAAAATCTGCTTGAGGGATTCCGAGAATGATTGACATGCTTGTTTTCTTACACATACTCTGAATGAAGCATGTCATTTGTTTTAGAGTCTGCAATAAAAAATATCTAGTTTTCAATCTGAGTTGCATATAAAGTAGGTTATTTAGAAGACGTTTGCTGATGAACGGCATTTGTTTCCAGTTTTGCACCTCCTACTGTCCTAAGGTGTTTATTCCACGTGGACGTTGTCAGTAGCCTTTGCCGTTTTTCATCATCAATGTAGCCTGAGAGACTCTGTAGCGCTCCTTCACGTTTCTTCTCCGCACGTGCTCGTTTGTGATCTCCAGGACGTTTGCATCGGGAAACCAGCCTTTCTGACCGTCAGACAAACGGATTCCTTCGTACCAGCCTGGATAAAATTTTTTTAAAAAAAACACAGAATGGGGGGGATTAGAGGATTTTCTGTTTTTGCAAGAAAGTCAAATAAAATAAAAAAAACTGCCAAATGAAGGTTTGATTTAAGGATGAATAAACGAGCAAAGTCAAGATGAGAGCATATTTGTTGGACAAAGGCCAACTTGTGTGCATAAAAACACAAAACATTAAATTCAGTCCCATTTTAATAAAAGAAATCATTCTCAAACATTTGATATGGCAATTTTGTGTGTCTTACCTTCGTTGGTTTTGCGGAGGACGTTGATGATCTCAGTGGGTTCCAGGCTGAGCTCGTCTGCTTGCTGGGCGATGTACTGCTCCACGCACTGAACCTGAGGACAATCTGACACGCGCATACAAATGTAAGCATGCGAGGATACCAAACACGCTGTATCTGCTGTCGTCAATGCTTTGCGTCGTTCTCACCCCAGTCCTCATAAATTATTTCTTCCTCCACGTCTTCTTGGCCGCCACTGGGGAAAGCTGCCAACCACCTCTGCATGTCCGACCTGTTGAAAGAAATGAGCCTTGAACCAATTCAAGTTTTCATATATATTTTTGAGTTCTGCTCGACGTTTCTTGTTAAAGGGGATTTTTTTTCTCTCCACTGTCGCTTGCATTCATCTCTTTAAAAAATGTCCAGCCCTCCATTAAGCCACAGCTGCTTTGAACAATGTGAGGAATGTTCAAACACTAGGATGTTTTCAGGAACTTAGTTATGTCATTAACTTGATTTAATTGCTCAGTACAGGAAGCAAAGCTCTAAATCGTCCTGGAAGATTGTTGTGTTGACTTTGAACCAGGTAAAAAAACAAACTGGACCGACCCCCATAGATGAATTGGATCACCAAACTGGATCATCAAACTTAACTGAGCAACTGTTCAGACCTTTTTGACTATAAGCAAAGCAATGCACCCATTGTTGCCCATGTCTGTGTGTGTTTCCTCTTAAAGCCCTGACTCCAGCTGCAGTTAATGCCTTGTTAATCTTCTCAAACTTTAAATGGGTTTCATCCCACCCAACTTTCCACCAATATGCTTAAATATCAAACACAGTACTCCAGAAATGAATTTGTCTGTGAATGACATAATACTTGAAAAAAAAAAAAAAAAACTTTATCAAATGTTTGTACTTTGTTAGAATGTTTTTTCATTACCTTTAAAATCTAACCACCACAACTAAAATAAACACTTGTAATCCATCATTTTGTGTGTTTAATCTACATAATGTGAGGCCCAGTTTTTTAAAATTACTAGAAATAAAATCGTCTTTTCGGTTTTGATTTGATTTTCACTGAGTTCAGCTCCAACACACAAACACTCACTTGGACGAGGCTTTGAGGATCCGCTCCATCATGCGTCCCTGGTGGTTTTCCAGCATGACGAGGTTGAAGCAGTTCTCATAGGCTGCGCCACCAAACATCATATCTAAAGGGTGAGCCTGCACCAGGGATCGGTGAGTGTGGTCCAGCACCACGTAACGGTCCGAGCTGTTCGGGACAAAACACACCAGAAAGCACAACTCTATCAGCGGCAGAAAGAAACCAAAACAAGTGCATGTGTCATAATTATGTGCTGTAACTGTATCTCTTCTCTTTACTGAGATTCTTTTGACAACATTTCCTGTTAATTTCAGGAAGTAAAAAGTCCTTTCAGGAATGATGACAGTGGACACACCATCAAAGGACCAATGCATTTTGATAGTAGAGGAAATTTATTTAAAGAAAAAGCTAACACACAGACTGAAACTACAAGAACCACACACAGACCAACAATGGAAAAAATTTGTTTTTCTCATTTATAGGTTTCAAAACTAAATAAAAATGTAAGTGACCAAAAAAAAAAGAAAAAAGTCTGGACTGTATTGTTCCTTAATGGTGTCAAGCCTAAACATATTCATGTACCTCAAAGCATCTTGAAATCATAGGTTGTACTTGTAATGTTAAACCAGACACCATTCTCTGTCAGAGTGATTGAGGCGATTTTACTTACTGTAAAGTGCACTTAGAAGCCTGACATTTTCTCAAAAATCAGCCGTGCACCTTAAAATCCCATACGACAGAGTTCCAAAATCTCTACAAATCTCCAAATGATTGACTGTCGGACCTTTTCTATGGCCAGATGTTTATGCCACCAGGTTGAGCGCGCTGTGATACTAATTCTAGAGCTCAGATCTATCTGAAGAAACAATAATTTTAAGCGTGTGCGCATGAATCTCACACACGCTCCTGAGGAGCTGCTCAGACACGAACTCAACTCTGCTCACGAGTGCTTCTCTCTCTCAGCTCGTAAACTTTTTCATCCAATCAAACCACGTCTTGCAGACCACGTTCAGAGTTGCGACTGAGCAGAAACGGATCCTTGCGAGTAGAGAGACAGAGTCGTGTGCGAGCAGAGTGAACCGAGCAAGCAGTTTGTCAGAGTTGAGTGCCAGTCTGAGCAGCTCCGCACAACTGTTTGAGATTTGTGCGCACAAGCTTAAAATCATTGTTCCTTCAGCAGATCTGAGCTCTCAAATGCGTATCACTGCGCTCAACCTGGTAGCCAGAAGATCAGGCCATAGAAACAGCTTCAAAGTGAACTTATGAGCGGTGTCTTTTAGCATTGGGCTTATAATACAGTGCGCCTTATGTATGGGTTAAGTACAGAAATAGACCCCATAATTGAGACTGCTCCCAAAAATATGGTGCTTCTTATGGTGGAGAAAGTTGGCTTTGATGTGGTGATTTAACCTATCAGAACTTTGCAAAGAGATAAAAACATCATAGGCCTTTCCCAAATTGTTTCAGGTCCCAGTCGCTTTGCTGAGTGTAAGTAATGAAAGAAAAATCGTTTAGCAAACAATAGTGATTTCAATTATCCATACTAATTTAAAACAGGAAAAGTTTGGGCTGATTAATGTACTGCATTTAAACACCCGGTTTAAAAAGCAGGTGGTAATGTCTTAAGGGGAAGTTTGTCACCTTACCCTTTTTTGACTGTAATTAGCAGGTGATCGTTGAAAAGGAAGAGGTAAACTGCAGAAAACCTGGCTCTCATGTTTACAAAGGTTCTGGATTTTGACATTTCTTGGAGCTCTCCCTTCTTCTCCAGAAATCGAGTCTCCGAGACGATCGGGATAGCCTGGCGGCGACAGAAAACAAAGCCACATGTTTATGACCCCAATAATTCACGGAGGGACCTATTGCTGAACTGAGCTTACCTTGAGCTTGTCAAACTCGAGCATTTCGGAGATTTCAAACAGCTCCTCTCCCTGTCTCATCTTTCCAACATCTCTGTTACAGTTTTCAATTATCTGTGCGCAATCACAAGGAAACAACAGAGTAAAGCTACTCTGCATTTACTTTTTGAATCTAAAATATAGCTTCTGTCACATTAAACCAGTCCGACTGAAAAATTCAGCAATGAATCAGACACCAACTTGACAAATCTCAAGTTTTGAGGTCAAATCACAGAGACAAGTATGCACACAGGAATATTGCTCACCTCAGACACGGAGGCCAAAGCCTTAGAGGCGCTCTGCTCCTCTGTCGTCCCCACTTTTGTTCTCTTCAAGATGTTCTGAAACGATAAACGAGCTTTTATTATGCAGATCGTTCTTTTCCATGTGAATGCTAAACAGGTCATGGCGATTGTATTTGTGTCAGGAACTATTACTCTGGATTTACGGCATTCCACACAGTCGAATACCATGAAGGACTCAAGATTACTGATTGTTAGAGCAAATAAGAAACCTCTAACTGTGCTAAAGCAAAAAAAACTGTTAAAGCTTCCACATATAATGAGGTGAACAACATGAACTGGAGCAGAACATGCATATTTATGCTCCAACTAGCATAGTTACTGAAATCATCACAATTAGGGGGAAGAACGTTATCTTGTTTTTGATTTTGATTTTTTCAAAAATGCTTATACCACTGTGGGAACCTTTTAAACCACCCATTCTTTTTTTCTTTAAGCCCTGAGCAGACATCAGTCTTCCACCCTGCGACGAAAGTTTTACATTTTCAAAATTCGAACAACGCTCACCTCGATGAGCATCCTGATTCGGGTTATCCGCTGAAAGGGCAGCAGCAGGAAGGAGATGAAGGGCAGCCTCTGGCACTGAGGCAGCTCCTGGAGGCGGTTGATAACTGTGGCAAACTGCAGATTGGTCTTCCTGTAGGTTGGCAGAAAATCAGAATATGCAAGATCAGTTTTAGGATTCCTGTGAATCAGTCTGCTGATCATTTCGAACAAAAGGACAGGAGCTTCTCACATGAGTTGGCTGTAGAGCTTTTCTTGGTAGATCTGGTTACGGACATAGACAATGAAAGTAGAAAAGTTGTGCTGGGCGTGGTAGTGGATGATGTTGCATATGTCCGGGAACACTATCTCCTGGAATATGTGGTCTTTTAGGTCTTTCAGGAACCTGCAGAGAAAGGTTTCATCAAGCAACTCCAAATAACAGCTTCAGCTTCTGTCTGCTGTTATAACCTAAGGAATCACTTTCGCGTTTCCCCTTTTATCTCCCACCGATCTCTCACCTCTCGCTGACCTCGCGAACCTTCAGGATGTTGGAGAAGAGCTTTGGCTTCTCATTGATGATCAGAGTCTCTCCCAGCTCCCTGTTTTCCATAAAGTGATCTATCAGGACGCAAAGGGAGCGCAGGTAGGATGTCTCGGAGGTCAGGACCTCAAACATGCTCTACCAAGGAGAATCAAAGCCAAAGATTGAATTGAAATATCTAAGCAATTTACAATCTCAACTAAGCAATTCCATAAAAAAAACTTGGGTATATAATGGATATATTACCCAAAAGTGCTAAAGTGTATTTAAAATATGAAATAGGGTCAATAAGGGAATGTATTATATAAAGAAATGTTACAGTATGACCTAAACACTCATGGGAAACACTGTTTAGATCTGTTAAAGACGAATCTGGGTCTTTAAACTGCAAGCGTTTTCAGGGAAAGTTAGGTGGAACAAGTACAATAGCATTCAAAGTCCTCTGCTTGTTAGTCTTATTTGATATTGAACTTTTCTGAGAAACATTTTTTCTTGCCACAATAACAAAAATAAAATAATGACAGAAATCGATGTTGGCACTAATGTTGTGTAACGAATCTATAACGATGCACATATCAGGTTTGAAATACTAAAATACAGTAACTTTTTAATCTTCCTCTAATTAATCAACATGCATCTGTAGATAATATATGGACACTGATCCAGCATCTCTAATGTCTTCTCTAAGTAACATTCATCCTCCTCACCTCCTGGTACTTTATTTGCTCAGGAGTGAGCTGGTCCAGCAGTCCGCTGGCGCGCACGGCTGGCTGGTCTTGCCACAGCGTGCTTTGATTGGCCGTCGACATGGAGAAGCTCCTGGCGATACCGCCCTCTTTTGACTTTGCAGGTTGTTTGTTGCTGAAGCGCAGCACCAACTCTGTAGCATAGTCCATGCTCGTTTTGCTGATGTTGCGGATGACTGACCTCTGGATTGCGGAGATGTTGTACGTTTGGTACAAAGGCTCTGAGGTGAGACGAAACCAAATGTTTTAGACTCAATTAAGTCTGCTGTTACAAAGAAAACGTCCAAGAAAATCAAATGAATCTCTTAAGCAGTTATCTCCTTTACATTCAAACACAATGAAACTATGTGTATTTCTTCATATAACCAGACAATAAATTTTTTTAACAGAACATTGTTTTTTGTTGGATATGGAGTAGATATTCTACACGTGCAATATAATTTGGTTTCAATTCAAGTTAAACTCAGTCAGATGAGGGAAGCATCTTTAAATATAAATAATTATTCTATAGGATTTGCGTCTGGACTCTGGCTTTAGGCCTTTTTATCATTGAAAAATGCTTGTATCTAAACGATTCCCTTGGAAACATTAATGCTTTGCAATGGGCAGGTTTTCTGTGTTCTTAGTTGTAGAAAACATTCCCGCAGCATGGTTCTGCCACCGCAGGGTGACACGTATCAATAGTTTTCTGCCACAAGTTTGTGCCTGGAACATTCTCTAGCAAGCTATTGTGCTGACAGGAGCTTTTATAACCTTTTCGTCACAATTGCTTTCGTCATGTCACTCTTCAGTATAGACCAAAATTCTGGAATATGCAAACAACAATCAGCCAGTCAGGTAAGGTGGATGTTCCTGTCTTGGTATTTGTACTTTGAGTTGGTAGAATTGAACAGAGCACAATGAGATGCTTTAGAGCTCGGGATTCCTTTTATAACTTAATGCTGCTTTAAAGTAAAACTGTGTTTGAAACGGAATGTTTTATTACAGAGTTGCATTCTCTTTCCAATGCAAAAATACGTTTTTCCAATCACATTAAAGTCCAGTAAAATATATTAATATTTGTGACATGATGTGAACTGGTTGTGAACACTTTTGCACGGGGTCACATTTGTTAATTCGCACAGTGACACAACCGCAAGACGTGCTTTGCATTCTTGCTAGCCTGAGGGTGACCAGGCATATTTTAAGATGTCCACTCCTCGCAGCTTGGATTAAATACACATGTTAATAACAATAATATTAACAACAACAACAATAATAATAATAGTAATAATTAGGACTTTGCTGACGTGTCCATGTCTATCTTACCATCCGTCAGGGGGTTCTCCCACTTCATTGAAAGCTTCTTTCCTACTGGAGACCTGAAACCATGAAATAAAGCAGGAGATAAAAACCCTCCCCCCTTCAAAACAACCAAATACCTGCTTACATCTCTGCTGGTATTCGCACAGTAAAACTGCACAGTTGCATGTTGATCTTTTGGCCTCACTGCACATTATTTTGTCTTTTATTACACTTTTCTTTTTTTTATGTTGTCTGCTTGCTGCAAAGTAATTTTCCGATGCTGAGACATTAAAAGAGATATTTCTATTATTTTGTTCTAAACTTTTCATTCACACGTACTTTTTCTGCATGTGTCGCAGAGAGAAATGAAGCCTTATGTAGAAAACGCGGATGAGTGTAGGTGACGGTGTGCTGACTGAAGTCAGGAAGAATTTGTTGCCTGTAAACGTTCACCCATAGACAATGAGATATTACAAAACTTACCGCTCCTCGTCGCCTTTACCACCATTGATGTCGTCTACTATGATAAAGAAGGTACATCAAATAATTTAACATAATTTCTCCAGATAACCAGCATTTTAGTACAAGAACAGGCTTTGATGTTGCTTAAATTCCCTCTGGGATTAATAAAGTATCTATCTATGCATCTATCTAAGTACAAACCAGCCAAGATGGTGGGCTGCATAGAGACATTGCTGTCCTTCCTAGGATGCGGCTTTGGTGGAGCAGGTGGGGGTCTGAGAGGTAACACAGGGCTGCTTGGAGGTAAAATTTTGGGTGGTGGTGGTGGTCTAACCCTGGGGGGTGATGAGGTGCTGCCAGGCGAGGGTCTTATGACTGGGTCATCAGTCAATGGGACCCTGGGTGGTAAGGCTGGTGGTTCTGTCACATCTTCAAAGTCAGTTGTAGAGCCTGGGTTGCTGCAGGAATGTTTTTCCCTATGGGCTGGTTTGTGGACATTAAAGAGAGGAATATCCCGCAAGTCAAACCTGGGATACGAGAGTCTTTTGGCACCGGGTTTAAGCTCCGGAAGATGGAGACTGTAAATCTCGTCATCGTCTAGTGGAGGCTGAGCGGCTTGTGGAGGAACAGTTTGACCTTGAGTATCAGCAGCCAGAGGTCCCCCACCCAGCAATATTTCCAGAGATTGTTTGAACTGTGATTTTGAAGGTTTCTCTTCTAACGCCGGAGTGCTATTATTCTCATCCGGTGCCTCATTCTGCACTTCTTTTCCAGGTTCTCCCTCATTTATCTGTTCAAAGATCTCTCCATCAGCGTTTTCGTCATCCTCATTCTTTGCTGCATTCAGTTCGAAATCAGTCTTTTGTGTCAGCTGTTCAACCTCTTTCTTGTCTCCCTGCTCTTTCTCTACTGCCTTCAGCCCCCCCTCCTGCCCTAATGCTTGCATTTCCAACCCATTCTCTCCTTTCTGCCCCTTCTTATCCTTCTTCTCTCTCTTCTTCCCATTTGGAGGCTCATTATCGAACTCATCAACAGGCACCCATATGAGCATCATGCCTGGTCTCTCTAGATGACACATGCAGGCGCATGTTTTTGTGCAGCAGCGACTGAGTGTGGAGTATAGCGTGTCTTCCTCTATGGCTTCAGCTGATCCTGTTCGTAGAACCTCCACCTCCTTCCCATCAGGGGCTGCAAACACAGAAGAGGTTATATATATATTTAGCATTTTATACAATGGTTCATTGGAACTGTGGTATACCCTTCAAGCCCTGTTTTATGATAAACAACCACACATTTTAGTGCAATTCATCAGAATTGTATTGGATAGACCAAGAAAAAGTAGTGCATTCTTGTAAAAATTAACAAAATGTGTACATGTTTAAGTGACACATCCATTTGTGTTCAGCCATCTGAGTCAGTAAAGCTTTTAGTTTTTACTTTCAGCTGCGAATCAATTTGGGGTATGTCTCCATCCAGGCTGCACATCCAAGTATTGAAAGGTTGAAGGGCATCTGTGAATATCTGTGAATGAAGTTAAAGATTCTATATGGGGCTCGGCGTTACCACTGTGTTTTATTGTGCTGATAGTTAATTTCAACTGTTAGCTCTCTCATTGTTTTTCTCACCATAGAAGAAAAACCTGCTCTGGCTTTCAGTTAACTGTGACACCTTCCTGTTTGCGGACATCAGGTGAGGTGGGGCCGCCAATGTTGTCCAACTCCTGCTATTGACTTTTTACTCTAGTATAATGGTAAAAAGTACATCTACATTGGTTTCCCCTGCTTGTTTTTGTCCCTCCAATTAGTCCTCCCAGGTGACCGTTTCTACTGAGCCAGGTTCTGGTTCTGCTGGAGTTCTTCTCTTTGAAGGAGAGTTTTTTTTTCTCTCCACTGTTGTTTCATGCACGCTCAGTGTGAGAGATTGCTGTAAAGTCTCTTGGGTTTCCTCATGTAAAACTTATTAAACTAATTTGAATGATAAACTGAAAGTGATGCACTGCTTGATAGCTGGGATCAACTGGAATGTGTTAAGATTAGTTTTACTGGAACTATAAGGCGCACTGGTTTATTAGGCACAGTCTCAATTACAGGTCTATTTTTGTATTACAAGACGTATGCTAGAACACAACAGTCACAACTTCCACTTGAATGCCCCGTTGCTACGGTGGGATTTTTGTGCCACCAAGTTGAGCGCACAGAGATATGTATTTGATCCGATCCATCCGAAGGAACAATCCTTTTAAGCATGTGTACACAAATCGCACACACGCTTTTGCTCTAGCTGTCTCTTTGCTTGCACATGGATCCGTTTCTACTTGCAACTCAAACCTGTCTTGAAATGAACGAGGTACTTGAAAATCTTGCAAGCAGAGAGAGAGAGAGAGAGAGAGAGAGAGAGAGAGAGAGAGTGAGTGAGCTGTACAAGCAGTTCATCGGAGTTGAGTTAGTGTCTGAGCAGCTCCACACGAGCGTGGGTGAGATTCGTGCGCACACGCTTAAAATTACTGTTCCTTCAGATGGATCTGAGCTCTCAAATGAGAATCACTGCTCACTCAACCTGGTGGGACAAAAATCTCGCTACAGAAATGTTCCAACAGTCGATTACACGGAGCGCTTACCAAAGCCACACATGTTTACAGCTTTTATAAGGAGCACGGCCGGTTTTGAGAAAATTTAAGACTTCTAAGTGCGGTAAATGAATTCAATGTCTTGAGACACTTTTGAATTGGCACAATGTCAATAAACTAGTGTGTTCAGAGTGCAGTGGCAGTTTTATCCAACACACAGCATTTTGATATAGGCCAAAAATAAAATCTATGTTGGTTTCACGTGACCAGAGCAACTTGGTCCATAAATTTCCTGCATCCCAACACTTGGCTTATTGCAAACTATATTTGGGAATCCTTATGGCTCCCTTCATCCCACTCTTCCATTAAGACCAGGTTTGTGAAGTTCCCACTTCCCACAGATAACTGATAATGTTTTCGACACCGAGGTTTGTGATTATAATGTGATCCGTGACATCTGTGACATGACTCCATTTTCCGGACACTGTGTAGAAATACTTTCTAGGTCATTTTCTTTAACTTGAATAAGTGGAGAGCTCAGGGAAAACAAGCTTTTCCTCTTTCCTTGGCTAATTCCCAAAGTTCCCGCACAGAGACAATTAGGTATTTTGAAGCGAGTGGAAGCAGGACCTTCAGGTCTGCCCTGAGGAAACCTCTCCCCTGAAAGAGTAGCAGCTCCTCGGTTACACTCCTCTCAAACAGCTGAACTCCTACATGCACATTGAAACCATAGGCGAGGGTTGGAATGCTGCCTGACAACTCTTCCTGTATGTTTTAGCTGCTTATCAACTCCTCCACCTGACTTACCATCTTGTTACCAAGCCTGAATATGTTCGCCGTCTTTTTACAACTGCAGACAATGTTAGATGCAAGATCTCATGCAGCAACATTTCAACGCAAATATGCAGTTTGGAAGGAAAGCTGCATGCGAATTACCAGAAGAGAAAATAAAATATGTGCTGCTACTTTAACTGCAAACAGCTCAAGCCCTCAGAGCTGCAAGCCCTGGATGACTCCAATGGTTGTTGGAAACCGGTGTTGAGCTTACCGATCGGTCATCGATTATCGTACAATTTTCAATCACTATCAGTGAACAAACGCATTGCAGAACATGGTTTGATGGTTGCTCTTCACATGGGTCTCAGTACATGATAAATATAAATATCTAAAAAGGCGATTATTACTCAGCCCTTATAGTTGGGCAAGTAAAGCTGATTCATAATACACCGGAGGAAGACATGCATGTGAACGGCACTCATTTATGATTGGAAACCACTGCTAATCAACGTCATTTGATTTTGCTGCTCCTCTTTAAATCTCATTCTGGTCTAATGGTTAGACAGAGAGATGTTGGGGTAGAGGATAAAATCCTTGCTATGACGATTAATAGAAGAAACGTTTTGAACTCCCTCCATGTCTTTCAGCTCCTTAGTCCTGATGTGCATTCAGGGCGCCTACTTTTGAACTCTAGGATTTTATGTCGTAGGTGTCACGGGGCTGGTTTTAGGACCCAAGTGCAGTACAACGTCAGGTAGAGTTTAAAGTACTTTACTTAAGGCGTAGCAACAAGCAGGTAATTTAACTGGCAGCAGGAAACAGTCTTTGGTTAACTCCAGGCATCAACAGGCAACGAGGAGACTGGTGAGTCCTCACAGCGTTGGCAACAAGCTGATAATTCACCTGACAGCAGAAGACAGGCCTTGGTAAGCTCCAGACACCAACAGGAAGTGGGCAGGCTGGTGAGTGCTTTGGTTGGTTGTCAGCCGAACAAACAAAATCCAAAGTGGACAAACAAAAGGCTTGTCGTGGACGGGCAGAAGGTCGGTGCAGAGACGAGAAGATTTGGTCAGAGGCGTAACTGGAAGACTGACTCAGCAGTCGGAATGTCTTTGAATGCTACGTGCCAAAAAAATAAGAAATACCTAAATGTTTGATATCATCACAACGTAAGGAAACTCGGCTCTTGTTTTCTTTCAGATCAGTCACTCAGGCCAGCATACAGTAGCTGACATGACTCACCGATTTCCAGCTACTTACACCTGTAGGTCTGTCTGTGTTTCTGTAAACTCCCCGACTCTGTTTTAGCTTTTAGGTTTTGAAAAATTATCCATACCCAAATGCTTATTGCTCTTCTACAATAATTACTGCTTGTGCACAAATAATTGCAACCTGATCGAGCTTTACACTCCACGATTTCCCGACTTTCTTTTATTTTCTATGAACCTAAATCTAAAACTAGACCTAGTCCAGTGTTTGTGACATTGCCACGGTTGCAGGCTGTGTGAAACAGGAGTTAAAGAAACTGAGAATAACATGAGGCCATCACGTGAAAATAAAACTACAAGTGATCTGATGTTAGGTGAGTATAACAGCAGGTAAACATCTTGGATCTGCCATAATTTTTTATATTTTTAGGTTAGTCCAGCATGAATGGAGGATATAGTTGGTTTGTTACACATATAAAGGAGAACACTATTCATTTCAGTTTTACATGTTTCTCTCGGATTTCTGTTTCACTCTTCAGGTTCAATTGCAAACTCCCAACCAGAGGTGTTTCTGAAACAGCCTCTAGTTTGCTAATCTGGTTTGATTCCTCCTCTGAAATCATTCTGAATCACATACCTGATCTACGGACGTCCGTGCTGAGGCCATCATTTTCATCTCTTAAGCTCTCCGACTGCTGCTTCAGGCACCGGCTACGTTTCTTGGGCAGCGGCGGCTTCACTGTCTCCACCTGAGGTGGAAGGACGATGATGGCTGGTTTGGGTTTGGTCTCTGGCGGTGTCTTCACCTGTTTGGTCGACGGGTGATCTGCAGAACCGTTCACCGGCTGCTCCTCTGCTTCGACGGAGTTCCTCTTGACAAACCTTCCTTGTTTTTCCTTGACGTTGCTGTTTATGCCGCTGGGAGAATTACAGTCACTTTTTAATGATCTCGGAGGGATTTCTGGTTTTGGCTTGACCTCTGGTTTCGCCGGCGATGTGGGTCGTTCCTGGGCCGACATTGTTGTCGATTTTTCTTGAAGAGAACAGTCAGAGGGCCAGGAAGGGTCAACGAGGGACTTTCATACTCACCTGAATAAAGAGCGAGGTAAAAAGAAAATGAAAATGTAATGAGTGTCTTAAGCAACCTTTTACAACAGCGACATGAACAATAGATAACTTAGTTTTACCACATAAAAGTGAACCTTGAGTCAGACTTTGAGGTGAAAGCTATAAATCTACGAACAGTGGCTTTACACTGCACTGCATGCGGTCATCTTGCAACATTTACACATTAGACCAACCCAAGACGATGCAAAACCAGTGTTTGCATTAATAAAGATACAAATCTATGGATGTTTTTCTTACCTCTGATTCATTTGCCTCTAAGTTCTTCTAAAACGTCCTACAATATTAATAATTTACAGCCAAAAATACAATATTAATAATTAATTTACGATTTTATAGCCCGTTTGTATTTGGGGCATCAGCGCCGGGAATGTTGATCAATAATAGCGTGAACATTTCAGAGAACGCAAACGGTCAGTCTTAGCAAAAACTAAAGGAAAAAAGGGACGTTTTTAGTTCTGTGAAATAAATATAACCCTTTACAATGTTAATACAATTTTATGTCACAATTAAATGTTAGGGATAACTATCAGCAAAGATTATGCAAATGAACACAAAATGCAGTTTTAAAGGGAAAAAAGTCTGAATCAACCTGTTGCATTTGCTTTGAAGATGTTATTTTGATTTTAATTGAGACATTTTGAAAAGTTTTCAAGCCTGTTTAAGGTCATTTAAAGACAATTTGAAAATTTATTTTTCAACCATTTAGAGGTGGTTTTGCTGGTATTAGATTTTTGCCTTATTGTTTACAGTCATATTTAGTATATGAGATAATGTGTTTCCATGAGGTCAAAATGAAATTTCAAAATAACATCTAAGGAGGGAATAAACATATTTTTCATTTGGCCTACATTCTATAATATACTGTTAAGATAATATTACTGTATAATAAAAAATCTTGTGTTTTCATTAGCACCAAAATGAACCCACAAAATGAATAAAAAGTATTTTTTTCCTGGCTATGTGTGTTTTCAAGTGAGATGCTCCTGTGGTTCTTCGACAGCATCTTTGCTTTGAAACCTTCCTTTCTGAATACTCACAATTATTGTGTCAATACAAAAAAATAAGTATATTACTCTTCCACACAGCAGCTGGTTGGTTTGGATAGTTTTTTTTTTTTTTTACCTGAATAATAATATTAACCCTACTGCAGTATCGGTATCGTATCAAAAGTAAAAAAGTTGTATTGGTACACTCCAAAAAAACAACATTTATGTTTCTTATTCTTGAGAGGCCATACAAGGAACAAACACATGCTTTCTTGATTTTATCTACGGATTGTGCCGATAAAATGTGTACAGTGTATTCCATTTGTTTGCTAAGGTACTTTGTGATTTATATCTGGAACGGTGCTAGTTAGGCTTTTGTATTAGTCTCAAACTTTACCTAGTTAAGATGCTTTGATTGTCTTGGAATTCGGGTGACATATTTGGTCTCTGTTTCGTGAACACTGCATGCTGTCAGACAATGCGATATGTCAGCTGCCTTAGTTTTTACCTAATACATTGTAACTAAAACAACATAAAAATATTATTACTGCAATCAAATGTGCAAATTAAAAGCAGTCCAACTATTTTCTTTATCTTATATCTACCCTGTTACGTATGACCTAAAATTTTTACACCGGCACAGATGTTGGTTGATATGCAGAAGAATTATACTAAAAATTGACAAATACTGACCAAGTTTGTCCGCAGAGCAATAGGATAATCTAAAAGTTTTAATGGACCTAGAATTTAGTGAAGTTATCAATCAATATTTAATTCAACCTTTTCATCATTATAAGAGAAAATACCCAAAGAAATTAATTTTTTTAATTAAAAGAAAACTACTTTGAATAAATATATTTTTTAAAGGTATTTTATACCATTATTTTAAGAGGAGAGCAAGTATTGATCACCTTTTCCCTAGTTTCAGGTGAAGTAAGGAACATGAATAATATGTTTTTGTATTTAAAAGCTAGATATAAAATATGAAAATAGAAATTTGGGCCCGGTTTCTCTTTATATTCAGATGTTGTTACCAAGTATTACTTCACAGTTAAAGTAATTGGCTTCCTCCTTACTGAGCGGCTTTTTAGTCTATATGAGAAAAGCACTTTGAAGCATCTGAAAATTGCTACCAAGGACAAAACAAGACTTGTTTAGCTCCAAAATTATCTTACCGATATTTTTGCAGCTTTCTGTTTACTTTCCTGTCGTTTAAAACTAGAAGCAGCGATTTTTCAGATAACCCCTTAAAAATACATCCACAGGATTAAATCAAACGTGTAACTTAACCAATCAGGAGTTTCCAAAGCCATGACATCAACATCTGGACTTTCTTCTCATTGTTTTGGAAATTTTAAATACCTCAGTAAATAAACCTGTGACATATTCTTTCACTGTTGTGCATTTTAGTACAATTAAATGATTTTGGTCATTCTAACTGAGATACAACAGTTTTTTTGGGTGAATGTAGACGTTATTTCAATCTATCCTTTAATTTCCAGCACTTAGATGAACCCTAAAAAAAGAAAATTGCTATTACTTATTTATGTTGCTGCTTGCTGAGGTGCAAAATCTAAACAACAAGCTGGATTCCCATGTTAAATAATCAAATTACTTACAAAAAATAGTTAATGTGCCATTAATAATTAACAACTTGTCTAATAGAGGTGTGTACTTATAGACTCTTCAACCTCTTTATTGTTTGAGCAGCAACGGTCTGAAGACATCTAAGGTTTCTTCCTCATTTATAAACATGTTAAAAGTGAAACTTTCCTCTCCACTCTGGGTTTTTTTGTTTGTTTTTTTATAAATATAATTTCTCAACTCTTGAAAGCCTTACACCTAGACTGCTTGGACATAACATACTGTACAAATAAACGCTTCTTTCTGAAAGATAATAACTCATGCTTTTCACTTAACAGTAATAATTTAAAGCCAATATATAACCATTTACATGAAACAGTCAAACCAAGCTTCCTCTTTTTGTTGAAAGATATTACATTTAGAAACCTGTTGCTGCTGAGGTGCAATTTTATTGTTAAAAGTTGTCCCGTTACGACAACAAACCTCAACGTGCCTTTGGAGGAACTGAACCGACACAAAGCAGCACGAAACTAAATAGTGAAAGGAGTCAGATGCATGTTTAGTTTTTTCCAGGTCTCTATCAATCCAAAATGGTGAACAAATATTCCCACAGCATGATCTGGCCACTACCATGCTTGCTGTTTTCCCTGGTTTTTATGATAACGTTTTTTTCATGCAAGCCTTTCACGGAACCGCTACATATAGACTGAGACTAAATCACACACAGCTGGCATGAGTGTTAAGGAGACTGAACACAAATCAAGGACGCCATTGTCTGACATTGATTATCCAGAAAAACAAAAATATCCATAATATTTTGCTCAAAAACTTCAAAATCTGTAAAACATCACATGCCAAATGTGACAGAATCCAATGGTGATGAATACTTGTGCAATACACTTGTTATTAAAAATATTAAGTTAGAAATATTATATAAAAGTTTTTTAATCCGAGTCACCACATGTCCACGCTACATATTCTCCTCACCATATTTTTACTTGATCTGACTCACATTAATAGCATTATTTTCATTTCATCGAAACCGGTTAACTAAAAATAGAGAATAATCTCAGAGTAACATGGATTAAATGATTCTTTTGGTTCCGACTAAGAAATCCTGACTGAACTGTTTAAACCATTTTGGTGCTGATGTTAACAATAACTGCTTTGACGTTATTTAGTGATGAAACTATCACCATGGTGACTTTAATAGGTTGAGATGTTTATTTACCTAGGAAGAACACCTACATTAATTAATGAAAGTAATTTTAATGATGATTGGAGATGTTTTTAAGGTTCCCTCAGTCAGTTTCAATGTGGTACTATGAGACGGATCCACCGAACCAACAAACTAGTCTGTGATCTGATCAGATGCTAAAAAATCTGATTTCTTTTTATGTTCACTAAACCCACCAAAATTTTAAAAAAGCTCTTTGATTCCCGTTAAATTGTTGAATTGAAACAATTGTTTCAAGAATTACAATCAGAATCGGAAAGTCAGAGCTGAGAGAAAATCGCTGTTGGCCTGTAAAAAGCCAGATTGGTGCATCTGTAAAAGTAGAGAACAGATGCAAATGTTTAAATTAAAAAAAAGAAAGTAGATGGAATTATAAATCTATAAGTAAAATTAAATGCCATGATCTTTCAGAATAGATGCGTTAAATGCTTTTTCTCTATCCCCAAACTCGTGCCAAGCTGTCAACCTCTCAGTGTAACGGAAAAAGGTTCAATGCTTATAGTTTAGTCTGACAAAATACAGCTAGAATATTTCAAACTCAGGCAAACCAAAACGACAGCTTGTTAAAAACAAACATGAGCAAACACGATTAACACTGTACTCCAAATAAAATCACAGCAGTCAAAAAATTATTACAAAGTAATTTGTTTTTTTACTTTCAGGTGTTCTTGATCTAAAAGCTTGTTTGTCAAAGAGGCGTCGGCAGTAGCTGAGAAAAGTGGCCCGGCTGGTCAGACCAGTTTAGAAAGGACACGTTGACTGCTATTGAGGAGGCCCGGTTTCGTATTTGAAATCACTAAGAAAACGAACAAACTGAAGAGAAGGTTCAGATAAAGTTTTAGATTTGACATTAAGTAATAAAAGGTTATAGCAGTGGGTGTAACTATGTCTTTGCCAGGTTTCAGATTCAGCCCTGCGGTCATTTCCAGCCCTTATCAAATTTAAACTGCTGAATTCAGACAGAAGGACTA
The DNA here is from genome assembly GCA_032876305.1 of Orestias chungarensis. NCBI lineage: Eukaryota > Metazoa > Chordata > Actinopteri > Cyprinodontiformes > Cyprinodontidae > Orestias > Orestias chungarensis. The sequence continues at coordinate 642,557 of JAVLVB010000236.1, read as the reverse complement.
ACACGCTGTGATTGGGTTTTTGATGGACTAAAGCATAAAACAAGTGGTCTTCACCCCCGTTCTTTTATGCAGGCTCGACCTCTTTTGTCTCCCTTTACCCTATTGGCCCAGTTAGTTCAATAGCCCAATCCTGCAGTTCACCAGTTTCTGCTCGCTGAACGCCAGCAGGCTTTACTGTACTTGGTAAATCCGATGTGAATGTTGTGATCCCTTAAAGCAACCCAGTTTGGGAAGGGGGGTAGGGGGCGGCTTCTGACACGTTTCCCACAGTTTTCCACCTGGTCTGGAGAGCTGAGCCGATCCGTGGGGGCTGCAGCTCATAGAGTGAGTGGAAGAAAGATCCACGCTGGCCGGGGAAATCGGACAAGATGTTTAGGGGAGGAGGGAGGATGTGGAAACGCTCCTGGTAACAAGATGACAGTGGCTGCTGTGAGAAGAGGATTCCTCAGTGTTACCTCAATAGTTAGTTCATCACATACTGTAAACAAGCTGCCAAACAGCTTCCAGTCAGTGGAGATGGTAAATAACTTGGGGTTAAGTGCCTTGCCCAAGGGCACATTGACATTTGACAGGGGGCACCTGCAACCTGCCACATAATCACATTATTATATACAAATATATATTAATAGATGAATGAAAACTAGTCTAATATGCAGTACAGCTTAGGAATTGCTGTGTTGTTACGTTGATTAATCGGGAGAATATTTTTCATTTGATAATACATACAAAACAAATCATTTACCTACGTGGAAAAATCGAATATTTTGAGTGAAACAAGACAGAAAATATCATGTTATAACAGATATAGAGCATGTGCTGCCCCCAGCCAGTCAGGCTGCAGTTGTTAAGAAAACAAAAAGGACTTTAACCCCATTTACAATGTTAATTATTAGGTAGGAAAACTCACCCAGAACAGCCTTTTTGAGGTGCCCCGCTGTGTTTTGTCTGCTCTATCTAGAGTCGAGCATCTTCAGGTACTTCTCTATGGAAACTCAGCGCGGTGTGAACTCCAGTCACGAGTGGAAAATAAGTGGAAAAAACAAGAAATTTGTGTAACAAAACAGATTGTCTGTCACTCGCATCGTTTCTGCTTCCTTCACCCTCCTTGTTGTCTCGTCTTTGTTACGAGCTGGGTTTATTATAAGGATGTAGCCCCGCCCCCATGACGCTCCTGAGAGTTAAGCTGCAGGGTAGACAGCCACTTCCGGCTGGCATTTACAACAATAAAATGACATAAGTCTACTAAACTGTGGAAAGGATTTCAAAATAAAATAGGAGAATCCTAGATAAGAATCGTATATTAAAAAAGAACAATAATAATTTCATTGTCAAACAGTAATACTTGTGAGTTGTGAGTACTAATATTTTATTGCTTGCTTTTATTTGACTGCGGTGGTGAAAGTAGTTATTTATGTTGCAAAGTTGAAAGAAATTCAAATTTTATTTACATGTAAAATGAATTTATTAATCTCCAATGGAAATTAAATTATGTTGTGAATACAAATTACCAAAGTTTCTTCAAAGATTTGCTGTAGATGCTGGTGGCTCTGAGCAGTGACAATGTCCTGCAGTGGTCTCGACACAACAATTCGAAATGGCCTCTGACTGAAGCATGGCTGTAAACTTGTAGTAAACATTTGGGGGGAACCAAATCTCTCGTCTTTTATATGTATACTAACAAAAAAATGTAGAAGATTTAGCTATAGTCTTTTTGGTATTAATTGTTACGGACAGTGGTATTTTTTACTTTAGTTTTTTAAGGAGCTTGCTGTATATTGTGGGTGCATTTTTAGCGTATCTGAATATTGGGGGCAATGTTCACTAAGCATTCTTTGTTGTACCAATAATTAGGACCATACTTGTTAGCTAGTTATCTTACATTGATGATCGATGGAGGAGAAAGTTTGAACTTCTTCCTTTTCTATTTCCTCTTTGCGCTGGATCCACAGTTTTTTCTGTTGATATCATCTTGGATTTGTGGCTGCAGTCAAGGTATTACATGGGCTTCTGGTCTTCTTTGTAAACCATCTTGTGGTTATACTTCCTAGAAATTATCCAAAAGTAACACAATTCCTTGAGCTGCACAGCGTACAAAACTAGAGAGAATATTTGTGCAAAAAAGTAAATCAATGTGCTGAACAGAACAAAGCTCTGTTATTAGTTTATTGCACATGTCAGAATCATTGGTTTCTGGGAATAATGCGTATGGTACTCTAGAATTTAAATACAAGAGCCACAAACATCTTTTAGAGCTAAACAATACAGTACAATGAATTTAAGTTGTCAGTGTCAAATGTGCTTGACCCAATACATTATCCACTTGTGATGCATGTCAGTCATGTTTTGTTTCTTTTTTTTCTTTTAGCAAATTCACATGTTTTTTTTGCAGCCGTTAAGCTTTTGTAACATATCCATCTATAATATTTGGCGGATTTTTTGCTAGAATTTATAGATATAATTTTGTCAGGTTGGATTCCAGCTACAAACCTCAACCAAATGAACAGGACGTATTTGAAATTTACTAAGGTTGAGTCCATCCAAGAAGCATAGACATGTATAGTATAGTATAGACATGACATAAGGGATAATTTCCCAGGTGAAATCCCAAACTGACCCCAATAAGATTTATATTGAGTTACTTCATATTTCTGTATTGATGTTTCAGAAACATTTCAGTCGTCTCCAACTTTCTGTATCTAGTTGACAGATACTCCCACCTAGTGTCTGAGTATAGAACATATTGGGGGTAGAATATTAGTATATTGTTTTTTGCATGTATTGATATTTAGTATCTGCAAAGTCCAACTAAGTTTCCATGCATGGTAACACTCTTTCATTATAAACGTCCCTTCGGTTTTTGTTTAACATAAGCCTTAATATAAGCCTTTTTGAAACGCTGGGATAATTTTATAAATAATATGTTTTAACTTGGAATGTTTGTTTTAACCTTGAATCTTACAAACAAACAGAAAGTTGTACTTTTATCCAAATGTATTAAATTATGTACTTCCAAAAGTGCAGACTAAATGTATTTTCCTTTTTTATCGTAACATTTTTGACACATAAAGATCTGAAAGGTTAGATGTAAGAATTATGTTTCTGGTTTTAAATTTACAGATTATTTCATTTCATTTTCATGAACTATTGCAAAGGTGAATCAAATTCAGTTTCAATGAAAAGTTACTTTGTTAATATATATATAAATATATATATATATA
>JAVLVB010000236.1:617518-631501 GCA_032876305.1 Orestias chungarensis | reverse complement strand
CCCCACCTCCCCTACACTGAAGCCACTTTCATCTGGTAGGAGGGCTAAACAACAAAGACAACATAGTTTTAAGAAAACCAACACATATATAACTTTACATGTAACAAAAAAAGCCCCCAGGAGGGCATTGGGAGAGTTTTGGCCCACCTCCCGTCGGCTGCTAAGGTCAGCCTTTTCTGACCTCTTGTTAAAGCACAGGATATAGATCAGACCTTTTTCCCAATCTACCCTATGATATTCAGGGTTTCTTTTTTATTCCCCAGCATTATTATTGTTGGATCCTTCTGATTCAGAGCGCAACAGTTTTGTTCCCATATATATTCATCTTCCTATAAAGAAATAAGACAATACCCTAAATCCTTCCTGGCTGTGAAGATCGGGCCATTTCCTGTTTTAAGCAAGAGGAGAAAACTACACAAAACAAAGGCTGACTGGTCTTTAATTCTTTTTCCTTTTTTAACACATATTTCAAAGAAATGAGATGAAAATGGAAGTGCAATGGTCTACCAGCCTTTATTTTGTTTTATTTTTTACCCAGTGGCCAGCTACAGTTCCAAAGCAGCTACATATGTCTCCTTTAAGTGACCACTATTTGTCTATTTTGTGCACATAAAATATAAACTATTGTAAATGCTATACAGATCCTACAATGCCAACTTGTCACAAAGTCATCAGGTTTTTGATACATTAAAAGGATATTTGGCATTATTGAAATGAGGTTCTTTTAAAGGGGTCATAAGACGTTATCCTATGGAGCGGAGAACTCTCTTGTTGTCCTCATTTAGTATAAATCCAGGTTAGCCTCTCCCAGAGGGTGAAGCTAATGGCTAGACCTAGAAGTGGCCAGACCAAAGCAGATTTCTACTATCTCAGAAATGTGATTTGGGGTTTTTATGAATTCTATTTTAATAACTTTTACATTTTTGTCACATATGCTTCGAGTGGTTTGGTAACACTGAAGTTAATTATTATTTTCACAGGAAGTGTAGAAAGAGGAAACTCTGGCACCGGGGATCTTCCTGTGATAATCATTTTGTTTCAAAAACAAAAAAGATGTTAAGCGATCCAGTCAAAGTAGATGTTTGATATGAAAGTAAAGTGTTTAAAAAACAAATATATCTTGGGATGCTACTGTACAGATTTTTACACTGCTTTTCGTTTCTATTTTGTAGTTTTTTATTTTCTATTGTGAGTAAGTGTTTCACACAGGAAGATCACCTATGTTGCACAGCCTCCAATTTCCATTTTCCATGTTTGTACCACAAGCTTTAAGTATTAAATCTAAATAATTGTGAAAATAAAAAAATAAAAAATATACAAAGACTGCTCTTTAAAAAAAACACGGAGTGATCCATGTTTACCCCCAATTGATTCGCCTTTAATGTGGTCAGTGTGAGCTGCCTCACTTTCAGGTTTGTCATGTAGAAAACAACATTGCTCATGAAGAAGACTTGTGCTGGATATTCACTGCTGTATTTGGTATATAACTATTCTAAATAAGTAGAGAAAAGGACAAAAACAGATAAAAGAATAAGGAAGTTATTTTTAGGAGACCATTCTTGTAGAGTTACTGTGAATGGTTACAGTAAACAAAGTAAAGATGCCCTGAACCTATTACACCGGATATAGTTTTTAGATGAAAAGCTGATGATTGTCAAAAGCAAAAAAAGTACTTTAAAAGCATCAGTGAAACTGAACAAGCACTAAGCCAAACATAAAAAAGTTACTAGTTATAAGGCCTGAAAAAAAATTACATTTTGTTTTAGTTCTAATTGTTAATAAATACAAAGAAAATGATTAGTTGTGTTTTATATTATTTAGACATAGTACAACTTGCTTATGTGTAAGTAAGAAAAAATTACACAAAATCTCTGTAATTTTATGGACACATCAAAATAGAAATGAAAACCCTTTTCTTATACTGACATAGACCAATATTTTTCTAGGTATTAATCAGCTTGTCAGACTTTAAAAAGGTTCCTTTCTGAAATAGGGAAGATCCGACTAAAAAAAGTTTTACAACCACTGGGACTGAAATTCCTATAAGATGGAGAAATACAGCTTTGGTCTTGGCCCCTCTACAAATAGATGTGTTAGCTTCAGCTTCTGGGTTCTACTAATCTACATGTAGTCAAGGTGAAGATACCTACGGTGATTTATAATGCAGGTAAGATACTAAGAATTCATAATATTTTATTAGATTCCCATTTCAAAAAACCCAACTATCCTGAGATCATCTGTCACTGTCATCAAACTCCAGTCCGACCATAGTTTTCACTTTCTAACAATTTGAATATGAGGAATTGCTTCTAAAAGCACTTCTATACACTGACCTACAGTAGCTATTCCAACAAGAGTAGGAATGCTGTGAGAATCTCACATGGAATGGTCTAGACTCATTCATCCTCATGTACTCAGAAACACACACACACACTCATACCTGCTTCAGCCAAACTCTGCATGCACAAACTGCCCTATGTATATATGCATGTACGTGCTCAAATACAGCTTTCCTGGACAGTATGACAGCAGGATAACCCTGCATTTCCGCTCCCTCGTACAAAAATACGCAGAGCTGCGTAGTGCTCCGATTGTATTGAGTTCCATGCCCTAACGGACCCTTACAACGCCTTCCCTGAAGATCCTCGTTATGTGGCAACTATAAAGGGAAGTAGACTGGACTTTTACTCCAAGCAACAAACACCCTGTTTGCAGTTTGTATTTTTATTTTATAGGTATAATAATGTGTCACAGAGGAAAAATTATTTGACCTCCAGAAGACCAACACACTACAACAAAACAGGAGAGGGAGGGGAGCAGAGTAAAAAAGGTGTAGGACTGATACGTCACACTTAAAGTTTGGCCTTTCCACCCTGTTTCTTTACTCCGTCTCCACCCCTTCACACAAACCTATGTAATGCTTAGCTCTGATCTTTGCAGAATAATTTAAGCCAGTAACCATGGTCCCCCTTCCCCTCCCAGCCAGAACAGACAAGGCTGTCCTGTTTGACCAATACTCCTTATAGTGCCACTGTGTCCTACTGTTTACTGCCACTGCCATCTTGCTGCTTTTTGCCACTGCCGCTGTTGCTGTAGAGGCCGGGATTTGCCATGAGCGGGTGAGGTGCAGCACCCATGTAGGGCCCTGCAGTGGCTGCATAGTTAAAGAGGGTGGGTAGGAATGGCAGAGGTTCTACCTTATCCCCTCCCGGTGCCATCATCCTCAGAGCCACAGGAAGTGCTGCCAAGTTATAGGGGTAGGCTAATAGCTGGGGCCCATAAAGCAGCTGGTAAGGGTCTGGGTAAAAAGGCAGCTTGCCCAGGTCGCTCCCATCAGGTACGATGACCTTCCCCAGGGGGCCAAAGGGCAGTGCTCCAGGTGGATAAGGGGACATGAGCAGGTTTTCTTCCTGCTTCTTAACAGATCTATAGCTATCTGACACAACGAGAGGAAGGGGATAATCCTGGTTGGTATAGTCAGTTGGGGTGGTCTCCCCCTGTTGTGAACCTCTGGAAGAGAAAGTGTCCTGATGGTCCAGCTCACGCAACTGGGAGGCTCTGTGAAGAAGCAGTGCATGTGCAGAGGGGCGGTCAGCGGCACCAGCTGCTCCGGTGGGCAGCATTAGCCTGTCGAGTCCTTGTGAACTTGAGTGAACCTGCCGGCTGGCCTGAGCGATCAGTCCAGTAGTTGAAGGGGGCCGGCAGGGGGATTTGGGAGCGTGCCTGCGCAAACAGGGTCCGTTTATAGTGGTTTGGATGGGCATATGTTGGGGGGATGCTACAGGGCTCAAAGGCTCCTCTTTAGGGACCATGAGAGCAGTTTGCTCCTGTGGAGGATAAGCAACTCGACTGATTTTCTCTTTCTCAGTTGCCATGTTCCTCCTCCGTTCTCTTTGTCTTTCAACCTCCATCTCTGCCTCTCTTTTACGCTCCAATTCCCTCTCCCGAGCTAAAATAGAGGACATGGTCAGGTCTTGTGCTTCGTTGGGAGAAGGGGTCCGGGACAGTGACTGGACTCTGGGATCATGGAGCAGAGAGGGTTCTTTGTAACCAGTGTGTAAAACTGTAGCGCTCCCACCTTGCCTCTCTCTGTCAATAATGACCCCATCCCGTCTCACAAATCCCCCGTCAGAGTTGGGAGTCGTTGTCATGGAAACAGGAGGAGCAACAGTGGTTATTCTGGTCTGTGATGTCATGGGCAAATTCGGAGAGGTGTTGTTGGAATTCACAAAGTGCAAAGGGCTGGCTTTTCCTTGGATCTGGCCATCAAGGCTTTTTTTAATTTGAGTGCGGTAATCTAGACAGTCGGATCCGTTCATGACAAGCACACTTTGATGAGAGGAGGGGGCAGCATGTGGGACTTCAGGTTTGGTAGGTGTAAGGGTAACAGGAGTTTCCAAGAGAGGATTTACAGTTCGTTGTATGGGCTCTCTCTCTGGAGGAGTAGACGCAATCTGTTTCAGTTCAGGTCCTTCACTGAAGTCTGATTTCAGGTGTTTGTCAACAAGATTATTTGAATGCTCATCATTCTGCTGTAATGCTAAACAGTCTGCACCACTTGAAAGGTCTGGGGGTGAATAGTTGATAACTGAAACAGAAAGAGCACTGGGACTCTGTTGTTTATCAATACCAGGATCTGTGGAAAGATGTTCGACAATTGTTTGAGAGGGGTTTGTCTCTGAGTTCTTGTCTTCTTTTTCTCTTTCTGGAGAACTACTTAAGTCATGACGTCGGATATGGCGAGTTAGCGCTGATGATGTCTTGCACACCTTATGGCATTGTGGACAGGTATGTCTTGATAAGGCTCTTCTGCTTAAACGACTAGGACTTGAATTACTACTTCCAAGTCCAAGTGGTCCCCCTTTATCTTCATCAAACTTTGAGATTTCAGGCATTGATTTTATCCCAATGCCTGCTGCTTGTTCACCACACTTAGTGGACACACAGGGTGACTCAGTGGGCTTAGGATGCTGGGCTTTTTGGTGATCTTCCAACTTTTCCCTTGAGGGGAAAGTAGCCCGACAGAAGAGGCATACAAACTCTAACAGATGGCTCAGCTCGTGTTTGTCTCGCTTCCTGGGGCTTGAGAACCAGCGGCCACATGTGCCACACTCTGCTGCATTCCCATTAGTCCAAGGCCTCCGCTTTATTCCTGTTGGAGCCACGGAGGTAGACAGAGGGGGCTTTGGAGAGAGCACAGGGAGGGTGGAAACCTCATGACAGGCTTCTTTAACCTGTTCCTCTACATCCTGCTTTTTCTCCTTTAAAGGGGAGGAGTCATCATCCTTCCTCAGTTCTTCTTTATCTTCCTTGTTAGCTGTAGACAGTTTCTTAGACTCCTCAGTTATCCTGTCCTCCTCCTCATCTTGTGATTTTTCTGTTTGTTTGTTCAGAAGCCTCTTCAGCCTCTCTGCCCTCCTCTTGAGACGGATGGAGCGCTTGTACTTGAGTTTCCGTTGCCAGTTCTTTACTCTTTGTAGATGTGCTTGGGCCTTTTTCTTAGGCTTGTATGAGTAGTAAGGTCGCCATAAATTATCCTCTATATCATTGTCACTGTCTTGCTCCCGCACCCCTTTACGGAAGAAGTACTCCCTCACCTGGTCTGGGGATTTAGCCCTTTTATTTCTGCCTTCTTGGTCCTCCAGCTCCTCCTCCTCTTCTCCTGCTTCCTTTAATCCACCTCCTTCTAAGCTGACTCTACTTAGCGGGCGGTGTTTATGGTGATGGTGGTGTGAGTGTGTTTGCCGTGGCTCTTTTATGGATGACATTTCGCTTCGTTTAACTTTAGGAGGAGAAAGGCTCTTGTCTCGTTTAAGGTCTGTTTCAGAGATGCTGCGCTTCACCATGGCTTCCTCACCGATGCGTACAGTTATCTGACACAGTGGCCCTGATTCTTTGGCCTGTACGCCTCCAGATGCTGACAACTCCTTTGAGACTGCGATTGTACTTTTATTGTGGAACTTGCGGGATTTATGAAATACCCTGCCTGTCTCAGTACCGTGTTTACTTTTTGAGCCCTCGTCTGTTGTATCTGAACTGTCTCTGGACCTCTTTCTGTGATTATCCGCATTATCTTTATGCTTTTTGATTGGTTTGGGACTGCCCTTATTTAAAATCTGGCTGCTACTTGTTTTGGGGGACGGGCTAGTTACAGGGCTTTTCTCACTTTGAGAAGTAACCTGATTGCTATGAACAATGACTGAGGATGACAAAGCTGCTCCATGAACAATAACAGAGGGTTTAGTGTGTCCATATGTTATAACGGAGGGCATGCCTGTTTCTGTGCCTCTAACTACTTTGAAAGGTTTGACTTTGCTGCTATTGGACATTTTTAAACCGCTTCTTTCCTGCTCAAACTCTAGAGCCTCATTTTCCTCAGTTCTAATTTGGGGCTCCAGTGCAAGCTCAGATTGGTGTATGTGCTCAGTAGCCAGAGAAATTGGGAAGCCATCAGGGAAAGCATCTGGATCAGGCTTTAGACTCTGTGGGGGCGCTCCTGCGATGATGCTCTGCAGGTCCCCGGGGCCCAAAGCACAGCCAAGGCCAGACAGAGAGAGGGAGGGGGTATCAGCTGGTGGAAGTAGCAAGCCATTATGTAAGCTGTCACTATAGGTCTTGTAAGGTCTCTTCTGGGAGCGCATAGGGAGAAGGCGGTAGAGCTTGAGGGCATTTGCTTTCTGCTTATAACCCCCATTAGCTGTCTTTTCACTGGAGATCAGGCTCGGATTAATCCCATGTATTGTCTTTTGATGTGTCTTGAGATTGTAGTAGGTGGCGAAGGCGTCCCAGCAGAAGATGCACTGGTATCTGCGCTCTCCTGTGTGCCACACCTCATGCTTTGTGCGGTACTCAGCCAGGGCAAAGACCTTGTCGCAGTAATGGCAGGGATATTTGCGCCGCCATGAGTGCACGTTGGAATGACGCTTCAGGCTGGATAGGGTCATATAGGAACGCTCACACACAGAGCAGAAGTAGATTATGTTGCCATCCACCACCTTCACAAAATGGTTCTCATCACCCGCCAGGAGCTCTGTGGCTGCTGCATCACCAGCTTGGATACGCGCCAGAAGAGTCCGCACTTTCTTCCCTGGCCGCCCTTTGCTAATATCTGTCTGTCCCACAATCACCCCTCCCTCCACTCTCACCTCTCCCTCCTCCAGTGGCTCCTCCTTTGGCTGTACAGTCAGGGAGGGAGGACGCAGGCCTGGCATCCGGCAGGAGCCCTCATGGGATTGGAGTCTCTTGCTGTGGATGAAGACTTTGCCACAGTAGCGGCAGCTCAGGGCGCGGCTGCCACGATGCAGCCGCATGTGGACTGTGAGGGAGGAGGCTGAGCTGAAAAGCCGGTGGCACACGCCACAAATCAGCTCTGGCTTCATGCTGTCAGAAGGGGGGTAAGAGGACGAGTGAAGTGGTGCTGTAAGACCCTCGGAAGGTGGGGGAGGTGGTGGAGGTAGGGGTGGAGGAAAGTGGATGTTTGGTGGATGAAGACTTGGTCTGTGGGCACTCACAGTTTTTCCGGCTGGCCTCCCTGTCAGTTTCTCTCTCCTCTCTGCATCCATACCTCTCTGATAGGCTGACGTGCCCAGACTAAAGAGGATCTGAGCAGTCTGAGAGGGCGAAGCTGTTCCATTTGTCAGTCTGTGCTTTTCTTCCCACCCATCTCCACTAAAACAGCCTCCTAAAGGCCCACTGGAAGCGCTTGGGGGTGACCTGTGAATCTGAGTCTCTGAAATGAGTTTGGAGCACTTTAGAGGAGGAGGAGATTTTAGATCCTTCCTGATAAATGTAGCCATGGGAGAGGAGGAGGAGGAAGGTGAGGAGGACGGAGAGCTGTCATGTCTTGCGGTCTTAAAGGGTCTGTGCTTTACATCCATTGTGGCGTCCAGTTTCCACAGCGATCCCCTGTCTGAGCTTTTGGATGATACACGCCTCCGGTTGGGGGAAGGAGAGGATGAGGAAGAGCTGTGACAGCGGTCTGGCGAGGTCAGCGATGTTGGGAGTGGCGCGGCACTGAGCGGGAAGCTTAGGGTGATTTTTGCGTTTTTAGGTCCATCACCCATATCCTCCAGCTTGTCTTCCAGTGTGGCCTCTACACGATATCCGAGTCGCTTTCCCTTCATGTTGACCTGCTCAGCCTCCTCTTCCGTTTCCTCTTCAGACTGAGGGGCCACACCAAGACTGTGAGCAGGTTTAATTAGTGGTTCGGTTTTGCTCACACTGTACAAACTGACTGGTGGATGTTGAACTGGGTAACAGGTACTGAGGTTCACCCGAGGTGGGGAAGACAAAGCTGACAGCTGCCGACTTTGGTGGAGTGCAGTGTCCTTAGCAAGAGTAAATGTGTTGCAGAGGGGAGTAAGGCCAGGAGCCAGGTGTTGTTCTCTCAGATGTGGCTGAGTAAGACCCACATGGGGGGGGTCCCATATCTTCGCACTGGACACCATGACCCGTCCCCGAAATCTAAAAACAAATACCAAAGAAAAACTAGCATTAAAATACACAAAGCATACACACATTTACATCAGCAAGAAGTAAGAAAAGTAAATACATTTAGACTCTAGCTATTATTTTTCAAGTTCCTTACTTCTCCAGAAAACAATCAATTTTTCTTATACTATTCATTTGAAACATATGAAAACAAAACACTTGCATAACATTTCACACATATTTATACAGTTTTTAAAACATTCAAAAAGGGCAATTTGTCTGTGATTCTGGCAATTTACATAATCTGTAAACTGTGGACAGCATCATCAACACTAACTAAAAAACTTTTATGCAAAACCTTTCTTTTACTGTTGAATGCTTTTAGGTCAGAGTTTAAATGTTTTCCCTGTAACGCAAATAAAACAGACAATATTTAAGAAAGACAACTCCAGTTCTCAAACCTGATCTGAGAGGAATGTGGAGGTAAAAAATTAGGTGTATTCTTTGTATGCCAATCTAATATTTTGCATGCTTGACGGAGTTTCAAAGTTGTAAATAACCTCACCTGACAAGGATAAAAATTGCAGAAATGCTAAAGATTTAAAAGGATATCAGCAACACAGATGAGAAAGAGAGGAGAAGGGATTGTGTATTTATTGATCAACAAAGTCTGGAATATCAAAGTTTTTTTTTTATATCAAAGTATTTTGAAAACTAAATCTCCACACTTGTAAAATGATCAAATCAAATTCAATACTATTTGCACTAGACTTTTCAAGAATGCTTAAAAAATAAAAGCAAAAAGGAAAGCCAAATCTATTTCACATTTCTTTTTTTTTTTTTTGCCGTCCTGAAGCTTTTCTTTTGGAGGGCAAACAAAATGGTCCATGAATGCTGAACTCCAACTGCTCAGCCAGGATTGGTGAGTGAAAAGAGGCAGAGGGTAGGGGGAAGGAATGAATATGCGGCAGTGCTGGTTTAGATTTCAGCGTCCCAAAGCCAAGCTTTCAGAAATGCATTCCAGAGACCCATCTTTCTCGTGCTGTGACACAACATTCCGGGTGCCTAATTGGAAGATGGCTAGATTTAATCAAGATTCCCCCAGAATAGTATGCCGACTTTGATCTGGGACATTAACACTCATAAAAATAGCTCTGCTCCCTGTTTGTTTAAACACGTTTCTTATTAGCAGTGGCTTAATTGTGCTGAGAATTGTTCCAAGCATTTATTTGTGAAGGTTAAGAGAAAGACAAAAGCGAAGGGGAAAAGGAAAGGTGCCTGGTACAATCTAAATGAACACTATAGGCTCTTTTCTTGTCAAAATGTTGTGCTGGTCGAAAACTACTCTCAACTACTCAACTACTATTTCCTAGAAGAAGCTGCAGGCACACATAAGACATGTCAGTCTGCCTGTGTTATTTGAAAAGGGGAGCACAGTGTTTGGTGAGCAGATAGAGGAGAAAACAAACAATATAAGGGCCATAAAGATGCGACTAGAATAAAAAATCCACAGTCATGCTTTTCTGCGTTCACTTTTAAGCAGCCTGGCTGCCAGGAAGGCAGGCCGCTGTAAAATTCCACAGGCAGCCCTGAACAGGCAGAAACTAGGTCAGCACTGTTATTGCAGAGGAGAGAGGAGAGAGAGAGAGCGAGTGGAGAGCTGTAGACAGACTCGGTGAGGATGGGGGAGAGTGCAATGGTGACAGAAAGAGAAGGAGCTGAGGGTTAGAGAGAGAGAACAGGAGACCTGGGGCATTGAAACAAGAACAGTCAGACTCAGCACACACAGACAGGAGCCCAAGCTAACAGACCTGAGCCGCACATACATGCTGGGTCCATATGATCCTACATACAGTGATCAGTGATGTTCATTGTGAGTTAGATTTTAGTTTTATTTTTTAAAGCTTTGCCACTTATCTATTAACTCTGAAAAGTTTGGTGTGAATTTGTTTTCAGCCCTTCTGACTTGCTTCAGCCGACAGACCTTTGTGAATTGTTCACGACCCCAAAACGACTTGCACGCACAGACGAACATACACATCCTACTGCAGCGCGATGCAAGGTCTACAACAGTAACAATGCATGTCGCCGTCTGTAGATTACGATAAGTTGAAAGAAAAAGCAAAACTTGGCACAACTTGCTTCAGCCATTGTTGATGTCCAAATTTATTACGCCTGTCTTCTTCTGGTGGATTATTAAAGACAGGTCACACATCAGTTGTGCCTCCATTAGCCAAGCATATACAAATGTGCTCAGAGTTATGTTTTCCACCACACATTCCCTATTGCAAGTAGGTAAGAGCGTTCAATCAATGATAAGAGCACCTTCCTCTAAATGCTTGCTGTGTCCCCTCCATGTTTACGGGATATCATTTATCGCTTTCTTTTAATAAATGCTTTCTATTATTGTGTCCCCTTGTGTCTCTGTAGCTCCTAAAGTGTTACTATGGACATCCTGGTTGCTTCTCTTAACAAAACTCTCCTACCATGCCAATTAGTTTGGTAGACAGCCGTATCTTAATGGGTTTACACTACAGCTGCAAATACATTGAAAAACCCTTGGGGTTTGGATTTCTTAAGAGCATAATTTCACACTGCAAACCAATGCTTGGATGCAAAAACCTGACAAACTATAAACATCCATATTAGGTCATATGGATGTTTATATATTACCATTTATACTCACAACTTAAAAAGGTTTTATTATCAAGACACTATAGTTCAAGGAGAGTGATTGATTTTTAGTAGTGATGGAAACAAAAACAAAATGGGAGCGTGGTTATCTTAAGTTTTGAACAACGACACCACAGTTTTTTTCAATATTTTGCAGCCCTACTACATAGTTGTCCTATTATCTTTTCATCCCCAGATGATAGATTGGGCAGTGAGATGTTCAAAGCCAAGGATAATGTTTCATAACCTATTACTGCTCTCAGCCTCTCCACCAGTTCATCCCTGACCTCTCTGCTATATTCTCCAGTCTTCGAAATGCATTTTGTTCTAAAGAAATCCCAGAACAGCTGCATTTATATTCAGTATATATTGATTGAACTCCAAATGGATCACCTCTATTTACTATTTAGTGACATCTGATTGCAACTGGATTTTATTTAGGGGTATCTGAGACAAAGGGGCTGAAATAAAATGCACCCAATGTTTTAGGTTTTTATTAGAAAGTTTAAAATCATGACTTAACTTTCTTACACCTATTATTTAGGCTTTGTTTAGGGTTATATCATATCTGTATTAGTTGCTGTTGTTTTGACTGATAACTTTTTGGTTTGTCTCTGTGTTTTTTTCTCCAGATGGCGATTCCTACTGAGTTTTGGTTCTGTTAGCTGTTTATTTCAGATATTGTCAACGCATGCATGCTCAGTAATAGGGATAGCAGTAAAGCCAACGACAGCCTACTTTACTGGCATGCTGGTCCATGAGGAGTGAAAGCTTCAAGTCAATTTAAACAAGGTTAAATAATACCCTGACAATAAATAGTAATAATAATGATAACCATTAAAAAATTAGTATTAACTGAAATATGTTATGATTGGATTAAATAATTTTGCTGTGAATTGCTTTGAGACAATGTGTTGTGAATTGGCGCGATATAAATAAGCTGAGAGAAGTATAATCAAAGTAGTTGCACATTGAAAAACCTTTTAGTAAATTACATTCAAAAATTGATAGGTGAATCTGAGTGCAGCTCGACCTCCTGCTTAACATTGAAGTGATGTCAGCAAAGATAGACGAAAGAAAAAAAATTGCCTCACGATATAATTAATGCATAAACCAATTCATGTCTTTTCAAGATCTGTGCTTAAAATAGAACAGACACCCAATCCTGTTTGTCCCGGCCTGCAGCCACATTTAGTCGCTCTGTTTTGATGCAGGCGCTTTTATTGTCACTCATATTTGCTGTGCAGTGGATGTCGTGCAGGAAATCCCTTATGGCGAGCGCCGGCATTCGGTACAAGTAGGCGGACACGCTGCGAGACAGAGCTGATGCTAAAAATTTCACCATCTCATCTGATGCAGGAAAATGCGTAAGAAGTCTCCCTCCTGACGCACGTAGTCCCTGTAGAGGCAGAGCCTGCACGACCCACTGTCTCACTGCGAGGACGTTTTAGGAGCGTCGCCTTCATGCGTGTACACACAGAAATCTGAGCACATCATACAGCCTTTTCCTACTTCCCCTATCTGTGAAAACAAACAGCCACAAAGATAGAGACGGATAAATCCGCCTCATGGAAAAAACGCTAAAAATACCTTGAAAACCATACATGTTAAGAAAGAAATGACAGCTGCCCTTGTTCCTAACCTTATTGCAACCGGATGTCCAGCACAAACAAACATGACATTTGGTCTTTGAGGAGTTCATCTATTTCAGCTCGTGGTAGCCCAGAACCACAGAGCTAAGAATCTGCTAAGACTAATTATAATCAAGACTCTTAGCATATCATACAAAACAAGTAAGATGTTGCATGTCAGAGAGTCGTCCCTGACAGCCAGAATGACGACTGCCTTGATTTCGGCATGGTCAGGGTTTTTTCTGCATGTTTTTTTTTTCAGCATCTAATTGAAAAAAAATTTACCCACACAGATCCTGCTTTAATCCTGGGGTTAATTCAAAAATACAAAAGGTTTTATAATTGAACTGTGGAAACAGCCTCACTCATCACCAGACCTGCATAACAGAGGGCCGGACGACAGAGGAGCCTAGCTGCTACGTCAACTCGAGGCCTTGAACCAGACGCTGAGCAATCCGCTTAGTCCTATCTGAAACTTAGCTGCTAGAATCCAGCAGACCACCAACCCCCCCTGCTCCAGGAAATCCTGCCAAACTAAAAATCACAAGCAGTGTCTTTTTAGTTTTTTACTTCAATGAGAAATGCAATCGTCTGACTGCAGAAAATTTCCTCTTAACGAGGGAATTCATTCAGCGTGAGTAACATTAAACATTAACACACACTAGGATGTCTGGATTACTTATCAAGTTAGGGGAGAAAAAAGGGAACCCCGTCTATTTTTATTTATTTATTTATTTTTAGTTTAAAATATTTTATTCAGTGGATCAGACTTGCAGGAGAAAAAGTGTGTCAAGGTTCAGCTGAAGAGTAGAAGAAATACAGTTTTCAATTCAATTTATATTGATTAAAAAAAAGCAGCAGCACAATGTTTTATTTGTTTGAAAAAGTTCTATTATTGGAAACCAATTAATAAACATTCTCTACTTTCTTAAATAATAAAGCAGCAGCTTTTAAAGTAAAAAACCTGTAAGAAGACCTCCCGCGCAGTTTTGAAAGCTAATATAGGAGGACAAATAATTTGATTGTGAGATGCATGTTTAGTGCACCACCGTGGACCACGGAGGAAATGGCGTCCTCTGTGGATCGATTTTTCCTATATGCATACTGGTGTGGATCAATGGTGACGCTGATGTTGGCTTTGATGTGGGTCTGAACCAGTCTCTCGAGGCACTTTGTGACTATCGGTGTGAGGGCTACTGGCCGATAGTCATTCAGACCTGTCACTGCGGAGCTCTTGGGGACCGGGATG
>JAVLVB010000236.1:586001-617418 GCA_032876305.1 Orestias chungarensis | reverse complement strand
TGTCCGAAGTACCATACTGTAGATTCTGTGTCCATACTGTAGATTTTAAGTAGCTCAAATCCTATTATTACATTACTTAAAATTGCTATCAGGGTGTAAACTGGACCGGGGGATTAGAATTTCGTCCCACCCCATGTACCACATGTGATGTGATGACAATAAAGATTCCTTGATTCCTTGATTCCTTGATTCCTTGATAGTATTTCCCAGGCACTTAGTGCTATTTCATAGTTGTAGCTGACGCCTCGTAATTGGCCTCTCTCTCTTTAAGAACCTCCAACCCTTTCTGACACTCCCTGTTAAGCATGTCTTCACAACCCTTAATCCCCATGCCATCTATTGATGCCGTTTATAACCGTTTTTTAGGAGCGTTGGATTTTGTTGTACGCAAAAGCTACATTATATAAATGGTAGCTCAGAATACTATCACGCAGATCTATCAAGGGTTAGCATTGCAGACACAGGCGATTGGCCTTTACTCAGTATGTTTTTTTATCAGCGAATAAAATTATATTAAAATGAAGCTAAAAAATTGTCAATTAGGCTTAATACTCCCTCCTAAGCCATCCCCGTCATTACATTTCAACGTAGAGTTGTCTGTTGTGCTCTGTTTTGTCGCTTACAGGTTCTAAGTCGACCAATGACCTCTATGATCTCAATGAGCTTTTAAATGTTAGTGTATCACTACAAATTATGGAAAACTTAATTTCACAGAGCCAGCAACATGAGTCTTCAACATTCTTAGGAAGTTTTTTCCTGCTTTCTCTGCAACGCTACTGCCACAAGTGTCGGGATGCTTCTTTGACCTTGTGACGGCGCTTGGGTTTTTCGTGCATTAGCGGCTTTGCATATCCCTTCCGCGTCAGTTTCGGCCTTGCTTTGAAGGACAAAATGGCATGTGGATATTAATCGGTTTATCAGCAGCATGAGAGGATGCAGGTTTTCTGAGAAGCGTTTTACTGCATGCTCTTCTGACCCTGCTAGCTTGTGAAATAACCGCATCCTAAGGTAACCTAAGTCAACACAACCTGAAGGAGGTATACACTATATGGTGTGGTTTTTCACTGATCACCTCGGACATAAGATGCTTTAAAGCCTCATAGTTTTTGATTTGCTAACCAATTATTTTTATTTTATTTTGAACTTTATGAGCCACTGCTTATACTTCTCGTTTCTCCGTCCTGCTTAATGCTCGTAAAGAAAACATTGCTTATCTGTGGTAGCCTTTGGTACTTAAACTGAAAACTGAAATCTTCCTTCAGTCTCTGATTTGAGCCTGGGAGCAATTTGGAGGTGTGGGTGCTTCTCTCCAGCAGCGAGCCTCACTCCAGCAGGGAGTCAATACCAATTTTTATGTGCATGGAAGTTAATTTTAAAAGCGTCTTGCTAGAGTCTGCAACTATGCAATCTCTAACCTAACTTAAGTCTATTTAAAGTTATTTTTTGAGCAACAATCTGAAACACAAAATACCAATAAAATCTAAACAGTCTCCGTATGAAATCTTAAATTATGTAGAAAGAAAATGGGGGGTTATGGCTAAGGTACCATATTTCCATTTATATTCAGGACAGAGCATGTTCCAGACATTAAAGGAACATGATTCTGAGAGGGAACGAAGTTCGATATGTCTCTTCAAATATTGGTTTTGACCAGGTGTCTGAAAACATTTGTGCTTCTTTGGCCCTCCACTGTGGCGTATACAAAAAAAAAAAAGAAACATTTTATTAATCAACACAATAACAAAGAGTTATTTTAGGTAGTTCTATCTACGCAGAAACAGAACGACAGCAATAGTTCTAGGCTTTAAATAGTAATTTATTATACCTTCAAACTTTGTACTGCAACGAAATAAAGTTTATTTTCCACTTAAAAAGGATCAATTTAGTTGTTAATTACGGTCACATTGATGCATTTTAGTTTAATATAACATTTCAGTCCATATTTTTGTATTTAAATAGTTTGGATGTTCCTAATGTAATGCACAGTATTGATAGCTTACATTTCCTACTTATGTTTCTCCAAGATTGCATTGATAAAGGTATTAAAGCATCTATTTGTCTAATGTGTACCTGCCATTTTTCACTATTCACAAAAATACAACAAGCCATCATGTAGGGTATTCATATCATTCTTGTTAGCTACAGATAAGGTGAGAACTAGTAAATAATCACCTAATAAAATTGTATGCGGGAATATATGGTTGGACCCTGAATTAACTTTTATCCAGCTAGTTTCTATATGCATGCATGCTAAGTATGAGGGATTGCTGGAAAGTCAACGACAACCCAAGCTATCGTTTCGGTGTGCTGATTCTGGAGGAGTCAATGCTGCAAGTCAGTGACTGCACACAATTTTCTGGGTTTCCTTAGATTGGAAACTTTTTTTAACTGGTTTGTTTTTTATGTATATCTGATTTGAATGAAATGATTGTAAAATGCCTTGAGACAACATGTGTTGTAAATTGGTGCTATATAAATAAACTGATTCTTGATGGTTTAGGCTACGTGAGATTAGCTTGGGTACCTAGCTGGAGAATTTAAAGCAATCATTCGGGCATCACATCCTTTCTCCTGAACCCTCTAACCAGGCAGGCAGCACACACATCTAAGCCAAACACAGTTGCTTCCAGTTGTGAGAACATGTCTGACCAAAACAATCCCCTGCTGTGAGCTTCATATGAAAAGTAACACCACATCAGACACTATCTGACCTTGAAAAATTGCTCAGACTATGAACACACCTTAAACGTCATGAAGTATCTGGGAAATCTGCGGGAAAACATGGCTGCAGGTCAGAGTTCAAGCAATAGACGTGTGACTGCTTCCCATCCTGAACCTCAGTCCAGCCAGCAGGGCCTAACTTACAGCTGTTGTTGTTTGAGATTGGAGGGGGGGTGAGCATTGATAGGCCGACATGGGGGAGGCATTGTTACCAACAGCAGCTACTGAACTCTACACAACCCCCCACGGGCCAGCATAGCCCAGCAGAGCCAGCCAGATGGGACGGAGGGGAGGGAGGAAGCTGTGTTGACTCGAGGAGCGGACATCATGATTGAGGAGACGTGAGTCGGGGGGGGGGGGCTTCGTCGCGGTAACTTCTAAACACAGCCATTTTACGCATCTTTCACATCCACTCAGCACGATCAGCTGTGCCGCCGCCACCGCCTCATACGCCAGGCTATGCACCGGCGGGCCTGGGCCACGCACGAAGAGGTGCACTCTCCACGCTCCAGCTCACCTTGTAATTCTTCTAATTTATCTCCTCAAGAGAATCACGGGAGACATTGGGAAACGTCGAAAGCAAAAAAACAAACAAAAAAAAAACACATCTCTAGTGAGCTTGTGGCACAACACTGGTGACCTTTTTGAGGCAATCTCCCACTATCTAATTTTATACGTGCAATCTCTCCTGAAGGCAGCGTCAAGTCCCTGTTGGGGTTTTCAGTTTCAAACGGCAGAGAAACGCTTCAGCGGAGATGCATCAATCAGTTGGAAAAAGATCAGAACGAGTCTTGATCAACAATTAGTAAACATTACTATCATTTTTTCTTTTATTTATTGTATTCCTAATTAAGTGCTCATTCATTTTGGGGGATATAAATGACCTCCAAGATGACCTTTAATTCACTTTTTTTTAGTTCAGTGAAAAAAAAAAAAAAGAAATTTAATATTTATGGGAATTTTTCTCTGATTCATTGAGTTTTTGTAATTGCTTTACCTTCTTTTGGACTCAAAACCTCGACAGATCAAAGAAAATCAGTCAGATCTAAAATTAATTTTCGGCAACAGCAAGCTTTATCTGTTTCAATAGACTATTTTGTTTATTTTGAGTTTATTTAAAGTAATAAATAAAAATGACTAGGCCAGAAGAATTCTTGAAGAATCCTGGAAACTTTAGATTTAAGTAGATTTCAATTTAAACAAGAACTTTGTTTATATTAGGAAATGAGACAGATATATTTTGAAAATGTATCAATTTAGAGATGGAAAAAAAATCTTTAACTACTCAAGAATTCAATATTTTCAATAGCATTAAAATAATCAGACATATTTTTCCATTATTATGATTTCTGACCACATTTTCTATATTTCCACTTGTATTTTGATAATTTATCTTTGCTAATGAGGTTAAAATCTTTTAGGTTGGAAAGCCTCCTTACCATCACCCTAATCTGATAGATACCCTATAGTCCAGTTTATTAGTCTGGCTGTGCAGCTTCAAAATATTATTATTGCCTCCAAAAGTAAATATCTCAGTAAAATTGAAAGATTACTTTAAGTATAAATCGTGAAAGTCTGTAAATTTAAATATATATATTTTTTATAAATGTATATCTTTTAATTGCTTCATAATTTTTTAGCTTAAACCCTACAATTTCTGTCCAGTAACCTACATTTTATTACTTTTGTTTTTGTTTTGTTAGAAAAATGAGGAACCAGTCTCTGTATTGGTCCTTGATAATGCTAAACTTGAGTTTTTAGATTTAGCAAAGCTGAGAGTTGCAGCGATCACCAGGAACTGCAACTTGTACCATTGTGGCGCTTCGGCAGCGTCCTGAACATGTCGACATCCCTTATATGTTTGTCGTATCTGATCAAACTAACTTTTATTGATGGTGAACTGGAATTTGAGACTTTTTTTTATGTTTTAAGGCACAAGTAATATATATATATATATATATTTATAAGTCCCACTTAGATCATTAACTGAAAAAGAAGCGACATTGTCCCTTTATTGACACCTCAAAGCTGTGTGAAACAACTCTTCCTATTGTGCGACCTGTGACCCTCCCAGCTCCGTGGAAGCGTGCGACACATTTTCTATACGTTTAGCGCCGAGGCTCAAATCGGCATCCGTGGAAACCTGGAATGTGGAGTAGCTGGCGGCAGATGCTGTGTTGTTTTGGAAAAGCAGCGAGGCTGCAGCAGCGGCAGCAGTGTCAGGGACATCAATGTGCCCTCTGCCGCTCGACGTGAGAGGAAGAAAACAGCAAAAAACACACGAGGCTGGTCAAAATGGAGGACTAACTGGGCGGCCTGGAACCGAACCCAGAGACAAGAACCGGTCAGCTGAGCGGCCGATGCTTCGAATTATTCACATGTAACTTCACTAACACTTCGTAAGAGGATTGAGCTTACAGAGGTGGGAGCAGAACACAGTTATTGGAGCCCCAAAACAAATCACCCATCATTAAAACGCCTATTCTAGTGTGTACGCACCACTGTCGCTCCCCCTTCCCGACATCTCATCTCCCACCTGCGGTGAATCCCGAGCACGCATGAGGCAGGAGGCTTCGATAAATTAAAAGTTTTGATCACACTCTGAAAGCGAGTCATCGCTCTTGAAAAAGAAACTGCGTGGTGCGTCAGCAGCCAGAGGGGAGTATGAGGGAGACGAGGCCTGTTACTGGCACACACACACACACACACACACACACACACACACACACACACACACACACACACACAGAAATTCGCCTCCACAAACATACTGCATACAGGAACACACCCACCGGCCCTCGCACCCCGATACACGCACATTAAAATAAAAACCTTTTCCTCCTCTTCATGCACGGACCAGAGCCGCCAGCACAGCAGCAGCAGCGGCGGCGGAGTGAAGCGGAGAGAAAAACAAGCAGGAAAACCACAAAATTAATCTTCTTTCCTCCTATTCTCCCTGTCCGTCTCTCAGGAAGGCGAGCATAGACGAAAACGTACCTCGGAAAACCTCCTGCTGCATCTCTGCTGCGATATGTTCTCTCCCCTAACACTCCCTCTCTCCCCTTCGGTCTGTGAGTGTGCGCACGCCAGCCTCAGTGTGTGTGTGTGTGTGTGTGTGTGTGTGTGTGTGTGTGTGTGTGTGTGTGTGTTAGAGAGAGAGAGAGACGGGGAGGGAGAGAGAGAGAGAGGGAGAGGCGGCGAACACACATACAGCCAGCCAGCCGTGTGTGAAGACAGAGGGCAGGAACAATTCTCACAATCGAACTTGCTTGCTTTTCCTTCACTCACTCCCCTTTTCTCGCTTTTCTGTCCTCTCCTCTCTCCCTTAAACCAGTTTTTGAGGATTTCTTGTTGGTTTTACTCTTTTATTTTTCATTTAAAGTAATTGTCCAGCAAGTGAATCCTCCACACATCCAAACACCCTCAACTGACTCAACCCCTCCTCATCTTCTGAATCCAATCTTCTTTTTATTTGGAAGTGTTGTTCACGCTGTCCAACACACACACTCACTCACACACTCACACACACGTAGAGATACTTTATATACACAAAGCCCAGCGATAGGGAGAGGGAGGGAGAGGCAGACGGAGACAGAGTGGGAGAGCAGGCAAGCAAGAGGACGCCATTTAAGCAGTTTGTTACGAGCACTGCAAGTCCCCAAAATGGCTGAAAACAAACAGGAACCACGCCAACTCCCCAAAAAACCCCGGGCACCAAGGACGGACGGGCGGACGGACGGGCGGACGGACGAGAGGACATGGAGGGTTGTGAGAGAGGAGTGAGCTAAAGGGACACCCTGACTCAGCTGAGAGGGGGACAAAATACTATAAAACAAACACCTGGTGATACGTTGCCAACAGCTTTCCGGGCAAAAAACTTTACACAAGCGAAACAACAAAAGAAAACTATTTAATGCAAAGTTTCTCAAAAAGTCCAAGGCAAAAAAGTTTCTGTCGGGCAACTGGAAGGTCATCCCTGTCTACAAAGGTGTGGTTGTTGTACCTGTACTCTGACAAATCCAAAAACAGGCTCATCCCTGGCCTGTAAGGTGTTGCTGGCGGTCCGGCAGCCAGAGACGCCTTTTGGCAGCCGCCCCGCCAAGAAGCTGGTCGGACACCGACGAGGTCGAGGAAAAGGTTGGGCTCAGGTGATGGGAACCAAACATGAAGCTCAAGAGCAGAAATATGAGTCGGTCACCCTATATCTGACTCATAAATCAATAGAGATACACACGGCGGCAGGAGAGGAGCAGGATTTGGTAATCAGAGGCGAGGAGGAAAAGTGGATCCTCCAGAGAAGACGTTCTGGTGACTTCCTTGTCTGTTGACAGTCAGGCTGCCTGAGTTGAGCCTGCAGAAGCTGCTGGAACTGAGGGTGACAAACCATGGCTCCTTCAACCACTCCCACCTGGAGCTAAAACCAGTCAAACGCAGAAACCCAATGCAAGCGCCTCCTCGCTTGCATTGGGTTTCTGCGTTTGACTGGTGAAATGTTGATTTACTTAAAAAATTGGAAAAATGCCAACAAAAAAAAGAGAGTAACTCCACATTTACAACAAACAGGAAACGCCCAGGTGGAATAACAGGAGGGCCTGACAATGGGGCCGTCTGAGTCAGACATGAGCGCAGGTTTGACTGCTGAACACGAAGCATGTGGTTGATTAGAAACTGAGAGAAGGCAGACGAGTGAGGACGAACCGAGGAAATGGGAGATGCAGCTGATAGAGGCGTGCACGCAAATTAACATTAGCATGAAAAACATAGTTTCCTGTGTCTACGACCTTTTAATTTACAACGTTTACTAACATTTTCCTATTGAAATATGACAGGACGCTTGCAATCCGGCAGCCTAAACTGGAGCTCATTCATACCAGTTTACCGGGAAGGAAAACAGATTTTTAACTTAACTGAATCGGTTACAATAACACAAAATGTTTATATTGTCGGTCTACACGAAAGTTTGTTTTCTGAAAATTAAACTCAGATTGACTCTACCTGCTAAGAAACTGGCTGCATTAGATAATATCTATGTGCATTAGAGTAAAAGGGGGCGTGAAAAAAAAAAAAAGGCCGCAATTTTAGGTTCGTAACTTGTGAAAGGTTGTAAGAAATGTATTTAATTTTCCATTACCAAACAATTACATGGTGATTTGTTTCTGAACACGCGTGCCAATTTGCTAAAACGCATCAGAGCGCAGAACTTTACAGACTTAATACAAGCGACATATTTTATGTCTCTATCAAAGCATGAGTAGCAGCATCTGGGGCCAGCCAGGTTTCAAGTGTAAAATCAGTGGAGGGCCTGTTTCAAAGAGACAGAGGGGAATAGTTGGACCGGCGTGAAACAGGAACTGGGCCGCTCACTGACAGTCCATGCCCTCGACTAAAAGGGTTCAAGTGTTGGCGCAGACAAAGCCGGCCAATTAGCTGCTTTTAGAGCTACCTGGGGCCAGACCGGAACCGCTGGGAACGAGACGCCGTTATGTGTTTTGTGTGGCACAAATTTAACGCCTCCGCTCGAACGCTGTACAGGCGTTGGTACTCGGACTCGGGGCTCCAACTGCTGCTGCGTTTGATGGAAACTTTAGGTGTGTGTGCGTGCTTGTGGTTTCTTCTCTTCCACCGTCCAGCCACGAGCCGCCCTCTGCAGCGTCGGGCTCGCGCTCCAAGATTCCAGTTCGCGGTTGAAGAAAGTTTGAGTCATGTTCTGATACGGCACCGTGGTACTTCCTTTCAGCGGAGGACTCTCTGGTGAACTCCCCCTCCTCCTCTTCCCCTCTCTCTCACACAAGTACACACCAAGTGAACCTTGACGCCAACAACCAACCCCCCTGCCGCCGCCTCCTCCCATCCGTGGCCTTTTCCCTCTCTCCCTCTCTTTCATCCCTCTATCTCAGCCTTATTGTACGCTGCCACGCTCGTCTCCATGGGAACTGCTCTGGGACTGGTTCTTGCTCTTGTGACCTCTCTGGCTCATGGAGTTGAGCAAACTTTTTTTCTTTCCTCCCCACTCCTTGACTCTCTCCCCCTACTCCTCCTCACAACGTCCATCCTCTCTCATGCACTCCTGCACGTCTTCAAAGCATGTGTGTGTGTGTGTGAGAGAGAGAGAGAGAGCATGAAAACTGGCTGGAAATTAAGGAAAGACAAAGCAGAGAGAGCCCTTCTGTGTGTGACGCAGACCGTCCGTTGGTGAAAACAATGTGTGTGTGTGTGTGTGTGTGTGTGTGTGTGTGTGTGTGTGTGTTGGAGCAAGGCAGGCGCTCGGTCGGCATTGTTCTGCGGCCCTATTCAGAGACACACCCGTCTGTCCATCCCTGGCTATTCATGGCCGTTCTGGCCGAACGTGATGGCAGCTTTTTTTTTTTTTTTTTCACGCTGTGTCTGAATGTTCAAAGATGTGACAACACCAAAAAATTAAAAAGCAATCTTGGTACAAATTGTGAGCAATTATCGCAACGAGATGCGTTTGAATTATTCCCTTTGAGACAAAAATTGACTTTAAATTAGTGCGGGTTTGTTTTAATTGCCCTGCTCGACTTCCCTCACAGGCACGGAACCAATGCCGGGAACAATTACGCAATTAGAATATCTTTTCAGACCTGGCTTTTGCTTATTTGGCATCTTTTGCCAGCATGTAAATGAGAAGGAGAAGCTAAACTACATAAAAACTGATTTTATTTACCACATTTGTATGGTTCCGTTCTGGTGGGGAGCATCAAGAGATTATTTTTGCAAAGAAGGATTCTCCATCAAACAAATAAATCTACATACATCTCTGATTATCCTCTTCTTTCAATTTTTATGAAACAAAAAGGTGTCTTCAGTCAGATGCACAGGCTTAATCATGCAATATTGACTGCTACAGAATACATTTTCTCCCTATTGCCATCACCATCTACAAAAACCCTTTAAAAATATGTAATTTCTTTCTAGCATCAATTAAATATTCTGGATTTGTTTGATTGTTTTATCACAAACTATTTAAAGGATTTTATTTAATCTGGAGTTGAATCAATAAAATGGAGTTTTACGTATTTTAAACCTTTTACAGCATGTATTTTTTTGTTTTAGCCTTTATTTAACCAGGTTTAGTCCTATTGAGATTTTAAATCTCTTTCGAAAGGTAGACTTGGTTGATTTGAGAATATAGAGATAGCTTGAGCTGATGGTGTGGATGAGGTGAAGTGCGACAAACTAACCACAGATTTAGCTGCAAGCCTTTACGACTTAAATCTGTCCATATCTCTTTAAATTTAAGGATAATTTATATCCTTTCCGGTGATTTTATATTTGAATCAATTTAAATTAATTTGCTTTTTAATAAAAAAACAAAACAAAACAACAAAAAAATTGAACCTCACAACTCTCAACCACCAATATTTCTTAGGAGACTTACCAGGCAGGTTTATATTCAAATTGCTGATATTATATGGTTAGCAAACCTATTTGTTTTCTATACAAATTGCTCAAGATATAAATATATAACAACACAATAAGAATAAGTTATTTCCTTTTAAAAAGTGTAAAGGTATTTGAAAAATATGCTTGATTAAAGTAGTATAATCCATAAAAAACACCAAACACATTCATTAAATGGGTAAAAAAACATCTACCTCACATAAGAGAAAGACATTAAATAAACCTAAAAAGTCAATACTAAAATTATGACAGCCCTAGAAATTCTGGTAAAATAAGTTAGACATTTTTCACTAATCCTTTTTTCCGTCTCAGAGCTTTTGATTTGTACTGAATCACTTCCTGTTTCCTTAAAGAAACAGGACAGGAAAGTTGCAGAGCGGCCCAAAGACACGGTAAACAAAGACAGAACCTATACGGCCCCATAAGTCCCCTTATAAAAAAACTGAACTTTAGCACTTTATATCAAAATCTAGGTGTAAATAAAGTTTATATGTCTGTTTATTGAAAATGAGTACTATTTCATTTAATTTGACTGCTTTAGCAATGATTTGAAATATATAATTTAATCTGAAAACAGCCCAGCTAGTTAATCTGCCCTTCCAACCTAGATTATAAATAAATAAATCTCTATTTTAATCCTATTATATGTTCTAAGAGAAAATAAGCTTTAAAAAAATACTTCCAGCAGCTAAACTGGTCAGTGAAGGAATATTTTTCCACTGCCTTATGTTTGTGTCAACTGTCTTTTTTATTCTATTTATTAAAAAGTCCCTTCAAGTATAGCTTTGATTTAAAACAAACATTAAGACAAATTTGAATCAAAAACAGATATGAAACCTTGAGCTTAACTTCACAACAAGACAGCAACACTTTGAAATGTGAGATCAGCACATAAAGAGGTCTGTCGTCTTTTAAACCAGGTTCACATTGTGTTTGATGGTTAACCAAGTTCCTCTTTCAATGTTTTTTCTTCTTCAACATAAAAAGCTGCACTATTTTTGCACATATGTATTTATAGTTTAACGTAGATAAATTTAGTTATAATAAACTGGAAGAACTGAAACAGCTGCAAAGAAAATCTGAATGGTTGTCTAGCAATTTAATTTTTGTTTGCACCCTTCTGTGGCATTTCAGGCCTAAAACACGCCTGCAAACTTCCTCCTTCGTATCAAACATCTGACTTCGACGTCTTGCACGGAACAAGAAAGTAGCGTTCAGCTGTCTCGGTCACTTCCCAAAATGAACGATCTCGCTTGCATTTAGACCGTTTTTGTTACAGCGCAACAGAAAATACGTGTTTTCACGTTCTGCTGTTTCTACTTGATGTTTAAAGTGAAGGAAAAAAATCAGCAATCAGAAACATCGCATCTATTAAAGTAAAGCTTGTATAAATATGGGCGTGTGAGCATCTTACTTTCAGCTTGTGCTTCTCCTTTCATGATAGCGGTGTAGAAATCCTGAGGCATGTTCAATTGTTAGTAAACATCTCTAGTCATACTGCGGAAAAGGATGACTAACCCCGATCCCCTGCTGACCGAGTCTGACATCAAAGTGGAGAGCCAAACTCTGTCTGAGGAGTTCAGATGTCAATGGCTTCTTGAAAAGGAAGTTGTGGCTTCATAAAGCAGCCAACTCTGCCTCTGCACACAGAAAAACACAAGCACAGAGAAGCAACGATGAGACACCGGAGATGCAGCCATTTCCTGCCGGTGCAGAAACAGCAAACCGGGGGCCCGTTTACGTTTGGAGTTTCGCATGAACTCACATAAAGTCCTTTAATCCAACGGCATTGTTTCACAGAGGCGAGAGGCGGTGTGTGTGGCGTAACCGACCCTCGGCAGACGGAGGAGAGCGTGCCGGAGCATGCCTTCTGATGCTTTACTTCTCTGTTTACAGACGCGAGGGCAGCAACAGAACCAGAAAATCTGTGCAACAGCTCCGCCAAGAAGCACCCAAGATCAAAGGGAAGTGAGCTAGAAAATGGGCTCTGCCAGCGCCAGGGAGGATTCTTACGTCCTAGAAATGCATAAAAAAAGCAGATTAATAGCTTCATGTTCATCAAGACGTCCTCTGTAAAGCTCCCTCACTTGATAATAGTCATTTCTGAGAAATGGAATAAACGTGCTTTAGATCAAGTTAGTTCATTGACACCACTTGGAAAAATCGTCAAATTACTTCCAAGTCTATAGCATAGTCCCACACTGAAATACTCCAACCTTTAATTTCAATGCTAAAAACTATTGTCCTGTTTTAAATACTTTATTTTGTCAATAGAGCACCAGTACGGTTCAGAAAGTTGAAGTAAACAGGAAGAGCATTCTTAATCCAATTTTTTTTTTTTTTTTGCAAAGTCTCTCCAGATCAGAGGGTTTTGTTTCTTTTTAACTCCAGTCCTGAAAAGCTTCGGTCCTGCAGCCTCGGTTGTATTGACGCGAGGATGTCGAGGACTAGAGTTGGAAACTTGGATCATGTTCTTATAACCTCTTTCTGGTTTGTGTGGATCATTATCCTGCTAAAAGACTGAAAGATTACTCATTTTCAGTTTTATGTCAGAGTGTAGCTTTTCCTTCCTTTGGAAGAGAAACAAGCTTGCAGCATTACAGATTCTTCACAATATACTACTGCTTACTGTTTATTTCGTACATCCTTTCATCTCCCTTAAGGAGCAACCATGAAGACAGACGCTTACACAGAAGGGCAGTTTAGAGAATGCATACCTTAATTTCTTTAAAACATATATGTGGTTTTCGAATAAGAGTACCCTGAGAGAGCATGCAAATTCCAAATTGAAACCTGGGTCCTTCCTGCTGTAAGATAGCAAAGCTAACCACAGCTTTACCACGCAGCACAATAGTTTACAAAACTTCAAAAACTAGCGTAATTTTTGAAGTTGTCTTTATTGTCCATCCTCCACACGATGAACGGTGGCCTAATCAAAGTAAAGCTGGGCCTTCTACCAGGATAGTGG
The DNA here is from genome assembly GCA_032876305.1 of Orestias chungarensis. Taxonomy (NCBI): domain Eukaryota; kingdom Metazoa; phylum Chordata; class Actinopteri; order Cyprinodontiformes; family Cyprinodontidae; genus Orestias; species Orestias chungarensis. Next base: position 604,307 of record JAVLVB010000236.1, on the reverse strand, counting down.
CTAAAAGCAGCGGTTCTCTGCCAGGTTGCATTTAAAAGCACTTGGAAATTACTGACTAAACATTTTCTAAACGCTGAACTTACAAAAATTACGTTTTGAAGTATAAAAAAAGCTTCAGTTAAGTTCATTCAGTACCAGTGAACCCTCTCCTTAAGTCTAAGGACAGAGGTTAGCTGGGAGATAACACGCGTGTTCCCATCCGGATGACTCGCAGCACAAAAAAAAAAAAAATCAAAACACTTCTGACTAGATCCCAAAGGCCTCCGTAAAGGCACAGAGAGGGTTTCATCCCGTCACCTGATAAGCGTCGTCAGACTGTTACGGAGCTATTCTAGACTGGCACGATTATAACACAGTGGGCAGATCAAGTGACACGCGGCGGGTTTCATCCACCGGAGGCGTGTTTTGTGCGAGGCTGCTGAGAGGAAAACAGACCTATGAACGAACGGGCCTGGGGGGGAAGCTGTGTCGGTTCAGCTCAGGAGCGGTTTAGCTGGCCTTAAAACGTGGTTGCGTAACAGGAAAGAGTGGCGACGGGAAGGGTTTAGAGCCGGGCGTTTGGGAGGAGAGAGAGAAAGGATCAGTGGAAAATTATCTGTGAGAGGAGCGGCTGATATGGTGTGAAGGACGGTGGATGGCTGGTTTTTCCACTGACACATACAGCAAGAGAGAGAGAGAGAGAGAGAGAGAGAGAATGGAAAAATCTAATTAATTAGCTCCTTCATCTCCAGGCTGCAACTCTGGCATGCTGTCCTGGCAAGAGGTGACAGCTGGAAAGAGGGGAGGACTGTAGGCATGGGAGACAAGAGGAAGAAAGCCACATAGGACAGGGTGGAGGGCTGAGAGGCCTGCTGTGTGTGCGCGCCATTCAGGCAGGGCCCGGCGGTGGAGAGGAGGGGCGCGAAAGTCTCTGATAAGCGTCAGGGTTGTTTTGCTGGAGCCGTTGCTCGGTCATGAGGAGCAGGAGGAGGAGGAGGAGGAGGAGGAGGAAGCGGCTGCGTGTTGGCTGATGCCTTCTGGGGAGACAGTACTTCCTGTTTCTAGACAGCCTGTAGTTTGAGAGGAAGGGTAAACAAGCCTTCACCACGCCTCCTTGAATAGTACGTCAGCGACAGTCCTCAAGGAAGACAACTGATCTGAGGAAACACTCGCTGGAGGCACTGTGCCTCTGAAATCACAAAATAAAACCGTACAGTTTAGACCTTTTTTAGAAGAGAAAGGAAAAATATGCATCAAAATTAGCAGATGAACTAATTAAAAAACAAACAAAAAAACTTGCATCCGGTGGAGAGACACCAGAGAGGCTTACAGGGCGGAAAAAACGACAAGAAAGTGGAAGATTAAAGGATAAAAGGAGAATCAGAGAGGACAAAGATGGTTTTTGGTTTTGAAAGCAGTCAGGAATTCCTGAATGATGAGGGAGGGGAAAAAAAGCACAAAGGAAGATTCACGAGGAGAAAAAAAAAGCTTTCCTGGAGCCTGAATGAGAAAAGAATGACAGACTGGGAGCAGGACAGACGGTGCCAGGGGTTAAAACCTCGGAGAACGAGAACAGTGCAGAGCTCAGTGTTGGCCGGACAAGAGTTGGCTGCCCTGTAGGTGCCTCGAGATTAGCGCTAAGATTAGCGCGGGGTGACTTGGAATCAGGGAGGGAAATTAATTTAGCACCCGGACGATTCCAAGAAACCATTGGAAGGCCTCTCAAAGCAGACAAGAGATCTCTCGCGTAAACTTATGGTGCCCTGTCCGCCGCAGTGGAGGCCCGTCCGACGTCCCTCCTCGCCTGCAAACGGACAAAAGAGGGAATCTGGAGAACAAGAAGGGCTTCAAAGGGGAGAGGGGGGCGGGGGGGAAGATGGAAGACGCTCAGCGGTGGCTAACATCAGCCAAAACAAACACCCGAGGAACAGGACATTCTCTCGAGAACCGAAGTGGGCTGGCCTGTTCCAGTGAGCTCTCAGGAACATGCCTCCGATCCTGCGTCACACTTTTCTGTTGCAGAACAGCAGCCTGGTGCTCGACTATAGCAGCATGATGGGCACAAGAAGGAGGATTGCTCAGCATGTGGATGGTCAGTAGTATGGGTTTAAAGGGCCTACAAGGGCAAATAAATGGGTTTCACAAACAACAAAACAAACCAGAATGTCAGAAATGTGTAAGCACAAACCTCCTCAAAGGCTTTTAGGAGAAAGTTACATCCAAACAAAAATCAAATAAAAATGATCTTTTCATATTTGCTTTAATTTCCCTACAGATAGCAGATTTGTTGGTTTCCTTGTCTTTTCATTCAGAATAAATCAATTCCTGTCTTGCCCCGCCTACCATGCTCTCGAACTGGAACCTCCTGCAAACTCCACACATATAGGGACCCTGGACCATCAGTGAAAGACAACAGCGCCCCCTAGAGACTCGAACCACCACCAACTTCTACAACACAGACAAAAGCTAAACTCATGAGTCTGAAGAGGCAAGAAAATACATTTATTGAACTCCAGGCCGGCTGAGATTTCTATAATTAAAGGTAAAACCAGAATAGTCTGCATAATAAACGATGCATTTAAGACTTTTTTTTTTATCACATTTTACATTTAAAAATTTGATAATATAAGCTCTTAATTTTTCTGGGAACATATTGAACCCAAAGTCATGTATTTTTTAGGTTTTCTGCAAATTACAGTAACGTTTTACTAAAAGCCTCAAAGCCCGATTGTAAAATCGGCTAAATTTTAGACCCAAAAAAGTGAATTGTACTTAAAATAACACTATAAATGTAAAACATGAGTGTTTTTACTTAACGTAATGCCGTTTTATAGCATCGAGTTATTTTGCTATTAAAGATACACTTGAGGAAACTGCTACAAGATGATAACATAGGAACATTTTGCTTTTTAAACGCTAACATAAACTTTGATTTTGTAAAAAAAAGACCAACAAAAAAAGTATGAAAGGGTAATTCAGGACATCTGAATTTATTAGGATTAAAACAAATATAATTGTAGGCATACAAATGAAAAATCTGCACATAATTAAGACTTTTAATGCCTACGAAAATGTTCTTCTTCATATACTGTGTGGAAAGTATCTACACACCTGTTGGCTCTTATTAGCTGCATGTTTGACAAATCAGCTCTGAATAGAAATAGCCTACTAAACAATTCACTGAATTATCCTGGATTACAGGTTATTAAATATTTGATTGTTTTTCTTTTTTTTTAAGTATAATAAACATTGCTATTTTTTTTTCATTTTGCACATATTCCCAACCTAGTAAGGAGTTTAAAACCCTAATTTTAAGCATTTTAAACCCAAAAAAAGAGACATTTCAATTTTTTGGGTTTTATTATATTAAATTATATTCATCTCTAGATTTAGCTCAAATCTTATAGATATTAGATTTCCTATAGACTAGACAGAAAATATGTTTTTACAGTTTTTTTTAGAAAAAGAGGGCAACCTTAAACAGATTCAAAGTCAGCTTAACTCTTATCTGATTCCTAGATGTATACGCTTTTCACTGGAGGAAAATACTTCACCATTGCTCAAGAATTTAAAACATTTGAGGGAAAATGGTTCAACTTGAATTACTTGCTCACCTTATCATCTTTGCCCTGACATTTCAAACGTTGCGTTGACTATAATAAATCATTTCAGAATAAATCATCTTCAAGTCGAGTTTATTTATATTGGACATTTCAACAACAAGACATTCGAAAGTGTTTGAACAATTTATCCCTATTTTGTAAAAGCTTAAAACAAAAACCATCTTAACAGGAGATAACTGTTTCAGATAAGAAAAAAAATATAGAATACTTGGGCTTTTTAAGACATATTTTGTACCAAAATAATCCCTTATCCCTTGTTGGGGCAGACGGCTGCTTGTACTGAGTCAGGTTCTGCTGGAGGTTTCTTCCAGTTAACAGGGAGTTTTTCCTCTCCACTGTCGTTACATGCATGTTCAGTATGAGGGATTGCTGTAAAGTCAACGACAACACAAGCCAATGGCTTCGGTCTTCTTATTCCACAGGAGTGAATGCTGCAAGTCAATGACTCTGTGCAATCTGCTGGGGTTCTTTAGATTGGAAACTTTTTTAAACTGATTTGTAACGATGCATCTATGATTTTATTTTCTTGCCTTGAGTTGACATCTGTTGTAACTTGGCGCTATATATAAAAAAAAAGGATTTTTCTTATTTGGTTTATATTCCATAATCAAACAATCAGAGCAAGGATTAAAGACTTAACTGCACCAGCAGAGGGAGCTAAAATAAAAGCATCCTGGGTCGCGTGTTCACATTTATATAAAGTTGAATTTCTCAGTGAAAGCCAGATGGGGGAGCCAATAAGGAGTCCTTTGTATATAGCATGGCACATGGCGAACAAAGTGATTTACTGTAAGGTTCCTCTTTGCATTCCTCAATTAGTGTACGTGCAGGCATTGAAAGTTGTTAGCTGAACTGGGCAGAACAGTGTATAAATACATATGGATGGTGTGGATGTGATTTACATTTGTTATTTTAGCCATTGCTCAAGGAAAAAGACATGCTGTGTTAACATAAACTCATGAAATTATCCACACATAGCCTGTTACGTTTCTTCAGTTTTTATTTTAACATGAAATAAAACGTGACAATAAATGTTAGCTGGAAATCATTAGCACATATTTAGTCACACTGGCATGTATTTACTACAGCAAGGAGATTAAGGCTCACTTTAGCTTTTTGCCTCGACGTAAGACATCAAAATACACTCTTTTCAGCCTGAAACCGACCTATTGTTGTCAGTTGATCTTACCTTAAAGGCAACCATCACCTTCCCTCCCATTCTGAAAGCATCTTTGTCTGTTTTACTTTGAGGCTTTTTGTGTAATACACAACCATACTGTTTAGTTTTATGTAATACACAAACTAAACAACGAATAAATAAAATAACACATCGTATCTAGCTTGTTATACCAGAGTATTTCGCAAAACAGTGAAGATAATTTGTATTTTTTTTAGAAACAGGTAGTAAGCTAACAAAATGGCTTCTACGTTGGATCTACTGCTCAAATATTTTGACAACCTAGCTTGTGACGTTTTAATAACGGCTCATTTTAACTTTTTAGGAACAAAATACCAAGTTTACCACGTTTTTTTTTACAATCTTTTAAAATACCTAAAGTGTATTTTAAAGGGGTTTGAGTCCGTCTGCGCTCCTTTAGTCAAGAGAGAATTTTCCAGGCTGCTTCTTGCCTCGCTAACAACAAGCAGCGTTTAGCAGATCTCCGCCATGTTGGCTGCTAACAGAGACGGTTGCTAGCGGTTACTTTAACGGTTATAATGCTGAAAGTTCGCCTCATGAATCTACGTTTTCGACAACAGCACGTCGAATAACCACTTTATAATTGGTTAATAATGGCGGTAGCGTGTACGGTTGAAAATAAAACGTTAACATATCAACATAGCGCTAAACGAGGTCTAGCATGGAAAATTACTTTAAATCGCCAGAATTCAACCACAGATAGCTGTTATAGCTTATATACAAGTAGCAAGGCTAAGTCCGATGAGTACTGTTAAATTATGTGGCAGAAAACAAATACAGCTTTGCTCGATTATTCGGATAAATGGTTGTTAAAATTACAAATACATGTTAATAATATTTAAGTATGTATGTATTACCTGTGGAGGTACAGATGTGTCATATATTTGGCCAATTTAAGTAATGTCCGGCGCTGTTAGGTTGTAAGTACTGTCATATTAAGCAACACAAGCGCCAAAACCCTTGCTTTTCAGCTTTCACCCGAAACGAGGCCTTTCACAATGTTGTCCATTTAAATACAACTAAAAGAATATTAACACATATTCACCGATATAATCTGAAAAAGATTACATTATTAAGTCCATTTTGTCAAAAGTGTCCGCTTCTGTCAAAACATAGCGGTTAAATAAACAGTTAAGGCTCCCCCGGTGTTTCCTAAGCGACGCGCCGAGGCTTCCCCACCTCCGCGCGGCTATCCGTCGTAATTGAGTCCGATGCTTTCGATTAAGTCCCAGAAATCCAAAAATGTACGACAAGAAAGAAGCAAAACGTAACAGTAACCGACAATAACTCCAAAAATCATCCGCTGCACAATGTTTTACGGTTACATTTTCTTTGTTTTTTAACAATCTCCCCTATGTTCGTGAAAGCCATTGATAGGCCTAAAGCCCTGAGCCTCTTTTCTTAGAGCCCAGGCTGATCCAGAGCGAGACGAACGAAAGACCAGAGATTTTTTTTAGTTTTGCTCAGAGGGAAGAAAGTCAAATCGGCAATCCTCGGCAAATATCGGAAAGTGGGTGGTTCGTGACTAAATTATTTCACACAGGTTAATATTCTCGTCCTCATTGGGTTTTCCTTTCCCGCTGCTAAATATTCAAAAGAAAAACGACCAATGTAAAGAGTGTCTCATGAATATTTATAGCTTGGATGTAAAACACGACATGCCCCACCCACACTCGTTCAACAAAGCCAATAAGAATGAGCTACCAAAAAATCCATACCCGCCTTTGATTGTGATTTGCTATTGAACATAACGTGTGTTGTAATTGGCTTAGTGTCGATTCTTGTTAATTATTCATACAGCTGACTTGAAAGACCAATGAGAGTGCTACTACAGAGTTGGTTGTCCCACCTTCTCGGCAAAGGGTCCTTGTTTTTCTGACTGGGAAACCCCGTGGTATGCTCTCCGTCTATATAAACTGCCGTTGGACAGCTTAACGTTCAGAAGCGCTTAGAGCGCCCCACTAGGTAGATCGGAAAAGGGGAGGGAACTGCAGTTAGTGTGTGTAGACAGGAACTGAACGTAAATTACCCAGCTCCAAAGGCAGCCGACAACAAAAGGCACGTGGGATATTGCCTCCGGAGACTTTCCGGTCACCGTTGGCGGCCTGACCGGAGTCGAGGTGACAATTTACAGACTGTTCCTGCTCACAAAGCGGCGTGCCGAGGAAGGACGCGTCTCTTTGAATAGACAGGATGCACGGACCGCCCTCCGGTGACAGCGCATGCCCATTGCGCATGGTCAAGAGAGTTCAGTTCGGCGTCATCAGCCCAGATGAACTTGTAGGTTTTCGGTTTTGGGGTGGGATTTATGTTTATTAATGAACTATTTTGAGAGTTGACACATTAATCTAAACATTTGTTCAATCGATTTATGGAGTAATTACCACTTACTTCAAAGACATGGTTCTTGTTTCCAACTGAAAAGTGTTGCTGTTAGCCTAGCCTAGCTAACTGTGTCAGGCTAGAGCTAACTAGCATGTTGCAGGTAGTAAATAAAGACTTTAAGCACAACATTTTAAAACGGTTCATGAATTAAACCCCCCATTGTAAACATCCGTTTATATTTAGAGCCATTGCAGATGAGGTTTATGACCTTTTTATGTAGTTTCTTTTTGTTTGTGTACAATTTAATGGTGTACTTTTGATCTGTTATGACAAATAAAAGTACTGAAACTTTTAAATATTTACTTATTGTACTGTTATTTTTAAATGTTGTGGTTTCTTTTTATATGAAAGAAAACTGTTAATTAGTAAGAATTGTAAAAGTTTTAGTGTGTTAATTTTTTTGTTTTAAATTAGGTTTTTACAAAAGAAATCGTTTACAATGACAGATTTTTCTTGGTCTGTATGAAAACGATTTGAGTTAGCTTTTAGCTTCACCGTGTGTTTTCTCTATCAGAAACGGATGTCGGTTACTGAAGGGGGTATTAAGTATCCTGAAACCACAGAAGGAGGACGTCCCAAACTTGGTGGCCTTATGGATCCAAGACAAGGCGTCATCGAACGCAGCGGAAGATGTCAGACATGTGCAGGTAAAATGACGTCCTAGTTGAATTTTCTCGCTAAAAATATATAATTGGAGATCACTGAGGTCCGGTGATTATTATTTACAATGAATTTGTTCTTTCAGGCAATATGACAGAATGTCCAGGACACTTCGGACACATAGAGCTGGCAAAGCCGGTTTTCCATGTCGGCTTTATATCAAAAATTATGAAGATTCTTCGATGCGTCTGCTTCTTCTGCTCCAAACTGTTGGTGGATTCAGTAAGTGCTTACAATTTTATTGCTGTAAATAGTGATTAAAAGCTAAAAATTTTTGTTTAAAGGTCCAAATCTTAGTTCCTTCATGAAAACTCTGGTGCACAACACCTAACTAGGAGCAAACCCTACTAGATATGCCTGCTGGTTACAGGCAAAATAAATTGCACTGTATTCTTGCAACTATGTGTAACCCTAAACTGCATAAAGTTTTGCTAAGAATGTTTGGATAAAAAAAAAAAAACAGACCTGATGAACTGTTCATGCCTTATATATAATGGTTTCTTTTCTTTTGTCACAATAATGAAAAAACTAGACCGAACTTGATGTGCAACAAGACTGCTGTTAAATTTAAAACACTTAATAAATGGTAAAAGTTACAGACAAACACTCTGCCTTAATCTGTCCAATCATTGGGGTTTATAATTTTGTTTCCTATCCCTAAATTTTTTTTACTATTATACTTTTTTATTTCTTTAACTAAAAAAAAAAAATCAATCCCGCTGCTGTGAATCAAATAGTCAAATTAACCAAAAATAGGATTTTTTTTTTATCGATATTTCATTCTACAATTTTTGGATAATCTTCTTTGTACTGTTATTACAAAAATCTGCTACATGATTTTAAACTCCTCCCTAAAAATAAATAAATAAGCATATTTAGACTTTATTTTCAAAGGACGTTCTGACCCTTTTGTATCCCTTGTGGCCACTCTTCACTACGTCTGCAATCCTCTCTTAAGGATCATTTGTAAGGGAAGAGTTTACAGAAATGGCAGATTAGCATTAGCCAACTCATCCATTAGCTAATCCTATACCACTTCTTAATAGTTCACCTCTTTACCTTTGTGGTTTTAAATGGTTTAAGTAAAATTTACTTTAAAAATGTAGTGTTTTGATTTTGTATGTTTTAGTTTTATGTTTTTGCCTTTCTTTGTAGAACAATCCAAAGATCAAGGAAATCCTTGGGAAATCCAAAGGCCAGCCAAGGAAGCGTCTAACCCACGTCTACGAGCTATGCAAAGGCAAAAACATATGCGAAGGCGGTGAAGAAATGGACAACAAATTTGGAATGGAGCCACAGGAGACGGAGGAGGACCTCACCAAGGAGAAGGTATTCAATGAGTTTATTTACATATTTCCGCTGTTCTCAATATTTTTTTCTTACTTTCTGGTGTTGCTCATCTGTTGAATTCATCCCAGGGTCACGGTGGCTGCGGGCGCTACCAGCCACGCATCAGGCGCTCCGGCTTGGAGCTTTACGCTGAGTGGAAGCATGTCAACGAGGATTCCCAGGAGAAGAAAATCCTGCTGAGTCCTGAACGTGTGCACGAGATTTTCAAGCGCATCTCAGATGAAGAAGACGTCATCTTGGGTATGGACCCTAAGTTCGCCCGTCCAGAATGGATGATCGTAACCGTGCTGCCTGTGCCTCCGCTGGCTGTGAGGCCTGCTGTGGTCATGCAGGGCTGTGCTCGTAACCAGGTGAGCTAAAACGATCATAGGTTGATTTATTTAATTTTTTTCTGGGACATTGCACGTAACGCTGCTCTCTGTTCGGGGAAATCTAACGAATGAAAAATTGTTTTAAAGGACGATTTGACCCATAAGCTGGCGGACATAGTGAAGATCAACAACCAGCTAAGAAGAAACGAGCAAAGTGGTGCGGCCGCTCACGTCATTGCTGAGGATGTGAAGCTCCTTCAGTTTCACGTGGCCACGATGGTCGACAACGAATTGCCAGGCCTGCCGAGGGTAATTATATAAAACGCATTATTTTAGGTTGTACTATGACGCTCAACACTACGTTTACTTGCTTGGCTAAAACGAGAATACATATTCTTCCAGGCAATGCAAAAGTCTGGTCGTCCGCTCAAATCCTTAAAGCAGCGTCTAAAGGGAAAAGAGGGCCGAGTCCGGGGGAATCTGATGGGCAAACGTGTGGACTTTTCGGCCCGAACCGTCATCACCCCGGACCCCAACCTACAGATTGACCAAGTGGGCGTACCGCGGTCTATCGCAGCCAACATGACTTTCCCAGAGATCGTGACACCCTTTAACATCGACAGGTCCAGCTAATTCCTCATCCTGCTTTACAGTTTTTTATGTTTGAGTGTAATGTCAGCTAAATTTGGTTTTGGTTGCGTTAATTAGATTGCAAGAGCTGGTACGAAGAGGCAACAGCCAGTACCCTGGAGCCAAGTACATCATCCGAGACAACGGAGACAGAATTGACCTGCGGTTCCACCCCAAACCAAGTGACCTTCATCTGCAAATCGGCTACAAGGCAAGATTAACGCGATGCATATATCTATACACATGTATCGATTCATGAATAGTATTTCTAACTGTAATTTATTTAAATTTTTATAGGTGGAAAGACACATGTGCGACGGTGACATCGTCATCTTCAACCGACAGCCCACACTACATAAAATGTCCATGATGGGGCACAGAGTTCGGATCCTGCCTTGGTCCACGTTCCGACTCAACCTCAGGTAATAAACCAAGATGAAGTCTGAACAGCTATTAACAAAAAAAAAAAGCAGATTTCTTGTGTCCCTGAAATCAACTTGAGTGATGAAGAAAATTTAAAGTCTGATTTGATTTATATTTTATGAAAATTAGTTTGATTAAAAACTCAGCTATTTTATGTTTAGTTAAAAATTTGTGGGATAAACTTAATCAAACAAACAAAAGTAATAAAATAAGTAATTTTGTTGAGTTTTTCTGCAACTAATTTTACCCAGTAACAGATGTTGACAAATATCTTCATCACTTAAAAGAAAATTACAATTGGTAATTTTCGTGTTAATGGCTCATTTTTATATTTTTTGGAAGTAGGTTTTTGTTGTGATGTCTTTTTTTCTTACCTATGTTTAACCTTTTTTGTGCAGTGTCACCACTCCTTATAATGCCGACTTTGACGGCGACGAGATGAACCTCCACCTCCCTCAGTCGCTGGAGACGCGTGCCGAGATCCAGGAGCTGGCCATGGTGCCGCGTATGATCGTCACACCGCAGTCCAACAGGCCCGTCATGGGCATCGTGCAGGACACCCTCACGGCTGTTCGCAAGTTCACTAAGAGAGACGTGTTCTTGGAGAGGGTGAGTGGGACGGTCCCCGGACCTGCCGACACACGGTTGAGATCGTCAGGGGCTTGACTGCAAGTTTCCCCGTCTTCACAGGGGGAGGTGATGAACCTCCTCATGTTCCTGTCCACCTGGGACGGGAAGATGCCTCAGCCGGCCATTCTCAAACCCCGGCCCATGTGGACCGGCAAGCAGATCTTCAGCCTCATCATTCCAGGACACATCAACGTGATCCGCACCCACAGCACACACCCCGACGATGAAGACAGCGGCCCTTACAAACACATCTCGCCCGGTGACACCAAGGTATGTGGCAGACCGTTTTATCCACCGATTTAAAGAAACAAAACGTGGAGCAGGTTGTGTAATTTTGGAATAAATATCAACGCAGGTCATAGTGGAGAACGGAGAGTTGATCATGGGAATCCTGTGTAAGAAGTCCCTGGGAACCTCAGCCGGCTCCCTCGTCCACATTTCCTACCTGGAGATGGGCCACGACATCACCAGGCTGTTCTACTCCAACATTCAGACGGTGGTCAACAACTGGCTGCTCATCGAGGGTAAGAAGCGCATTCAGGGTGGAAGGGTTAAAGTTTGGTAAATTATTTATCCCTCTGAATGTTGTTTTCTTGCCATCAAATCTTCCTTAATCTTTCATTCTATCCATATTTGCATCTAGGTTTGTCCCGATACAACTTTTTCATTTCTGATACAGATATTTTAGTCTTCAGTATTGCCCAATATAAATATTGACACAAATCATACTGACACAAATCATACTGACTGATACTTTTGTAGAGTGAAATGTAAAAAAAAAGCTTATTATGAGATACTTAAATAGAGAACAGTAGTAACATATTTTACCGACTTAGCAAATGCTGTTAAAATGATGATGTTGCTCTGCATACTTGAGACAAGCTGCTAAATAGAAACCGTGGTGCAGATTAAATGCTGGAACAGAATGACATTGGAGTGATTCAATCAGAGATTTTAGATCAGGGTGTCCCCGGGTTTGTAAAAGGTAGTAAAAGGTGATTTAAAAAAATAGGCCAAATTAAAGCTTTTAAAAAGTAGTAAAAAGTAGTAAACCTCATCTGATGAGGTAGTAAATTTTTTTGCCCAACTAGGGCTATGAGTTTTGATTCTGTGTAAACTCTGTTACATGCAGGCATATCTCCTTCAACTACTTGCACGGATTTATTTATTTTTATGGTGCAAGTAGGACCGGATTGATAGGGATGACATCAAGTTTAGACTACCTCGCGTGTGGGCGCTTTTAATCAATCTGGGTACAGCAAGTGTTTCCAGACTGGACGGTTTACATTTTGAGTTTGAGGGTAGAAAAGTTTAAAGTTTAAACAGAGACCCCTAAAGGAACTTGAAGCTGCACACATTCAGTCTACAGTGTAAATATGGAGCCTATATAAGTTTAGCCTTTGAATTAAGATAAGGACTGGAAAGTTTAAATCACTGATTTATACGTCACTTTATTATTATTATTTACTTTTTAAATTATTTATTTGTCCAGCTAATCCGATATAATCTTATCATTCTCGTGTATATGAGTACAAGACCAAATCCCTGAGACAGGCTACATAATCTTACTGTATGAAATACAGTTTATGGAAAAACTGTAAACATGTTTTTATATTCAAAGGTGGTGATGGTGATTACACCAGTCCTGTTGGTACTTCAGGAGAAGTAGAGCATTTGGGAGAAGTTACAAAACCATTTTTACAGTAGAGCAACAACACATGAACACTACCAGACGCTAGCATTTACATAAATGGCTCTCAACTGTAATAATAGCTTTCTTTGCAATTTGGCGTTATTCTATTAAGTTATTGTGTTGTTAAATATTTCTGTCTGCTGCTGATTTGCATATGTATCCTAGATCAAACATGAACATTTGTGTTCCCACTTAATTGTAGCTCATTTTCCTGCTCTACACTCGTATACGTCTACAGAGCCTCTATCAGACTCTGTCAGTCCGTCTTTTTCTTCTTAATATCTGTCTGTCACTACGCCGGTATAGTTGTGCTTCTTGCTGGTAGTAAAAAATATTTTGAAGGTAGTAAAAAATATCTTGAAGGTAGTAAAAAAGGTAGTAAATACAACTTAAGGATCTCTGTATATACCCTGTAGATGCAGGTTGATGTAATCGGAGATTTATTTTGTTTTGGCGATATTGGACTCTTATAAGAACGGGACATCCCTAATATCTGTATTTTATCTGTCCATCCCTGTGTCCATATGCCCTTTTTTTTCAATTAAAGTATCAAAGAAGTGCAACAAAACTGAACAGAACTCTGCTAGATTGTGTTTGAAAAGTTGGAAGTTTGGATATGAACTTTAATACGACACACGGCCTCTATAACTAGAATCTCATCAATAGCAAATGTTTCTTCAACATCAACAGGTCATTCCATTGGTATTGGTGACTCCATCGCTGATGCCAAGACGTACCTGGACATCCAGAACACCATCAAGAAGGCCAAACAGGATGTGATAGAAGTGAGAAAAGTCTTCCCATTTTCACAGCACAGACTAGTTCTCAATTAGACATTTAGTTGTTTTAAGTTAAAACAGAAATGAGGCATAGCAGAGCTCAATTAGTTTCCTTTTTTTTATCTGTTTTTTTTGCCAGGTTATTGAAAAAGCTCACAACAATGAGCTGGAGCCAACTCCCGGTAACACGCTGAGGCAAACCTTCGAGAACCAGGTGAACCGAATCCTGAATGACGCTCGTGACAAAACGGGTTCCTCCGCTCAGAAGTCCCTGTCCGAGTACAACAACTTCAAGTCCATGGTGGTGGCTGGCTCCAAGGGCTCAAAGATCAACATCTCACAGGTAATGACGCCTCAGATCCCCGTCAGAGACGACTGTTCCAGTTTGAGCAGAGCGGAGCGTAATCCCGCTTCTCTTGCAGGTTATCGCTGTGGTGGGCCAGCAGAACGTGGAGGGTAAGCGAATCCCCTTCGGGTTCAAACATCGGACGCTGCCTCACTTCATCAAGGACGACTACGGTCCAGAGAGCAGAGGCTTTGTGGAGAACTCCTACCTGGCTGGGCTGACGCCGACGGAGTTCTTCTTCCACGCCATGGGAGGCAGAGAGGGTCTGATCGACACGGCCGTCAAGACTGCCGAGACGGGTACGTTCAGATGCAGCAGCGATGGACAAAGCAGGACCAGTTTTAAGTTTGTCAACTGAAACGCAACGTTCGCCCCCAGGTTATATTCAGCGTCGTCTGATCAAATCTATGGAGTCCGTGATGGTGAAGTACGACGCCACGGTGCGAAACTCCATCAACCAGGTGGTGCAGCTGCGCTACGGCGAGGACGGCTTGGCGGGAGAGAACGTCGAGTTCCAAAACCTGTCGACGCTGAAGCCCTCAAACAAGGCATTTGAAAAGAAGTAAGGCGCACACAAAATAAATTAAAAAAATCCGTCTTTTAATTTCCCACACATCTGGGGTTCACTCTTTACCTTTTAACCTTGCAGGTTTCGTTTTGATTGCACCAACGAGCGTGCACTGAGAAGGGTGCTGCAGGAAGACGTGGTGAAAGACGTTCTGACAAATGCAAATGTGCAGAGCGTCCTGGAGAAGGAGTTTGAGAAGATGAGGGAGGACAGGGAGATTCTGCGGGCGATTTTCCCAACCGGTGACAGCAAGGTGACATCTTAACCAGATTAAACGACTCTTAAAATCTTGTTTGAATTCAGATTAAATCCCTGGCAGTATGAAATAATTAAAAAAATTTCCAATGTAAAAATAAATGTACATGAATTATTAGCTATCAGTTTTAAACAGTCATGGCAGATAGAAACATAAGCAGGAATACTAATTCTAGGTGACTACATGCACTTTCTTCCCAAATCAGTTTTATTTAGAAGCCAACTAAACTTAAAAATTAAGTAAAAATCTAAATAAATGTTGTTACTTCTTGTTAACTGATTTCAGAGCTTAAACATGTTTCTAAGTAACGTCTCCAAAGTTCTTTGATAAACCTAGAGACGCCTTGTAAACCTTTTAGGTGCTGTGAAGAAGCTGCTCATCTTCTGCAATGTTTTCTCTTCGCCTCTAGGTGGTGCTGCCGTGCAACCTGGCCAGAATGATCTGGAACGCTCAGAAGATCTTCCGAATCAACAGTAGAACCCCGACAGACCTGAATCCTCTGCGAGTAGTCGAAGGTAAAATTTGTAAAAAAAAAAAAATTCTGCATATGTAGCATATGAAAAACAAATCACTTTTTTTATTTTTTATTTTTTATTTTTCAGTTAAACAAGTGTGTAGTGTCATTTTGTCAACATTGACTCCTCATTTCTGTCCATATTTGCGTTTCTCCTCCTCAGGCGTTCAGGAGCTGAGTAAGAAGCTGGTTATCGTCAATGGCGACGATCCCCTGAGCAGACAGGCCCAGGAGAACGCCACGCTGCTCTTCAACATCCACCTGCGCTCCACGCTCTGCTCTAAACGCATGACTGAGGAGTTCCGCCTCTCCACCGAGGCCTACGACTGGCTGCTGGGAGAGATAGAGACCAAGTTCAACCAATCCATTGTATGTTGGTTCGCAGTTGTCTTGAGCTCCCATGTTCGCCTGAGCGCCTGAAACAATCCGCCCTCTCCTGCTGCAGGCCCACCCTGGCGAAATGGTCGGCGCCCTTGCTGCGCAGTCGCTGGGAGAGCCGGCCACCCAGATGACGCTGAACACCTTCCACTACGCCGGCGTGTCGGCCAAGAACGTCACTCTTGGTGTGCCTCGTTTGAAGGAGCTGATCAACATCTCGAAGAGGCCCAAGACGCCGTCGCTGACTGTATTCCTGCTGGGCCAGGCGGCGCGCGACGCAGAGCGAGCCAAGGACATCCTGTGTCGACTGGAGCACACAACGCTGAGGAAGGTTAGGGATCCAGAGCCTCCCTTTTAAACGGGTTTATAGCTGGTGCTGTTGATGAAGTGAAATAAAAAACGAGCGATGTCTTTCAGGTTACTGCCAACACGGCCATCTACTACGACCCCAACCCACAGAACACCGTGGTGACCGAGGACCAGGAGTGGGTGAACGTCTACTACGAGATGCCAGACTTCGACGTGACGCGCATCTCCCCGTGGTTGCTGCGTATCGAGCTCGACCGAAAGCACATGACTGACCGCAAACTGACCATGGAGCAGATCGCAGAGAAGATCAATGCAGGTGGGTTAACACTTTTGTCTTGGTTCTATAGAAATACAAAATAAAGACTTACTCCCTCCAGTTACGCTGCGGTTTTGTTACCTTAGGTTTTGGAGATGACCTTAACTGCATCTTCAACGACGACAACGCCGAAAAACTAGTGCTGCGAATCCGTATCATGAACAGTGACGAGAACAAGTTTCAGGAGGCAAGCGTTGGCTTATGAAAATAAAAATAAGGGCGTCTAGTTTTGGTTTGGACCGTAAGAATCAAATCTGCTCCTCTTGTCCAGGACGAGGAGGTCGTGGACAAAATGGACGACGACGTGTTCCTCCGGTGCATCGAGTCCAACATGCTGACGGACATGACTCTGCAGGGCATCGAGCAGATCAGCAAGGTGAATTCAGCCACATTTATACATTAAAGGGAAATGTGGATATTAAAAAAATCAAAAAAACTAAAATAAACCTCTTCTTCTTTAGGTGTACATGCATTTGCCTCAGACAGACAACAAGAAGAAGATCATCATCACGGAGGACGGAGAGTTTAAGGCCCTGCAGGAGTGGATCCTGGAGACGGACGGAGTGAGCCTCATGAGGGTGCTCAGCGAGAAGGACGTGGATCCTGTCAGGACCACCTCCAACGACATTGTCGAGATCTTCACGGTACAAATGCGTCTCCATACTCTCTCCTGGACTTAAGTTATTTTTTTCCGGCTTATCATTGAGATTTCTCTGCTGTTTAAAAGGTTTTGGGTATCGAAGCCGTCCGCAAAGCTCTGGAGAGAGAGCTCTACCACGTCATCTCCTTCGATGGTTCGTACGTGAACTACCGCCACTTGGCGCTGCTCTGCGACACCATGACCTGCCGCGGTCACCTGATGGCCATCACGCGTCACGGCATCAACAGACAGGACACCGGGCCGCTCATGAAGTGTTCCTTTGAGGAGACGGTACAAGGATTTACGTTTAAACATAAAGGAGCTTTGCCTCAATTTTACGTTTTAGTACTTCCTTGCTAATCTTGGCTTTTCCTTCTGCAGGTGGACGTGCTGATGGAGGCGTCGTCTCACGGGGAGTGCGACGCAATGAAGGGCGTGTCGGAAAACATCATGCTCGGCCAGCTGGCCCCGGCAGGAACCGGCTGCTTCGACCTGTTGCTGGACGCCGAGAAGTGCAAGTACGGCATGGAGATCCCGACGAACATACCCGGCATCAGTGTGGCTGGACGTAAGTGAAGGGATGTTCTCGCCTTTGGTGGAAACATGCCAAAAACAATAACATATGTTGATGTAATTTATTTTCTTCATTTCCAGCCACTGGCATGTTCTTTGGGTCGGTGCCGAGTCCCATGAGTGGTATGTCTCCGGCCATGACTCCGTGGAACACCGGAGCCACCCCTGCGTACGGAGCGTGGTCCCCCAGCATAGGTAGAGCCAAACACACACGTTTGCTTCGGCTCTCATCTTTTCTTTTTCTTGCACATTTATTCACTCTTCCTTATTTGGTCACGTAGGAAGCGGCATGACCCCTGGAGCGGCAGGTTTCTCTCCCAGTGCAGCGTCAGATGCCAGCGGCTTCTCTCCGGGTTACTCCCCAGCCTGGTCGCCCACGCCGGGGTCTCCGGGGTCTCCAGGACCCGTCAGTCCATACATCCCATCTCCAGGTTAGACGCACAAGGAAATGTGCTGTGGTTGTAGTTACATATTTGTTACAGCTTTAAAAATTGACTTGGGTACTTGAAGGTTATCTTCACAACCCCCAAACTACGATAAAGTCACGTTAGCGATATTCAGCTACTTATCTGTATTAATGATAATTTATCTTTCTCAGGTGGAGCGATGTCACCAAATTACTCTCCCACCTCCCCTGCCTACGAGCCCCGCTCCCCGGGGGGCTACACCCCCCAGAGCCCGGGCTACTCCCCAACATCGCCCTCCTACTCCCCCACCTCCCCCTCCTACTCCCCCACCAGCCCCA
>JAVLVB010000236.1:567697-585901 GCA_032876305.1 Orestias chungarensis | reverse complement strand
ATATTTTAATTTAACCCAATAATGTGCAGGTGCCAAGCATATAGTGTAAGAAAATAGCTGATCTTTTTTGATGTTATTGAATAACTTATAAAAAAGTGTCTGAAGTGGACACATGACAGAGGGTAAAGAGCGCAGCAAAGTTAGAACAAACAGCCAACAAACATTTTAGTTATTTAAAACACTTTAAAAAAAACACAAACATTTAAAACACATAAAAACTCTTCAGATCAAGGTGTTCTAAATTTTTTACTCAGATACAAAGTCTGTTGTTTTTTATTTTAACTAAGTATCAGTGTTTTGAATGTCAGTGAAAATATGGGTAATTACTTTACAGTCAGGTTTGCTAAGGTTTTAATTGCCCCTGGTCTGAATGATCTATACAAATGCAAATATTTGTTATCTATGTGACATATTGTTCCATCAACGTTAAATATATTCCTCCTTCTCCGGGGGGAGGAATATAACCCCCATCATCCCTGCTATCAAATTCACCTTCCATGTTCAAATACAACTAAGTTGGTGCTTGGCACACTTCTTTTCAGAATCCCCTAGTTGTATCAACCTTTCAACTCTACTGTTGGTTCAACGAACACTCATTATGGCAAAACTCATTATTCTGCTAGATCCCAGTAGTTTAACTGTCCACAATTCAACACAATACAGCACACAGTTTGTTCCTTACTCGGACGTCAGACACAGTTTTTAGTCATCGTCAATTAGCAGATTCAGTTAAATAGGTTCTGCTTACCTTTGTTGTCGGTGCACCGTGTGTCTGTCGTCCTTTTAGGTCACCCTGTTGCTTACAAGAAGAAACCAGCGTTGTCCTTATTTTCTCATCTCTTTTGCGCAGATCCCGGACGAGCCCCCAAATAGTTGAGAAAGTCTCTCAGACTTCTCTCCCAAGTTCAGATCTGCAATATGACAAATGTTCAACAGAGGACACAACGCATAGATATGATTTACCTGTTGCAAGAGGGAGATACTGTTCGCACCGTGCGCCCCACAGATCTGCCTTTAGACTCAGCAAACAGTTCTTTTATTTAGAATCAAGTTTCCACCCCTTCACATTTCATCACATATGATTGGTACACGTTTCTTATCTGGTCATAACACATTTCACCACACCCGAGGGAAAAACAGGTTACGCCCTTGTTGTTCTATCACATGGTTATATTGGCGGTACACACAGACACTCTTCACTGCTATTTACATATTACATGAACATATTTATTCAACAAAAGTTATAGTCTTTTGACACCTTGATATCAAAACTATATATTTTGTTGAAAAAACTCCGGCGCCTAAAGGGTTAAGACGTAAATTGAACGTTATTGGTAAAAAAATCAGTTGTATGGAATTATTTTACCTTAAAGGACGAAAAAGACGAGAGGCTTTTTAGCAAAGTCTCACTCATCATTGATGAACACAGGAGCAGGCCGACACCTGAGCATGTCGAAATGCTCGTCTTTGTAAAAAAGAATCTCCCCATCATGCTTGGACTGCAGTCAGGATCAGAAAAGAGTGGAGGAGATTGGGGAGTCAAAGGCATTTTTGCTTTTAAATAAACTTTAAAATATTATTTGCACTGATTTTTTAAAGCCTTGGTTTACACTTGTTCAAGAGCAGAGTACTGATGCTGACTAATAGACAATTTTCTACTCAGGTTGTTTGTGTGTTTAGCTTTTTTAATACAGTTTCCAATTTTTTGCACATATGGCTTTTTAAGCCTTGGTTTACTGATGCCATTTCTGTTTGTTATTTATTATTTTGTCTATTTTGTGTTTATTTATCCCTGAATAAACAGGTCAGTTTCTCATTACCAACTATTGTGAATTATTCCGACTCACCTAATTCAGCTGGCTAAGTGTTATCAAGATTAAAACTCTTTCAAACATGAGTCTGACAACAAAGTAAGTAGGCTAAATAATTTAAAACTTTAATAGATAATCGGATAGGCAGGTATAGCAACAATATCGGTATCGGAAGTGCAAAAAGCTGGATCCGGACATCCCTAGTGCACATTGTGCACATTGTAGCTGCAAATGCTTGTTTGCAGTCATTCATTCCAGGACATACTAATTATTTATAGAAAGCTATTCGTCACATTTCTGCCAAAGGGACAATAACCAATATTCTCCTGTGTTATAAGATATGATGTTATCTTATTGCATGGAAATGCACCATATGCATCATAAACCCATATGAAAACATATTATACTTTATGAAGTATAAATGCATGGCACTGTGTAAAGCCGTTACTAATTATCGTATTGAATAGATATCTATCACAAAGTCTTTCATTTCGATAATCTCGTATCATGTCACACCAAAATGGATTGTATTTACTTTATTTTATTGTCATCCCAAATATATCAAAACACTTTGGATTGTACCTCAAAGCGTACCTCAATAAATTACATTATATTAGAATGCATCACACTTTATTGTACAGAAATACAGAAGATCAAGTCACATTAAAGTACATAGTATAATTTTGTATACTATGTACTTTAATGTGACTTGATCTTCTGTATTTCTGTACAATAAAGTGTGATGCATTCTAATATACTAAGTACACAATTGCACGTTTTGGTTTAGAGTATGCTACTTCTACTGACAGCACAGCTTATTTTTCAAATTGTAAATTTGCCCTCAATATACAGTATTTTATTTTGATTTTTAGTTATTTTACTTCAGTGATAATATGCATTCTTCTACCCACTCAGTTTTCCTCAGTAACATGTATTCTCTGTTTATTATGGGGTTGTTTTTATATCACGTAAAGCACTTTCAACCACCTTACTGATGAAATTTGCTATTTGATTAATTTTATGTTCACTTAATAACCAGTGACATAATCAACCACAAGACTTTTTTTTCTTTGTTTGCATATAGATTGCCTAGTCTTTGGATTTAGAGAAGAAGATTCAACCATGCTTGACTGATCATCAAATGCACAATTTAAAATTATAATCAGCATAATTATACAAATGCAATGTATACATAAATTAACCCAACTATAGAACCTGCAATCCTTAATTTGTGAAAAGAAAAAGAAAAAAAAACATCTCAGACACCAGAGTTTATAACATTCAATACACATCCTTTAGAAAAGTTCATAATAAATGACAATACAAAATTGTATGAAATAAAGAGCTTTCTAAGTTTGTTTAAAGACATAAAGCAACTATTTGATACAAATCTATTAATGTTTATATTTTTCAAGATTTATTTGTATTTTTGATTGTTAATTATTTTATTTTTTTGACAAACCTATTTTAGATATTTACTTTGGTCTCCTGTTCAGTAAAAAAATGACAGTGTGCAATCTGAGGTTGATGACTCCTGATTTTGTTTTTCATCTGGCTTTGATTCATTTTCAGCAGAAATCAAGATAAAATGAAAACTTTTTATGTTCTTCTTGGCTTTAATCATCAATGCATGAATGCCTTACTGAAACATTTTTCACTATCCCTACACACTGATGATATAAACACTAAATTTGCATCAGTTTCTAAACTTTAAGGTTTTCCTAATTTACAGCCTGCTTCAACTCACATATCTGAAATATGGTATAGGTAATTGTAGGAAGGAGAAGGGACTTTATTGTACTGAAAAGGTTTTAAGCAGATATTCTGTTTTAAATATATTACAACATAAAACAGAATCTGTCCAAGCAGAACTACAAAAAATAAAATAAATGAAAGGCCCCGTCTAGTAGCGTAAGGCCGCATGCAAATATTCATTTCCCTCCTGAGAGAACACACAAATATAGTTATTTTAAATGTTGTTTCAACAGGTTTTGAACCGAACCAGAGGGGTGGGACATCTTGACATGATGAGGAGAATGGCTGCATTTCACCAAAAGACAGGTTATACTCTCGGCTTATTGTATGGACACACACACGTAATCAACACATCCTTACACATGCACACAAACTGTGCTTGGCCTCTTCTCTCCCTTGGGTCTCTGTTAAAATTGACCTTCTCTGCCTTTCATCACAGGATATAGATTTAATATAGATTTAAAATTCAATCTTTGGGTTTTGTTTTGTAAAATGCTTTGAGGTAACTTGTGCTGTGAATTCTGTCTAAATAAACTGAAACTTTAATTAGAAGACGTTTATTTAGAGAAGAGAGAAGGAATAAGGTAAAAATAAAAAAGATAATTGTTTTTAACATAATCAGTGGTTTCACACCTGTTGGCACCTGCTGCCTTAAGCATGGTATATAGTTTTTGGTGATGTCGCATGATGTTGGACAAACTGAACTCACTGTCTGTCTCAAAACATTAAAAGACATTGTAAGGATCACAATTGCTCTGTCTTTGAATGATTTAACTGCATTGATCTTTATTGTTGTTCAGTGCACAACACATTTATATTTCCTTAGCTGTATATCTTTTTTTTTTCCTTAGCTTTCATTTGTTTATGGTTTACCCCTTCTGTCTAGTGTTCTAGTAAGGAAGTAAGTAAATCAACCTGTAATTTTATTTGTTTTTATGAACTGTTTATCCACCTATGGGGAAGCATTTAATCCAAACCCATGGGGCTTTTCTGTCCAACCAGAATCAGATCCTTTTTTGTGGATTTATTCTTTATTGGACACAAACCTTGACTGGTTGTAGCTCTGACACTCAGTGTTGATGATATCAGGCATTTCCAAAAAAAAATCTCAGGAGAATGGACATGTTGCAAACAAATAAACTCTATGTTTCTGCTTTTCAATAGTTTTACGGCAACAGTTTTGTCCATAAAAAATAACAAACAGATAAGAGACTAACACTTCTTATAGAGACCTGATGGCCATGAGGCGTCACTCTATGGTGCACTTCTTCAACATTGGGCTTTGTTTTTTTTGTTTTTTACTATTTATGTATTTTTTTTACATCCCTCTGCTGTCTGTGTGTGTTGGCATGATAAATATGTACATATATATAAATATATATGTACCTAAGAGAGCCAAAAAATCCATAAAACATAATCATAGGTCCCCAGAAGCTCTCATAAACTCAAAAAGGTTACATAAATGTATTCTGTGTTATTTGAGTGGATAAATTATTTATATCTGTACCTATTATATCTACTGAGATGTTTTGATAATTTCAGGGTTACTTTATCATATTTCAATTAAAGAAGAATTGATTTTAAGTCCCTTCATAAAGCTTTACTGGGAGTGTTAATAAATGTTCTGTGTTACCTGCAGTTGTTGGTTTGAAGCATGTTCATCCCCAGAGAAAACATCGAAATCCACCGAAAAAGACAAGTATGGAAGTGTTCTTGTGTGTGTCTGTGTGAATTCCAGGTAGGGGGTAGAATAATGGTTACCAAGGCAACAGAAAATATTTCTTCAATTTTTTTCCACAAAAACAGACAGAATTCATAAACCCTGAATGACCCCCTGGAAAACCAGGTGCAACCCTTTTCAATGTCTCTGCAACAGAAACAAAACATATTAGCTGTTGATCAAGTTTGTTTGGGTCTCTCCCAGTGCTTCCCACTTTACAATCTATGCCCTCTTTACTGTGGATCTTTGTCTATCTCAATCAAGGAGATTTGCTGACAAAAATAATCTCGTGCTTGAATTCCATGCTTTTCATTCCAACGCTGTGTGGCAGGAGTAATAGCTTCCACTTCATTTCAAATCTCTCCAAGGTTACTTTTTTCTCTTTTTTACTATGACCTGATGTTCTTCTTTTTCCCGTTTAGGTGTGGAATGAGCAATAAATTTGTACCATCAGATTTGATTTTAAGGAAATAGATTTTTGAAGAGAAAGAGAAAAAAGGGTCACCTCTTCTTAAAGCGTCTGTTGGACGATACCTACGCAGAACTCTTGTAGATGGATTGTAGTGTACCCTCAATACGACATTAATACCTTTTCCCATAGACTAATCAAGAAACATAAGGCTCCAGATGATAGTGCAGTAATTTGACTCATCAGTGTGAATTACAATCAATTGGACTGGAAGAAATCTTGGTGTTAAGAATCAAGAATGAAGAATCAGTTTATTTATATAGCGCTAAATTAAAACAGATGTAGTCTCAAGGCACTTTGAAAAGGTTCTCAATTTAAGAAAACCCAGTATTTTTTTTAGAAACAGGCAGTAAGCTAACAAAATGGCTTCTACGTTGGATCTACTGCTCAAATATTTTGACAACCTAGCTTGTGGCGTTTTAATAACGGCTCATTTTAACTTTTTAGAAACAAAATACCAAGTTTACCACGTTTTTTACAATCTTTTAAAATACCTAAAGTGTATTTTAAAGTGGTTTGAGTCCGTCTGCGCTCCTTTAGTCAAGAGAGAATTTTCCAGACTGCTTCTTTCCTCGCTAACAACAAGCAGCGTTTAGCAGATCTCCGCCATGTTGGCTGCTAACAGAGACGGCTGCTAGCGGTTACTTTAACGGTTATAATGCTGAAAGTTCGCCTCATGAATCTACGTTTTCAACAACAATACGTCGAATAACCACTTTATAATTGGTTAATAATGGCGGTAGCGTGTACGGTTGAAAATAAAACGTTAACATTTCAACATAGCGCTAAACGAGGTCTAGCATGGAAAATTACTTTAAAGCGTCAGAATTCAACCATAGATAGCTACTATAGTTATATACAAGTACCAAGGCTAAGTCCGATGAGTAGAATACTGTTAAATTATGTGGCAGAAAACAAATACAGCTTTGCTCGATTATTGGTTGTTAAAATTACAAATACATGTTAATAATATTTAAGTATGTGTGTATTACCTGTGGAGGTACAGATGTGTCATATATTTGGCCAATTTAAGTAATTTCCGGCGCTCTTAGGTTATAAATACTGTCATATTAAGCAACACAAGCGCCAAAACCCTTGCTTTTCAGCTTTCACCCGAAACGAGGCCTTTCACAATGTTTTCCATTTAAATACAATTAAACGAATATTAACACATATTCACGGATATAATCTGAAAAAGGTTACATTATTAAGTCCATTTTGTCAAAAGTGTCCGCTTCTGTCAAAACATAGCGGTTAAATAAACAGTTAAGGCTCCCCCGGTGTTTCCTAAGCGACGCGCCGAGGCTTCCCCACCTCCGCGCGGGTATCCGTCGTAATTGAGTCCGATGCTTTCGATTAAGTCCCACAAATCCAAAAATGTACGAAAGGAAAAAACAAAACGTAACAGTAACCGACAATAACTCCAAAAATCATCCGCTGCACAATGTTTTACGGTTAAATTTCTTATGTTTTTTAACAATCTCCCCTAGTTTCGTGAAAGCCATTGATAGGCCTTAAGCCCTGAGCCTCTTTTCTTAGAGCCCAGGCTGATCCAGAGCGAGACGAACGAAAGAACAGAGATTTTTTTTAGTTTTGCTCAGAGGGAAGAAAGTCAAATCGGCAATCCTCGGCAAATATCGGAAAGTGGGTGGTTCGTGACTAAATTATTTCACATAGGTTAATATTCTCGTCGTCATTGGGTTTTCCTTTCCCGCTGCTAAATATTCAAAAGAAAAACGACCAATGTAAAGAGTGTCTCCTGAATATTTATAGCTTGGATGTAAAACACGAGATGCCCCACCCACACTCGTTCAACAAAGCCAATAAGAATGAGCTACCAAAAAATCCATACCCGCCTTTGATTGTGATTTGCTATTGAACATAACGTGTGTTGTAATTGGCTTAGTGTCGATTCTTGTTAATTATTCATAAAGCTGACTTGAAAGACCAATGAGATGGCTACTACAGAGTTGGATGTCCCACCTTCTCGGCAAAGGGTCCTTGTTTTTCTGACTGGGAAACCCCGTGGTATGCTCTCCGTCTATATAAACAGCAGTTGGACAGCTTAACGTTCAGAAGCGCTAAGAGCGCCCCACTAGGTAGATCGGAAAAGGGGAGGGAACTGCAGTTAGTGTGTGTAGACAGGAACTGAACGTAAATTACCCAGCTCCAAAGGCAGCCGACAACAAAAGGCACGTGGGATATTGCCTCCGGAGACTTTCCGGTCACCGTTGGCGGCCTGACCGGAGTCGAGGTGACAATTTACAGACTGTTCCTGCTCACAAAGCGGCGTGCCGAGGAAGGACGCGTCTCTTTGAATAGACAGGATGCACGGACCGCCCTCCGGTGACAGCGCATGGTCAAGAGAGTTCAGTTCGGCGTCATCAGCCCAGATGAACTTGTAGGTTTTCGGTTTTGGGGTGGGATTTATGTTTATTAATGAACTATTTTGAAAGTTGACACATTAATCTAAACATTTGTTCAATCGATTTATGAAGTAATTACCACTTACTTCAAAGACATGGTTCTTGTTTCCAACTGAAAAGTGTTGCTGTTAGCCTAGCCTAGCTAACTGTGTCAGGCTAGAGCTTGAGCTAACTAGCATGTTGCAGGTAGTAAATAAAGACTTTAAGCACAACATTTTAAAACTGTTCATGAATTAAACCCCCCATTGTAAACATCCGTTTATATTTAGAGCCATTGCAGATGAGGTTTATGACCTTTTATGTAGTTTCTTTTTGTTTGTGTACAATTTAATGGTGTACTTTTGATCTGTTATGACAAATAAAAGTACTGAAACTTTTAAATATATACTTATTGTACTGTTATTTTTAAATGTTGTGGTTTCTTTTTATATTAAAGAAAACTAAATTAGTAAAAGTTTTAGTGTGTTAATTTTTTGTTTTAAATTAGGTTTTTACAAAAGAAATCGTTTACAATGACAGATTTTTCTTGGGCTGTATGAAAACGATTTGAGTTAGCTTTTAGCTTCACCATGTGTTTTCTCTATCAGAAACGGATGTCGGTTACTGAAGGGGGTATTAAGTATCCTGAAACCACAGAAGGAGGACGTCCTAAACTTGGTGGCCTTATGGATCCAAGACAAGGCGTCATCGAACGCAGCGGAAGATGTCAGACATGTGCAGGTAAAATGATGTCCTAGTTGAATTTTCTCGCTAAAAATATATAATTGGAGATCACGGAGGTCCGATGATTATTTACAATGAATTTGTTCGTTCAGGCAATATGACAGAATGTCCTGGACACTTCGGACACATAGAGCTGGCAAAGCCGGTTTTCCATGTCGGCTTTATATCAAAAATTATGAAGATTCTTCGATGCGTCTGCTTCTTCTGCTCCAAACGTTTGGTGGATTCAGTAAGTGCTTACAATTTTATTGCTGTAAACAGTGATTAAAAGCTAAAATTTTTCGTTTAAAGGTCCAAATCTTAGTTTCTAGATGAAAACTGGTGCACAACACCTAACTATGAGCAAACCCTACTAGATATGGCTGCTGGTTACAGGCAAGATAAATTGCACTGTATTCTTGCAACTATGTGTAACCTTAAACTGCATAAAGTTTTGCTAGGAATGTTTCGATAAGAAAACAAAACAGACCTGATGAACTGTTCATGCATTATATATAATGGTTTCTTTTCTTTTGTCACAATAATGAAAACACTAGACCGAACTTGATGTCCAACAACACTGCTGTTAAATTTAAAACACTTAATAAATGGTAAAAGTTACAGACAAAGACTCTGCCTTAATCTGTCCAATCATTTATAATTTTGTTTCCTATCCCAAAAAAATGTTTTACTACTATACTTTTTTTTTTCTTTAACTAAAAAAAAATAATCAATCCTGCTGCTGTGAAACAAATAGTCAAATTAACCAAAAAATAGGATTTTTTTTTAATCGATATTTCATTCTAGAATTTTTGGATAATCTTCTTTGTACTGTTATTACAAAAATCTGCTACATGATTTTACACTCCTACCTAAAAATAAATAAATAAGCATATTTAGACTTTATTTTCAAAAGACGTTCTGACCCTTGTGTATCCCTTGTGGCCACTCTTCACTACGTCTGCAATCCTCTCTTAAGGATCATTTGTAAGGGAAGAGTTTACAGAAATGGCAGATTAGCATTAGCCAACTCATCCATTAGCTAATGCTATACCACTTCTTAATAGTTCACCTCTTTACCTTTGTGGTTTAAAATGGTTTAAGTAAAATTTACTTTAAAAATGTAGTGTTTTGATTTTGTATGTTTTAGTTTTATGTTTTTGCCTTTCTTTGTAGAACAATCCAAAGATCAAGGAAATCCTTGGGAAATCCAAAGGCCAGCCAAGGAAGCGTCTAACCCACGTCTACGAGCTATGCAAAGGCAAAAACATATGCGAAGGCGGTGAAGAAATGGACAACAAATTTGGAATGGAGCCACAGGAGACGGAGGAGGACCTCACCAAGGAGAAGGTATTGAATGAGTTTATTTACATGTATCCGCTGTTCTCAATATTTTTTTCTTACTTTCTGGTGTTGCTCATCTGTTGAATTCATCCCAGGGTCACGGTGGCTGCGGGCGCTACCAGCCACGCATCAGGCGCTCCGGCTTGGAGCTTTACGCTGAGTGGAAGCATGTCAACGAGGATTCCCAGGAGAAGAAAATCCTGCTGAGTCCTGAACGTGTGCACGAGATTTTCAAGCGCATCTCAGATGAAGAAGACGTCATCTTGGGTATGGACCCTAAGTTCGCCCGTCCAGAATGGATGATTGTAACCGTGCTGCCTGTGCCTCCGCTGGCTGTGAGGCCTCTGCTGTGGTCATGCAGGGCTGTGCTCGTAACCAGGTGAGCTAAAACGATCTTAGGTTGATTTATTTTATTTTTTTCTGGGACATTGCACGTAACGCTGCTCTCTGTTCGGGGAGATCTAACGAATGAAAAATTGTTTTAAAGGACGATTTGACCCATAAGCTGGCGGACATAGTGAAGATCAACAACCAGCTAAGAAGAAACGAACAAAGTGGTGCGGCCGCTCACGTCATTGCTGAGGATGTGAAGCTCCTTCAGTTTCACGTGGCCACGATGGTCGACAACGAATTGCCAGGCCTGCCGAGGGTAATTATATAAAACGCAGTATTTTAGGTTGTAATATGACGCTCAACACTACGTTTACTTGCTTGGCTAAAACAAGAATATTCTTCCAGGCAATGCAAAAGTCTGGTCGTCCGCTCAAATCCTTAAAGCAGCGTCTAAAGGGAAAAGAGGGCCGAGTCCGGGGGAATCTGATGGGCAAACGTGTGGACTTTTCGGCCCGAACCGTCATCACCCCGGACCCCAACCTACAGATTGATCAAGTGGGCGTACCGCGGTCCATCGCAGCCAACATGACTTTCCCAGAGATCGTGACACCCTTTAACATCGACAGGTCCAGCTAATTCCTCATCCTGCTTTACAGTTTTTTATGTTTGAGTGTAATGTCAGCTAAATTTGGTTCTGGTTGCGTTAATTAGATTGCAAGAGCTGGTACGAAGAGGCAACAGCCAGTACCCTGGAGCCAAGTACATCATCCGAGACAACGGAGACAGAATTGACCTGCGGTTCCACCCCAAACCAAGTGACCTTCATCTGCAAATCGGCTACAAGGCAAGATTAACGCGATGCATATATCTATACACATGTATCGATTCATGAATAGTATTTCTAACTGTAATTTATTTAAATTTTTATAGGTGGAAAGACACATGTGCGACGGTGACATCGTCATCTTCAACCGACAGCCCACACTACATAAAATGTACATGATGGGGCACAGAGTTCGGATCCTGCCTTGGTCCACGTTCCGACTCAACCTCAGGTAATAAACCAAGATGAAGTCTGAACAGCTATTAACAAAAAAAAAGCAGATTTCTTGTGTCCCTGAAATCAACTTGAGTGATGAAGAAAATTTAAAGTCTAATTTGATTTATATTTTATGAAAATTAGTTTAATTAAAACTCAGGTATTTTGATGTTTAGTTAAAAATTTGTGGGAAAAACTTAATCAAACAAACAAAAGTAATAAAATAAGTAGTTTTGTTGAGTTTTTCTGCAACTAATGTTACCCAGTAACAGATGTTGACAAATATCTTCATCACTTAAAAGAAAATTACAATTGGTAATTTTCGTGTTAATGGCTCATTTTTATATTTTTTGGAAGTACGTTTTTGTTGCGATGTCTTTTTTTCTTACCTATGTTTCACCTTTTTTGTGCAGTGTCACCACTCCTTACAATGCCGACTTTGACGGCGACGAGATGAACCTCCACCTCCCTCAGTCGCTGGAGACGCGTGCCGAGATCCAGGAGCTGGCCATGGTGCCGCGTATGATCGTCACACCGCAGTCCAACAGGCCCGTCATGGGCATCGTGCAGGACACCCTCACGGCTGTTCGCAAGTTCACTAAGAGAGACGTTTTCTTGGAGAGGGTGAGTGGGACGGTCCCCGGACCTGCCGACACACGGTTGAGATCGTCAGGGGTTTGACTGCAAGTTTCCCCGTCTTCACAGGGGGAGGTGATGAACCTCCTCATGTTCCTGTCCACCTGGGACGGGAAGATGCCACAGCCGGCCATTCTCAAACCCCGGCCCATGTGGACCGGCAAGCAGATCTTCAGCCTCATCATTCCAGGACACATCAACGTGATCCGCACCCACAGCACACACCCCGACGATGAAGACAGCGGCCCTTACAAACACATCTCGCCCGGTGACACCAAGGTATGTGGCAGACCGTTTTATCCACAGATTTAAAGAAACAAAACGTGGAGCAGGTTGTGTAATTTTGGAATAAATATCAACGCAGGTCATAGTGGAGAACGGAGAGTTGATCATGGGAATCCTGTGTAAGAAGTCCCTGGGAACCTCAGCCGGCTCCCTCGTCCACATTTCCTACCTGGAGATGGGCCACGACATCACCAGGCTGTTCTACTCCAACATTCAGACGGTGGTCAACAACTGGCTGCTCATCGAGGGTAAGAAGCGCATTCAGGGTGGAAGGGTTACAGTCTGGTAAATTATTTATCCCTCTGAATGTTGTTTTCTGTCCATCAAATCTTCCTTAATCTTTCATTCTATCCATATTTGCATCTAGGTTTGTCCCGATACAACTTTTTCATTTCTGATACAGATATTTGTCTTCAATATTGCCCAATATAAATTTGACACAAATCATACTGACTGATACTTTTGTAGCATGAAATGTTAAAAAAAAAGCTTATTATGAGATACTTAAATAGAGAACAGTAGTAACAAATTTTACCGAATTAGCAAATGCTGTTAAAATGATGATGTTGCTCTGCATACTTGAGACAAGCTGCTAAATAGAAACCTTGGTGCAGATTAAATGCTGGAACAGAATGATATTGGAGTGATTCAATCAGAGATTTTAGATCAGGGTGTCCCCGGGTTTGTAAAAGGTAGTAAAAGGTGATAAAAATAGGCCAAATTAAAGCCTTTAAAAAGGGACATCCCTAATATCTTTATTTTATCTGTCCCTCCCTGTGTCCATATGCCCTTTTTTTTCAATTAAAGTATCAAAGAAGTGCACCAAAACCTAACAGAACTCTGCTAGATTGTGTTTGAAAAGTTGGAAGTTTGGATATGAACTTTAATACGAAACACTGCCTCTATAACTAGAATCTCATCAATAGCAAATGTTTCTTCAACATCAACAGGTCATTCCATTGGTATTGGTGACTCCATCGCTGATGCCAAGACGTACCTGGACATCCAGAACACCATCAAGAAGGCCAAACAGGATGTGATAGAAGTGAGAAAAGTCTTCCCATTTTCACAGCACAGACTAGTTCTCAATTAAACATTTAGTTGTTTTAAGTTAAAACAGAAATGAGGCATAGCAGAGCTCAATTAGTTTCCTTTTTTTAATTATTATTTTTTTTGCCAGGTTATTGAAAAAGCTCACAACAACGAGCTGGAGCCAACTCCCGGTAACACGCTGAGGCAAACCTTCGAGAACCAGGTGAACCGAATCCTGAACGACGCTCGTGACAAAACGGGTTCCTCCGCTCAGAAGTCCCTGTCCGAGTACAACAACTTCAAGTCCATGGTGGTGGCTGGCTCCAAGGGCTCAAAGATCAACATCTCACAGGTAATGACGCCTCAGATCCCCGTCAGAGACGACGGTTCCAGTTTGAGCAGAGCGGAGCGTAATCCCACTTCTCTTGCAGGTTATCGCTGTGGTGGGCCAGCAGAACGTGGAGGGTAAGCGAATCCCCTTCGGGTTCAAACATCGGACGCTGCCTCACTTCATCAAGGACGACTACGGTCCAGAGAGCAGAGGCTTTGTGGAGAACTCCTACCTGGCTGGGCTGACGCCGACGGAGTTCTTCTTCCACGCCATGGGAGGCAGAGAGGGTCTGATCGACACGGCCGTCAAGACTGCCGAGACGGGTACGTTCAGATGCAGCAGCGATGGACGAAGCAGGACCAGTTTTAAGTTTGTCAACTGAAACGCAACGTTCGCTCCCAGGTTATATTCAGCGTCGTCTGATCAAATCTATGGAGTCCGTGATGGTGAAGTACGACGCCACGGTGCGAAACTCCATCAACCAGGTGGTGCAGCTGCGCTACGGCGAGGACGGCTTGGCGGGAGAGAACGTCGAGTTCCAAAACCTGTCGACGCTGAAGCCCTCAAACAAGGCATTCGAAAAGAAGTAAGGCGCACACAAAATAAATTTTACAAACCCGGCTTTCAATTTCCCACACATCTGGGGTTCACTCTTTACCTTTTAACCCTGCAGGTTTCGTTTTGATTGCACCAACGAGCGTGCACTGAGAAGGGTGCTGCAGGAAGACGTGGTGAAAGACGTTCTGACAAATGCAAATGTGCAGAGCGTCCTGGAGAAGGAGTTTGAGAAGATGAGGGAGGACAGGGAGATTCTGCGGGCGATTTTCCCAACCGGTGACAGCAAGGTGACATCTTAAACAGATTAAAGGACTCTTAAAATCTCGTTTGAATTCAGATTAAATCCCTGGCAGTATGAAATAATTAAAAAAATTTCCGATGTAAAAATAAATGTACATGAATTATTAACTATCAGTTTTAAACAGTCATGGCAGATGGAAACATAAGCAGGAATACTAATTCA
Organism: Orestias chungarensis; assembly: GCA_032876305.1. Taxonomy (NCBI): domain Eukaryota; kingdom Metazoa; phylum Chordata; class Actinopteri; order Cyprinodontiformes; family Cyprinodontidae; genus Orestias; species Orestias chungarensis. Next base: position 570,997 of record JAVLVB010000236.1, on the reverse strand, counting down.
AGGTGACTACATGCACTTTCTTCACAAATCAGTTTTATTTAGAAGCTAAATAAACTTAAAAATTAAGTAAAAATCTAAATAAATGTTGTTACTTCTTGTTAACTGATTTCAGAGCTTAAACATGTTTCTAAGTAACGTCTCCAAAGTTCTTTGATAAACCTAGAGACGACTTGTAAACCTTTTAGGTGCTGTGAACAAGCTGCTCATCTTCTGCAATGTTTTCTCTTCGCCTCTAGGTGGTGCTGCCGTGCAACCTGGCCAGAATGATCTGGAACGCTCAAAAGATCTTCCGAATCAACAGTAGAACCCCGACAGACCTGAATCCTCTGCGAGTGGTCGAAGGTAAAATTTGAAAAATACGATTTTTCTGCATATGTAGCATATGAAAAACCACTTATTTTTTATTTTATTTTTTTTTCAGTTAAACAAGTGTGTAGTGTCATTTTGTCAACATTGACTCCTCATTTCCGTCCATTATTGCGTTTCTCCTCCTCAGGCGTTCAGGAGCTGAGTAAGAAGCTGGTTATAGTCAATGGCGACGATCCTCTGAGCAGACAGGCCCAGGAGAACGCCACACTGCTCTTCAACATCCACCTGCGCTCCACGCTCTGCTCTAAACGCATGACTGAGGAGTTCCGCCTCTCCACCGAGGCCTACGACTGGCTGCTGGGAGAGATAGAGACCAAGTTCAACCAATCCATTGTATGTTGGTTCGCAGTTGTCTTGAGCTCCCATGTTCGCCTGAGCAACTGAAACGATCCGCCCTCTCCTGCCGCAGGCCCACCCTGGCGAAATGGTCGGCGCCCTTGCTGCCCAGTCGCTGGGAGAGCCGGCCACCCAGATGACGCTTAACACCTTCCACTACGCCGGCGTGTCGGCCAAGAACGTCACGCTTGGTGTGCCTCGTTTGAAGGAGCTCATCAACATCTCGAAGAGGCCCAAGACGCCGTCGCTGACTGTATTCCTGCTGGGCCAGGCGGCGCGCGACGCAGAGCGAGCCAAGGACATCCTGTGTCGACTGGAGCACACAACGCTGAGGAAGGTTAGGGATCCAGAGCCTCCCTTTTAAACGGGTTTATAGCTGGTGCTGTTGATGAAGTGAAATAAAAAACGAGCGATGTCTTTCAGGTTACTGCCAACACGGCCATCTACTACGACCCCAACCCACAGAACACCGTGGTGACCGAGGACCAGGAGTGGGTGAACGTCTACTACGAGATGCCAGACTTCGACGTGACGCGCATCTCCCCGTGGTTGCTGCGTATCGAGCTCGACCGAAAGCACATGACTGACCGCAAACTGACCATGGAGCAGATCGCAGAGAAGATCAATGCAGGTGGGTTAACACTTTTGTGTTGGTTCTATAGAAATACAAAATAAAGACTTACCCCCCCAGTTACGCTGCGGTTTCGTTACCTTAGGTTTCGGAGATGACCTTAACTGCATCTTCAACGACGACAATGCCGAAAAACTGGTGCTGCGAATCCGTATCATGAACAGTGACGAGAACAAGTTTCAGGAGGCAAGCGTTGGCTTATGAAAATAAAAATAAGGGCGTCTAGTTTTGGTTTGGACCGTAAGAATCGAATCTGCTCCTCTTGTCCAGGACGAGGAGGTCGTGGACAAAATGGACGACGACGTATTCCTCCGGTGCATCGAGTCCAACATGCTGACGGACAAGACTCTGCAGGGCATCGAGCAGATCAGCAAGGTGAATTCAGCCACATTTATACATTAAAGGGAAATGTGGATATTAAAAACAAAAAAAAACTAAAATAAACCTCTTCTTCTTTAGGTGTACATGCATTTGCCTCAGACAGACAACAAGAAGAAGATCATCATCACGGAGGACGGAGAGTTTAAGGCCCTGCAGGAGTGGATCCTGGAGACGGACGGAGTGAGCCTCATGAGGGTGCTCAGCGAGAAGGACGTGGATCCTGTCAGGACCACCTCCAATGACATTGTCGAGATCTTCACGGTACAAATGCGTCTCCATACTCTCTCCTGGACTTAAGTTATTATTTTCCGGCTTAACATTGAGATTTCTCTGCCGTTTAAAAGGTTTTGGGTATCGAAGCCGTCCGCAAAGCTCTGGAGAGAGAGCTGTACCACGTCATCTCCTTCGATGGTTCATACGTGAACTACCGCCATTTGGCGCTGCTCTGCGACACCATGACCTGCCGCGGTCACCTGATGGCCATCACGCGTCACGGCATCAACAGACAGGACACTGGGCCGCTCATGAAGTGTTCCTTTGAGGAGACGGTACAAGGATTTACGTTTAAACTTAAAGGAGCTTTGCCTCAATGTTACGTTTTAGTACTTCCTTGCTAATCTTGGCTTTTCCTTCTGCAGGTGGACGTGCTGATGGAGGCGTCGTCTCACGGGGAGTGCGACGCAATGAAGGGCGTGTCGGAAAACATCATGCTTGGCCAGCTGGCCCCGGCAGGAACCGGCTGCTTCGACCTGTTGCTGGACGCCGAGAAGTGCAAGTACGGCATGGAGATCCCGACGAACATACCCGGCATCAGTGTGGCTGGACGTAAGTGAAGGGATTGTTCTCGCCTTTGGTGGAAACATGCCAAAAACAATAACATATGTTGATGTAGTTTATTTTCTTCATTTCCAGCCACTGGCATGTTCTTTGGGTTAGTGCCGAGTCCCATGAGTGGTATGTCTCCGGCCATGACTCCGTGGAACACCGGAGCCACCCCGGCGTACGGAGCGTGGTCCCCCAGCATAGGTAGAGCCAAACACACACGTTTGCTTCGGCTCTCATCTTTTCTTTTTTTTTTTTCTTGCACATTTATTCCCTCTTCCTTATTTGATCACGTAGGAAGCGGCATGACCCCTGGAGCGGCAGGTTTCTCTCCCAGTGCAGCGTCAGATGCCAGCGGCTTCTCTCCGGGTTACTCCCCAGCCTGGTCGCCCACGCCGGGGTCTCCGGGGTCTCCAGGACCCGTCAGTCCATACATCCCATCTCCAGGTTAGACGCACAAGGAAATGTGCTGTGGTTGTATTTACATATTTGTTACAGCTTTAAAAATTGACTTGGGTAGTTGAAGGTTATCTTCCCAACCCCCAAACTACAATAAAGTCACGTTAGCGATATTCAGCTACTTATCTGTATTAATGATAATTTATCTTTCTCAGGTGGAGCAATGTCACCAAATTACTCTCCCACCTCCCCTGCCTACGAGCCCCGCTCCCCGGGGGGCTACACCCCCCAGAGCCCGGGCTACTCCCCAACATCGCCCTCCTACTCCCCCACCTCCCCCTCCTACTCCCCCACCAGCCCCA
>JAVLVB010000236.1:533994-564034 GCA_032876305.1 Orestias chungarensis | reverse complement strand
TTTTTTTTTTTTCTATCTTAATTCTATAAAGAAATCTTTATCTGTCCATTCAAGTGTACTTCTTGTGTTTTGAACTGTAAAAAACCATCAACATAATAACATGGTAGTTATATAGGAATAGTTATAATTTAGTTATACTGTTATAGTATAGTATTCCTTTTTAGTGGTTCCTCGACTACTCTGTAGGACTCTCTATTTGAGCCCAAATGAAAAGTCAACATAAACAAAAACTTTCTTGTCACTGGGCATTTTTATTAATAAAGATATATTCACGCTGAAGTAACGAGGATAGTGTGAAACAAATAACAGGTATGAACTGTAGATTCTAATAGAATGTTGACTAGAAATGGGGTTGATCATACAGTATTTTTGTTAAGTCTCTGAACTGTTAAGTCTCTGAACTAAGCATAACTTCTGAGACTATTTTCCATGATAGTTGCCAAAGCATCCAGGGCACAAAGCTACAAGACACTGCATGCAGATGTACTTGGTTCTTCGTGTGCACGGAGCATCTTGGCATCTGCTAGCGTTTCTTGCTTTATTGAGCTGCGGCCAGTGGTTTCCAGGGGCATACCGGATCTCAGGGGGGGCCTAAGACACTGCTCTCCGTTTTGCTGGTGGTAAAGTAGCACTAGGTCTGCTTCTGGTGGGAATTTTCATGGATCCTGCATTGATGAGAGCACAAGCTATTGACGCCTTGAAGTGCAGTAAATCTTTCGCTTCATTTCCGGAGATTCTATAAAGGATCCAGGAATTCACAGCTGTGACATCAAGGAAGTGAAAGAACACTCCGATGTACCACTGTGTGTTTCTGCGTCGGTGGGGATACATGGTAACACATTAATCTATGAGATCTACTCCACCCATATGCTGAGTGTACAGCTTCACAGAAAATGGCCTTTGGATGTTGAGCATTTGCTTCTCTTTTTTGCTCCATCTCTGTGCCACATCTGTTGGGGACAAGCCGGTGCAGGAAGAGCTCATGTGAATCACTGAACCATCCTACCAGCGTGTGACACTGATGTTTTGTGCATTGGTCACAACAGAGACAGATCCTCTTCCTTCTTGCTTGATTTGCTTTTCTCTTTTCAGCTTTTCTTGTGCTCCATGGAGCCTGTTTGTTCTACATGTACAAGTACCATATATCCCTTGGTGTTCCAGTGCCCGAAGGAGGGGAATGGTGCAGAAGAAATTGTCAAAAAACACCATGTGATTCTTGTGTTAAATGTCTTCACAAAGACGCATGGCCACTTCTCCAGCCATTCCCAGCTGACTGATTTGACTTCGTCTCCAAGCTGGACGTTGATAGGGTTCAAAGTTGTACATGTACCCAAAAGATCCTGCTCGCATATTCTTTGATAGACATCTCATCGACCGATTGAAAAGCTTCTGGATCAAGTACCTAGCGAAAGGTTTCCTTGAGTCTATCCAGAGCTGGTCTAATTTTTTTATAAGCTTTCCTGAAGTATTTTTTACCTATTCCACCAATGTATTACTTGAGATTTTTATGATAATCCAAATCATATACAAAAATGACAATCAAAGTCAAAATGACAGTCATTCTGGTAGTTGCAGAATTCTGGTAGAGCGAGTGACTGAAACATAGCCGGTGATGCATGATGTACATTTGAGTGGACAGGTGATTAATCTGTATTTCCTCCAAATATAAAATCAAAACTTGGAAAATCTTTACATAATATGTGACGTTAGATGTTACTACATGTAATTATATTTTGTTTACCTGTAATGTTGTCTTTTTATAGAAAGTAGAAACAGAAATAGCCGAAGTGTTTGGTCCTTCTCCCTGTCTGTCTGCCATCTTGGTTTCAACAACTAATTGCCACATTGCAATGACCAGCCAATGGGATTTGTTTGTATGGGATGATGCAATAGCTTCCACAAGAGTGGACAATGTGCAGCAGTGCCCAGAAGTGCAGGCATGTATAGAGTAAAAACACTTAAACAGCTATACACTGTAGTGACCTCTATGCACGAAAGGCTTAAATCAGAACCTATGCTGTTAAGTTTTCTGCAGATCATCACAATCCTTCCCTGATTGATGAGTCCGGGTCATTGCTGATGTCTTTCCCTTTTGGCATTGAGTCTACAGATGTAGTCATTAATTTATGCTCATGATGTATTAAACCCCCCCCCCCAAAAAAAATATTCCCTTAAGTTTTATTTGGGGCAACAAAAATATTACAGCCATCTTCCACAGAGGGGAGCTCTCACCTCGCTGCTCGCCTCACATTAATTATCTCATCCAACGTGAATTCAGTCAAGGTTCAGAGATTTACTACAAGCTAGGCTGAGGAAGTCGGTTGGCAACTTTGACCTCCTCCCTCGTTTACAGGTTTATAGCCAGGTGACTAAACAAAAAACATTCAGATGTTTGTTTTCTACTGAACAAATAACATTTCAGAAACAGATTTTTCATCCCCAATGTGCTCAAAAAATGTATCTTTAATAAAAAGGGGGTTAATGTTTTTGTTAGTGCTTATCAGCTCCATTCTAATGGACCGCATGACCAAAATGTGCACAGAATCCCATTAAAGTATTCAAATGTCCACTTTTAAAACAGGAGTGATGTAAAAACAAATTGGTCCACTCATTAACATCTACTTTAGTGAGATCATTGCTAGTTTTTGACAGGGAGAAAAAACAGGGCGAGTACAAGGAGGCCTTCCAGCCTCACTCACAAGATTACACATGCAAACAATCTGATCAGTAGTTACAAGAATGGGTTCATTCCTTTAACACTAACAGAAATGTTTCCAGGTATGGTTGAGAAGGTTTAAATAATTTTCTAAACACAACAAATTTTTTTAAATTTTTTTAGATTTTAAACATAATTATTACGTATGATGTGTTTTTCTATCTTGCCATCCTACTATGTACAACCCCCTTAGCATGGAAGATGCTAAGCTAACTAAAACTACAATATCTGCTACAAAAACCACAAGACACCTAAAACTGTTGAGATGAGACCAAAACTTGGTGTTAATATTTTGGCGTCACCCACAGTTTTATATCAGCATGAGAAACTCACACCGGCTGTTAAGCACGGTGGAGGAGGGATGATGAAATTGGCTTGTTTCTTATTTTCCCAGCTCTTTGCGCTCATTGAATTTAGCATTAAACCTTCGGTATACCAAAGTATAATGTAAATCCATCTATCTGACAGCTGGTGCTTGTCCGAACTGGGTCAACAGGACAATGATCCCAAACTTGGCAGCAACTCAACTTTAATGCCTTGAAAACAGATTCAAAGTGTTGCAAAATGAGGTCAGAGTTAAAAAAGCAAGGAAACACCAGATCATCTCTACGACGCCCTCTTACATAAACCTGTGTTTCTATTTACAATAAGCAGATAAATTTCAAACTTGGCTGACTTTAAGGCAGTAAGTTTCTCAGCATCGAGGCACTTTTAAATGCTAAGACTGCACCCATTCACACATGAGCTCATCACAATGATAAACAACCACTTACCTGATATCGTTTCCTTAGATTTAAACGTTTTTACACCGATTTGTAATAATAAGCTGGACGTCATGGACTGTTTGATAACCAGGGTCAATTGGAATGTGTTATGATTGGATCAAATCGAATCAAATTTGCTTTTGAATGGTCCTGAGAAGACATATATACAAATAAACGCAAAACTTATGACCTCCCTGACAGCTTCACAGGTGGAGCTGCTAAAACGGATGCTGCCGGCAAAGAAACATGCACACAGTCGGAACGACTCTTTTAAATAGTCTGAAAACCCCCCTGCATAACTTCCGTTTTTATCACTCTCTGACACTAAATTACACAAAACTTTTTCACGCAAATACAATGTCAAAACCTTCCTTCCTAGAGATGTTTCGGTGTGAGACATACGTAACAATCCCAGAACAGAAGGTTCACTGACAGGCCACTCAAAGAGGAAGAAGACATCACTCTAAAACTAATATAAAAAGACAGAATACATTTAACCTGTGATCCAGTGATGGGATTAAACCAAATGGATCTGACATAAAATGACAGTGGAAATGGAGGGCTTGCAAAAGTGAAAACATGAACCCAGGCTCATGTCGTGGGATTGTTTGGATTTTGAAGGAACATCTGGCTTTTATACAATAGATGGTATCATGAAGAGAAGAAAATTATGGAGAAATATTGAAGTGACATCTAAAGACATCAGGTGGGAAGTTGAATCTTGGTGTTCAAAAAACAAATAAAAAGCAGTAATACAGTATATTAGTAGCAAAAGGAAAATATTCTTTGGATCTCGAATATGTAAAGTCTAATAAAAATGATACTTTTTTACACCTTTTCCACTATCATTGTGGTCTGTACAATTAAGCTTAAACAATACGTGCCAAAAAAAAAGGTGCAATATCCTAGTTGCATAAACAAATACTTCATTGTCCATGATAAGCATACAGCCAGATCAGTTCCAAAGTGGTTTAAAGACCACTAGGTTAACACAAGCCCTCAAAAAACCTTTTCTTGATCCCCTTGCAATAATTTAGGCATAGTTGAAAAGTTGTGTGTGAGCAAGCTGACCTGTAATTCATTTCAGTCTGGAGCAACGGACCAAACTAATTATAAGAAACTTGCTAAAAGGAGACTGGAAGATCTCGACTAGAGTCAGGGACTCTAAGGAAATGTATGTAAACATCAGACTGAAGATGTCATAAAACAGTGCTGTAGCAAAAAGAAATATGTCATTCCCCATCAGAAGCAAAGCAGGAAACATTTTGGCTGATTAAAAGAAAGAAAATAAATAAAAAGTTTTTTTTGGTATTTTGTTTGCACAACAGATTTTAGTTTTAGTCGCGTTGCATAAAATAAAATAGATTTGTAGTGTATGTAGCCAACACAAAACCCCCCTAGACAAAATCTGCTGAAATCACATTGAATTTTTTCAGAAATTGTTGGTTTTATTTCTTATTTTTAAAGCACATAAAAATGAATTCAGGTGACCTGAATAACTTTGTTATAACTCATGATTAAACAAACCTAAGATGGACAAAACATAGGTGCGACTTCTATCATAAATCGGTAACTTAGCTTCAAACTGGACAATAACCTGAGTTTATGCACTTTTTCAAAACACAAAAACTATATCAGATTGTGGTTTCTTTGCAACATTAGCAAAGTGGTTAAAAAATAACACGTTTTACAAGTTAAAACCGATAAGAGGCCAATCCTTCATTTGTGAGGGAATCCTTCTGCCTCAGTCTGTGGTCGTTTCTCCCAGTAAAAAAAAAGGCTGAGTCCAAATGTTCCATGTAACCTCACACAGGTTAAACTGTGCAGAAGGGAATGGAGTAAAACCATACATAAATTCCTGCAAGCCGGCTGCTGGGTGTGTTTTCAGTCTACGTAAACGACCGGGTGAATCAGAGCATGACTGATGTCTGTTTGGGCTTGTTTCTATGGTGAATCTTACCAACAGCGCAGACACTGAAACTGAGTCATCAATGTGTGCAAATTTTGAGTTAACAGATAGAAATAACCCATGTTCTTGACTTTATCATCCAAAAATGTACCACTAAAATATTGTTATTGATTAAACTGAAGATTGAAACATTTGCTTGCACTTTTTGTTTAGCTCAATATGTTTCTCAAAACAAGTTTAGTTTGCATGTAAGCTCTTCTCTCATTTTAGACTCTGATTCAATCAGGTTTCCGCTTTTTCTCAAAGCTCGTGCGGTTGCCTCAGAGGGCCGGGCTTTAGGCGACCTCAGACTGAGGCAGGAAACATTTGTGTGTGCTTTTCTTTTGGGTGTTTTTAAGGACGGGTCTTCTCCTTGCATCACTGCTTTTCCTCCCTGTTCTCTGCTCAGACGTGTTTGGTCCCCCTCATCCAAGGTGAGTCTGACTTATTTATATTCTTTATGTCTTTGGTGTTTGATCCTTCAGCTTGCTTTTTTTTTTCTACTTGGTCTCCTCGCTCTTGCCTCCCAACCCCCCTGTTTTCTCATTGCGTTCCTACTCCTGAAATGTAGCTGAGGAATCTCAGACATGGCAGTGAAGCAGTTTTGCTTCCTCCTGTGTCCGCCTCGTCTTTCCAACTAGTCCGTAATTTCCTGCAACGCTCCTGTTATCAGCCGGGGAAAACCCTTGTTCTTCTGCCACCTTTTCCCTCTTTCATTTCCTACGTGGCAGCAAGCATTTTACAACTTCCTTAAAGTCAGCAGACTGTTAAGAGTGTTATTAACAGGAAGTCTGGTCATCACCTCACAATTTGTGGTTTTAAACAATATTCTAATTCCACCAGTTATTTGTTTCTCTGTTAGATTTAAGTCCTAACCAAACACAGTGTTTTTATTTTTACTTCAATGCTCCCTTTTAGGTGTGTCCATGCCTCCTCCTCTCATATTGCTTATTGCTTAGCAGAGCATGAATGACTGATTGATCAATGACCCCTGCAGCCTCTCTGCTCTTCCAGGTCTTCACCTCCATGGTTTCCCCGTCCTTTCCCTAACCAGACACCATTTAACGCTTCATCAGACAAGTTTAATAGGCCAACCTTGTTGGTTTGTTTTGCCATTGTTAAAACTCATCTTAGTAGCCATTATTCCCTGATTGATCATGTTAAAGACATGAACTGGATTCAAATTTAAACTACCTTTTAGATGATTTGACCACATTTATTTACAGTGCATAGTTGATGTCTTGTCATTCCTAAGGTTTTCAACATTTTGTCTTGTTAAAACCACAAGTTTTATGTTGTTTGATTAGATCTTTTAGGTTATTCATCGACACAAAGCTATTCAAAACTGTAAAAATGGAGGGAACATGATACGTTGGTCTTACAAATAGAAAACTGGGCACTAAATAAAATCCCAGTACAATCAAATTCCTTTAAAACAAATTAACAAGTCAGTTAGTAGTATACAATGGTATACATTTATGTTTCACTTCCTAAGCAACCATTTATCTAATTTTGTCTCATCCATCTTTGATCATAAAGAGAGTAAAATGTCCACTAATAATCTGCAAAAATAGCTCAAACTCAGTCAGACTGAATCAGACATGTCTGTTAACATTGGTTTCAAAGTGACAAAAACAATAAAAAAACATAGATATTTGTGGTTGTGATGCACTGCATTCAAATCCAGTTTATCCAGTTACTGTTAAGCTCTGTCGAAGAAAAGCTGGCTGGCTGCACCGAATCTCCGACATTGAATAGCCGCAGCAACAAGGTTTTGTTTTTGCAACTGGGAGTGACTGTTTAGTATCTCAAAAGCTCAAACGTTATTTAAACCATGAACCCAAATCCCAGAAGAATTGAAAAAAAGACTTTGTGGATGTAAAGATTTCCAAAGAGAAAGAAGGAGAAGAATCATATCCCGAACTCTAACATCTCTTTGCCTGACTGTCTGACCTGGCTAGACAGAGATTTAAAGAAGAACATTAGCATGTAGTGACAGTCATGAGACATGGCAGTCCTACTTAAACAAACAAAACTCTAAGGTTAACTTAATAATATACCAATGGTTTCCTTCCACCATCTTCACCTGGTCCCTCCTGGGAAATCTCTTCCTCACATGTACCACTACAGGAAGTTAGGCCACACCCCCTCTAGTTTTAAGCAAAAATACGCTTACAAACTCCTTTCTAACCGAGATTTTAAACCACGTAATCTGAGACGATGCAAACATAAACAAACCCGAGCTAATAAATGTCTCCAAGTAGAAGATGAGGCTTAAAAAGCGAAAAACAAAATGTTGGCAAAATCACCAACACTAAACGAACAGTGTCCCTCTATTTAGTTGTAGAAAACACACTTGTTCTTAAAGCCTCAATAAAAGCATCCCTGTGTTTCGATGATTTTGAGAATAAGAAGTCTGGATAGAAAGTTCCTGATGCTTGTGTGAGCATTCTTGTGAGCTGCAATTATGGTTGTGAAATATAAGTTGAGCTTTTTATCCTTAGAAAAAAACAGTTCTTAGTTGTATTTACATTGGGATAATTTAGTCACCATTCCAGTTTCAGGCTATTCCAACACAGTCCTGTAACTTCCGTCATCTAGATTATCATGCTCTTACAGTAATTATCAGCCTATGGGCTTAGGTTTAGCCAGGAACCGGGAAAAACGATTCTACTCCGCCCTTTCTCTGCATGCTGGGTGCCCTATCCTCGGGCCGCAGGTAGGTACGCTTTCATCACCGCGGCTCCAGTTTCCTCCCACATATTAGCTGACCGGGCCAGGTGAGCTCAGACGCTCCCCTCCGTACCCTCACAGCTTCACACGTACAACAAACACACAGTCCAGTGGGCACACAGAATGGAGCCGGAGGCAGACAGCATGCCGGAGGCACCGGAGGAAATCATACAGTTAAGTGTGGTGGGGCCTTCCTTTCTTTACTTTTAGAGCAGCTCTTCCGGCACTGTAACCTTAACCCTGGGGCCTTTGTATGAGCTCTGTGTCCTCTCTGTTTCCCTCTGCTCCTTCGCTGCTGTACTTTATACCTTCATACATTCACTGTCTTGCTGTCCTGCTTGCTTGTTTTGGTCAGTGATATGTAAGTAGGAGGAGCTGCGCAAAACTGAAAGACTTCTCAGTAATTTCACCATTTCAATCTAATGAGACGTCTTTAAAATAGTACATGAGAGTTTGTTTCTCTGTTTCTTTGACTTTTAACATCCTAATCAAGTACATTTATTTCTCAGCGCTTCTTAATGTTTTTATGGTAGATGGCTGGCTCCTTTTCTGGTATCAAAACTGAGCCATACAGTTCTGACTTTTATTGTGACGGAGAGTGTTTTGAGTCCTTTCCATATGAGATCTTTATTTTAAACCCAGCAGTCTGAAAGTATCTTAAAACTGTCTGAATATCTATAAATGTGCAGAGATGCTCTGACTTCAGCACTTACGTGCATTTGCAGCATGCTCATAAATAAGTGTCTCATTATCTTTCAGTAGAAGAAAAAGTCCAACACAACCTTTTATTGACATCCCTGATGAAGATTAAGATAGATTTGCTTGTAGAAATAACATATTTAACAAAAATGAGCTTGAAATTGATTATTAAGTATATCTTTCATCAGTCACCAGTCTCACATTTTAGCATCAGAAAAATTTATATAAATGCAATGAAAGCTTTACCTTTTAAGGCATTAGTTATAAATTAATTTGTATTCCTGGGGTAAAAATATGATGTGACAGAGAATGTAATCTTCCAGAGAAATTTAAGATGTGTTACAAGAAAAGAAAACAGAACTAAACTTGCCTATATCTGTTCTTTCAGAGCAATAATTAGCTGAAACTGTGATAAACAAAAAACAAGGTTTATGTTGTTATCACACAAATTAAGGAGAATAGTAAAATAGGTGGAAAAAAAACAAGCATTGAGCAACATGGGGTCACAAAGTCTCCATCATGTTTGTGACGCAGGAAAGTGAGAATTTTCGATCCTACCATCACAAATGCAAACTGGTTGACTTCTGCAAATCCTTCTGAGAATTTAACTGGAACCAGGAGCTTTGGCTGAACTGGACTAAGATCAAGTAGTTTATTGTTATACATTTGATAATCAAATACAATCATAATCCTGTTTAAACACTTTTGTTCTTACATGTACAATAGTCAGAGAGAAAAGTTAGAAATGCCCAAATGTCCCTAGTTAATTCATTCCCCTCTCCTTTGGACTTAACTTCTCTTCGCACAGACTAACTTTAGTCCATGAAGAGAAAACCTGACATTAGAGCGTAGTTTTGTCCATAACCATAAGCTTTTTTATGGTTGGGTTTCCAAATAGCTGTCTGCATTTGTAACATTTGCATTACAAACATATTCTCTCATGAAAGGCCAGGCCTGCATCAGCATCTGACCCATTACAGCTGAAAAGATTGTAACCAAAAACTTTCCAGAAGAGATGAAGCTGATGTAGCTTAAACTGTTCATTGACCATCTCAGATGAGAGAATACTTTTTGCGATGTTTCAGACCTAGTGGCCTGACTGAGCTGCATTTTAAACAGGAGACAATAGGAACCGGAAGACACTTTTCAAATTCACCTTGCTAATTTTTGATAAGCCATGAATGCTGATAAAAGCTTATTATGAATCAGTATGAAAGGCTGCATGTTTCTGTCAGTTTGGCGGTAATGTATGGCCTAAAACCCAGGTTTTAAAAGCCAGAGGAACCACTTTAAACCAAACCGGGTCATAGCTTGCTTTTGAATACTGTTTTTTTCTGTCAAAAAGAGAAAAAACACACAGTAATACATCATTAAAACCTCCCCTCCTATGTCTTTATAAACTCGTGTGATGTCTCTGTCACCACTGATGACTAAATTATGTTAGGACATTTGACACCAGGAACGATCTTTCAACAGTGCAATTGTAACGCTGTAGAGAAGAGTATTGTTTATTTTAAATAAATGGGCCAATAGGTTTGTCTATCGGAGCACAGTGGGGTGTTTAAATGACACACAGAGGCAGTGGATGAATTTAAAGGACAACCGGCTTTAGTGACATAACCATAAAATTGACAAAGAGTTGCACACAATACGCAATTATGAAAATAAAATTAAACACAATGAAATAAATACAAATAATAATAATAACAATACTTGGCCAAGTGCTAATCTTTAGTTTTAAATCTGTTGGGTGCACCCTGGTAATCTGAATTCTAAATTGTAATAGACAACAGATTATTCAAATTCGGTTCCAAATCAAGTTTGACTCAACATCAATTACTTGAGGAGAATTTCCTACACAGCAGTTGGTAATAATGCCCCAAATAAAAACGGGTCAAAAAGGCAGTGTTCAAAATTCCAGCATAGAACAATAAAATTGAAAAAAATGTCAGTCCGTTGTGTCACGCATAACCAACTGTGTGTGAAGACTTGAGGCCTACCACACCACAGAGTGAAGCAGGGCTCCAAAATGGAAAATAAGGAATCCAGTTGTTTTTCTAAGTCCAGGTGGGAAGGCTCGCCATCAAAGTCACAGGAGGAATCCACCTCAGGAACAATCTAGCAAAAACAAACAAAAAAACCTGACCTGTCAGCAGACAGGACCAGCAGAAATATAGAATTTTTAATCAAACTGTTCTAGCTTTAATCATTAAATCCTGTTTCTGTTGACATCATATCTGACATCAATTATTTATCAAATTACTCAAATTTACAACAAATAATTCTCTTTACCTCAATAACGTATTTCGTTGCATTATCAATTCACTTTTTCTTCTAATTGAAAAATCTTTTTTCAAGCACAATAATAAAACAGTAATAATTAAATCAATAATTAACTCAAATAAAGGCTATTACCTTACAATAATGTGATAAACAGAACAAAAATTCAATTGACAGGCACAGAATATGCTCACTGATCTCAATGGGACACGTTTGGGACAATATGATGGCTCTCAGTCCGGACACGTGGAGCGCTAGATGTGTAACAAGGCATATTTTTCATGCTTGAACCTCCATAGTATGAACTTTAACCGTGAAAAAAAGCAAGAATATATTATCAGTTAGGCTTTACCTTCAACTGAACGGAGAATAAGCTGAAACATCTGGGAAAGCAATAGCTAAAAAAGGTTAAAACGCGAGAAACTTTGCATCCTGCACACGAGCGCCTGTTAGTTTACCACAGATCCGGTGCCACCAGCCAGTAGCGCTACTGTTTATCAGAGCTGTAACGCTTAGTTGGTCTTGAAACTGGGTCAGACAAACATTGCCATGTTCAATACTACTTTAATAAAACAATACGCTCTGAAAATGTTATTGTATTTATAAAAATGCACATGAGTTTCAACATAACCTTTTTGTGTTTGGTGTAAAGAGGTGAGACGAGATTTGACGGGTAATTTGTACTGATTCACTTGTAGGTCTAACATAAAATACCAGCAAACAGGAAAAGGGTAGACATGTGGTTTAACTGCTGCTGTTTTAATCTCAGCATCAGAAGGCATCACTGTTATTTGTTTCCTTTAGACCAGATGTGAGGTTAAGTTGAGCATAAGTGGTAGGCCCGTCTACAAAGTGAATCAGAAGAATCAATGTAATGCATGCTCTCCCAGATGATATCTAGTCGATTCTGTTGCACTACAAAAGAACTACAGCTATAAGTTTTATTTACAGGTAAACCATCTTCATTTACATCGAAATGATTCTGGTTCTGAGCACTTTTGAAGGTCTGTTTTCTGCCTCTGATTGGTGGAACAGGATGTAGGTTTAGCTTCTTCTTTCACTTCCTTCTCACGACTACAATTTTCCTAACAGAAACAGCATCTCAAAGCGTTTCAGACTTCCCCTTCTTGTTACAAACAACGAGTGAATCATTCCTCGGATGAGCGTCACATGAAGGCTGCTTATTTGGATCTTCTCTCTTTTTTTTTTTTTTATTGGTTTACCTGATCACCCTGGTTTCTCATCTCCTAATCAGAATGCTGCCATTCAAGCCAGCGCCGGGTCAGTTCGGCCCAGAGGTCCGGGACGCCGGTCTGTGGGTGTGGAGGGTGGAGAAGATGAAGGCGGTGCAGCTGGATGCTTCGGAGGTCGGATCCTTTTATAACGGCGACTCCTACCTGGTGCTGAAGAACCGGGGCGAGCAGGGAGCTGACCTCCACATGTGGATCGGTGAGGGGACTCCCATCCTGCTTTTATTAGACGCATCGCTCATATAATCGTTTTTAAACATATGAAGCAACGTTTAAAAGTTATGTAGTGGTGATCGATATGTTTTTGAGCATTTTTAGTTTCCTTTAATTTTGCAGTTGACCAGCAATTTTCATACAATTTCAAAAATATTTCAAGCTTAAATTGTTAATCCCTACAACAACAACAACAAAAAAACATTTTCTAGCAGATATTTATCATCTAGAGTATTGTTCATCCCAATAAACCAACAGATTTAACACAGTGAAACCTAAACTGAGGTTTTCAACATGGATACATTTTTAATGAAGGCTAAAGGTAAAAAGCTCACAAACAGGAATGCCCTACCATATATAGATGATGACATACTGCCTATGTAGGATTATTTCCTTTATTTCAAAGGCATGTGTTAAAAAACAGTTTTTAAATCCGTGCAGGGTTCCGGTTTGTTGCGTCTCCATGCTACTACTCAAGACACGTTCTCTTTTGCTGGATGATTTTACGCGGTACATTAATTTGCTGAACCTGAGATGGAGATTTTCTCTATTACTATATTTTTATTGGGTTGAAATTATGTTGTGAATTATAAATCTGATGTTTCATTGTTGTACTAACATTGCTGTTTTACATTTTTTGATTCATAGTGCTTTACATAACTGTTTAAGGAGGAGGATTAAACATATTACAGTTGAAGAGCATAAAACTTGGGAAAAAGTTTGAGAAATTGAGGAAAAATACATTTAATAGTAAAATTAGGAGAAAAACTACTAGTTAAATTATACCATAGATCGAAAATAATCCTCTGAGCTGTCACATGTGCTGGGAAACTGGTTTCAGTCTGGATTTAAAATGTATCAGGTTGGAGTGGTCCATATCGGCGCTTCAGGAAGATTTTCGGAGCATAAAAACCAAACACAGCCTCACCTTGTTTGGTTGTGCCTTTGAGAAAAGGTAGACGGTCAGAAGCTGAGCTTCTCTAAGTCCGATGCAGTTAATGGGACTCTAATTGATCAGAGACGTTTGATGTCGCCAAACCATATAGACACAAACAGAGATGATTTTAAAGTTGTCTCTAAGTGACAGGAAGCCAGTGCAGAGACCTGTAGGTTTCCCGGTGAGAACTCAAGCAGCAGCTTTCTGGATGTCCCATGACTTTCTGAGCGCCAAGTCAGTAGGTTGTTTCAGCAGTCTAATTTGCTGCGGACAAACACTTGTGGTAATCTGTCAAAGTGTTTAGAGAGTTGATTCTGGCAGTTGTTTAGATGGTAAAAAGCCATTGATGTTATTGATTCAATGTGGCTGTAAAACGTCTGGTCTGAGTCTAACATTAGTACCCCATGGCCTCCAACCTGACTTTTAGGTTCAGTAAAAACTATCTGGGTGACTAATTTTCTTTTCTTTTTGTTTTTATGGGACACAAACAATGATGGAAGTTGTTTCGTATCCACAGACTGATCTGATTGATACAGCGACATAAGAAATCTTCAGGGCCATGATCTCCTGCCGTCTGTGACATTTAGATCTGAGCGTCATCTGCATAGTTGTGCTACTATACATCATATCTTATTTTGCATGTTTGAACCATAGTGGTGCCAGGATGGGTCTTTGAGGAGCCTCACAGATCTTACCCATTCGGTTTGAGACGCAGTTTTCCAATTTTAACAAAGTAACTACTGTTCTTAAGATAAATCTTTAACCGGTTTAATGCCATACCAGGGATTTCCACCTGCTGCAGTAAGATTACATGGTCAACCGAGGCTTTGCGTGCAGCTGTGTTCAGGAGTGCATATTGTTCATCACCTTCACCGGTGCCGACTAAGTGCTGCGGCTGGGACTAAAGCCTGACTAGAAAATGTCAAATGGACAATTAGAGAGGAGAGTCATTAAGTTTTTGGTTTACACCTTTTACGGTCTTTCACCTACATATGGCTGGTTTAAAATGGGCTTAAAAACTGTGAAAAGAGGTTTGATGATCGTGATTTTTAGGCCCTTTGGAAACAACTAGCAACTACCAAGTGAGTTGTGTTAAAAACCCACATGACAGATTTTAGGTACTGAGAGTGTAACTCGTCATGGCGGCAAGTCGATGGACTCGGACTGTGGATGATCTCTTGACCTGTTTTGTCTGATGTGCCACCCCTACATGTCTAATTGTGTTGTGGAAATGATAGCATTTTTAAAGTTTATCAACACACCTATCAAAAGTTTAGCTCAATAACAGCTGTCGACAGAAAAGTTATAAAGAAATACAAATACTGCTAGATACACTCTAAGTCTGGTGCTATTTAAAACCGAACAACTTCTCAATCTTGGTACGCCAACAGTAGTTTGATTGACCGGTGGATCAAACTCTTGGAGCACTGCTCAATGTTAGACATATATTCTCATCTGCTTTACATATTTCAGGCTATTCTTGGGTGTTTTACTGCTTGGCAGGAGCGTAATGAGAGTCAACAGATGCATGATTGGTTGTGGCTCCCTCTCCAGTGTCTGGTCTGGTCGGTTCCTACAAAGGAGCCAAACATTGTGCGTTGCGTACTGCACACCTCAGCCTGAATAACCGACCACCCCTGGCAGCGCTGGTGAAGACACATGAGCCAGCGTGCTGAGGCGCTGCGGCGTTCGGGCTTCATGGTCAGGGACAATGGGAGGGAGGGAGAGAGGGACGGGGAAACAAGTCGGTTTAGAAGGTTTTTGAGCGGCCCTCATGAAAAATGCAGGAGGAACGTTGGAGCACTCGAATGTGGCCATTGTTGCCAGCATGTATCCGGTGCTTAGGTAACAGTGAGCTGCCTGTCACGGCTTGAAGAGCACCCTGTTTGCCCAAGCATGAGCTTTTGTTCGAGTTGCTTGTTTACCCCTTCGCTTGTTTAACACGTAAACAGTGAACTTTTTCAACATTTAAACTGCATTATTATTATTATCATTTTTAGTAACTGGAGCTGGCGCCATTTCCACTTTACTCCTGCTTCTGCTGTCTTTCAATCTCGTCTAAATAAATCTCTTCTAACACTTAAGCTTTGCAGTAAGAGCTTATTCGGTTCTCAGAGATAAAAAGTATATAATCCTCATAAAACGGGCCACATAAACACAATCTTTATTCTGAGGTCAGGGTCTACCAGCATCATATAAATGCACTGACACAGTTTATAAGTTACCACATTAATTCTTCCTGCTTTATGTTCGCTATAAACAATAGATTTAGGCCAGATGTAAATTATTAAATATTTATTATTTCTCTCGACTGTTTAGAAAAGTTTTTTTTTATTACATCTGTGCCAAACTGCACCAAAGTAGACGGGAATACGTCTCTTGCTCTAAACTTTTTAACTAGACTGTCTTTTGCGGATGAGTTCTGGAGTTGTCCTTGTACAAGCAGTTTTGTTTCTCTTTCTCATTTTATATCCTTCTAACTGATTTCACCCTTACCAATTTCTAATTCATAAAATAAATAATGTGAGGTATTCACGATCACTATTAAATTCAATACCTCTCACATGTAGCTATAATAAACTTAAGGTTACTTGATTGGTATGTTATCTTGTCTTTTCCATTACAGGAAAGGAGGATGTATTTTGCATCATTTTCAAGCTCAGTTTAAACAAGATGACAGATTAAACTTTCACAGACTATCTGAAGAAATTAAGAAAACAAAAGTGAAATAAATTGTGGTACTCGTGATCTTTGAAAATGCATAAATTGACTTGTTAGTTTTTATCCTGCACTTAAAAAGAAACACTAGATAGTGTTTGATTTATTTATTGTTTGTTATGTTTTTCCGTCTTCACAGATAAAAATCAGACGTATTATCAACTTTGAAGCTTATCTCGACCTCGCTATCGATGCCATTGAGCTCGACTTTTTCATGCATAAGAATATGAATATTAAGATTTTTACATTCTCTGCTACTCTTCCTTCTTCACTTAACCCCACAACTCACACCAATAAGTTGAGGCGAATCCAAACATTGTTAACTCACACCAATAAGTTGAGGCGAATCCAAACATTGTTAATGTTGTGGGCATAAAATAGAAGTAAGGCGTAAAAACTGTGAGAAAAGTAACTGAAGAGCCTGTTGTTAGCTAAATGTGGAAAACATATCTAATTTCTGATAATTTTCAGATTTTCATTAAAGAAAAGCTTCTTCAGTTTTGAGGGAACTTCAGAGAAATTTCGACCCATGCTCAAAAACTCTATTATTATGTAGGGAAAACCTTTTTTTTTGTTGTTCTCTGTGATTTCAGTTAAATAAATGTAAAGCTTCTGGATTATGTTTTTAGCGTTTAAAGCATTTTTGAACTGCCTCACTGCTGAAATGTAATTTACAAATAAACTTGATCTGACTTGAGCTGCTGGTCCGGAGGATCACCTTATGAACATTTTTAGCGTTCCTGACAGATCTGATAATTGCTTTTATCTAGAACATAGTCAAGAACCAACAGGCCTTATCAATATTTTAGGCATCATTTCAACTCTGACTCAGTTTTCTTCCCTGTCTCCAGGAGAGAAGTCTTCTCGGGACGAGCAGGTCGCCTGCGCCATGCTGGCCACCCAGCTGGACAACTTCCTGGGCGGTGACCCCGTCCAGCACAGGCAGGTTCAGGGCTTCGAGTCCCCTGAGTTCATGGAGCTCTTCCCCAGGGGCGTCAGCTACAAGGTGAGCCTCAGCTGTGCAAATTCACCCACGAAATTTTGAATTTTGAATCGTTTATAACAGCAGCAGGAAGGAATATGTAAAAGAGACATGTCAACAGTATATTTTATTAAAGGCTTAATTTCTGGATTTTATTAAGGCTGCATTCAAGAAAAAAAATATTGTTAATATTAATTTATCTGTGGGGACTTCTTTGTAATAGTACTTGTATGCTTTATATGACCAGTGTAGGAAGTACAAATTAAAACAAAAAACTGACTCTTGTCATATTAATGTGTCTTTTAATTATTTTTTCAAACCTTTCTTGGCTGATAGAAAAATACAACAACATTCTTTTTATTCTTACGATTTAACTTTATTTTTATTTTGTTCTCAAATCCATACAGGTACTAAATATATATATATATATATATATATATATATATATATATATACACATAAACACAATCTTGTTAATATTTAGCATCCATCATTAAGCGTCTGCCTGGAAATTTAATGCTTATTCCCAGCATCGTTTTATAGCGCGACCAAACTCTAAAACTATATTTTATTGTTTGGTTGTTTGTTTGGGATTTTGGATACTCCTGTTGTGTCCATGTCTCAACCTTCTAGATCTTGATTTATTTATCTATTTATTCAAAAAATCTGGATTATTTTGAAGTAACTCACGATCTTCAATATTTAATCCACTCCAAAACCATGATTTCCGAGCTTGACCTGAACATTTCTCGTCTCAATTTAACTCCATCTGTGTCCGGTCTGAACTTGAACTGCATTTGTCTTGTTCAGTTGAGCAGCGTGAATTGCAGCTAAGCTTTAAGGTTTGGATAGTGGAGCAGAGTCAAGCCTTTTCTTTAGCTTTGCTGTGGAAATTAACACTGGAATCCCAGCGTATTCCAGTTCATGTTAGTGCGGCATTTGGTGTTTTACTGGTTGTTCTTTAACTTCCTAAACTTTCATCTGAGGGCGAGAGTTTGTGTAAAACGCTAAAACCTGGATATGTTTGGGTGTTTTTCATTTGAAGGCTATTTTTAGAATAAATAAAGAAGGCTCAGATTGTGGTTCTGGGAAGCTTTGCTGACAGAATGGGTCGCAAAAGTGACTTATTGTAAATTTGTCATTCAACCGAATTTCATTACAATTGTGGTTTTGTGACACAAATTTTTTTTACTCTACCTTCACCTTGCTTGTGGGCTGCAACTTTTGTAAAGTTTGTCTAAAATGGTTGCAAAATTATTGTTTTATGTCTTTATGGCTGGATTCCTCTGTGATACAGATTTGAGATCTGTTTTTAATGGTTGTTTAGGTAAGCCTACACAAACATGGACGTTCAGACAATAATCTTTGATTCACAGTAGCGCCGAGATTACATGAATGCCATAAAGGGTCAGATACTAAAATAAAAAAGACAGTGGTTTCAAGTGAAGCTTGTGGTTTGTTCACAGGAGGGAGGCGTCGAGTCTGGTTTCAGGAGGTCACAGGGTGGCGGGACGGTCCAGAGGTTGTACCAGATCAAAGGGAAACGCAACATCCGAGCCAAGGAGGTGGAGCTGTCCTGGAGCAGCTTCAACAAAGGCGACTGCTTCATCCTTGACCTCGGAGAGGTGAGATAGTCCAACAGAGTGTGAAGCATGCACAGGGCGCCTGCAGCCCACGTGTACATTTCCTTTCTGAGCTGTGATGGAGGTGCGTTTGCTCTCCACCGTACAGGAGTGAAAACAAACCTAAAACTGTGCACGATCTGCAAAACCACTCAGAAAGTTTCTGCATAAAGTTTTTAGGTTTTTGTTGGTTTTTGTTTATGCAAATTGTGACACTATTGTGACACTCTGACGCTGGCTCGCCGCTCCGCAGACAATCCTGTCGTGGACCGGATCACAGGCCAACATCTTTGAGAAGCAGAAAGTGCGTGAGATCGCGTCACTGATCCGAGACACTGACCGACACGGGAAAGCCCGTGTCGTGGACACCTGCGAGGGCGAAGAGCCAGAGGAGATGCTGAAGGTCAGACAAACCGATGATATGTTCAGTTCATGGCATTTCCGTGACCTCTAGGTCACTAGCTATGATTCAGGATGAAACTTTTTGGTAACTATCAGTGTTTTATACCAGGTTCTGGGCCCAATGCCAGCTCTGGCAGAAAGCACGCCGGAGGAGGACAGCAAAGCCGATGCATCCAACTCTGCATCCCTCTACAAGGTTTTTTATCTTTACAGACTCCCTCAGCAAACATGTGTGTCACCAAACTGGGCGTACAGAGCTGAACTAGACTCTCATCCCTTCGTAGGTATCGGATGCCACAGGCTCGATGACAACAACCAAGGTGTCGGAGAAAAGCCCGTTTGCCAAGGATCTTCTGGTCCGGGACGACTGTTTCATCCTGGATAACGGAGCAAATGGAAAAATCTTTGTCTGGAAAGGTAAAGAAAAATCCTTCCGAACCTGAAACAGGATAGCATGCAAAAAGTCACATACTAACAAAATTTGCGTCTGGTTAAAGAGCACAGCCAGCCAAAAATAGTTGAAATCAGTAAATAGTTCTGAAAAATACTTATAGGTGTGCAGTTTGAAAGCTCAAACACCAAATATGCCTTAATAAGCATTAAAACGTATAATGAAAAACACCTAAGCACCAACACAGAAGCTAACATTTAGCATCTTGCTTATTTCCATGTTTCAATTCCCCCAGTAAAAAATGAAGCATCTGGATTGGCTGCTTTACCAACATAAGCCAATCCAACATCTTCAAATATTTTGCATATTTCCAACAAAAACAAAATCCATGAGTGGGCAAAATGTCCCCAATTATTTTAGAATTATGTTTAAAAAAAAAAGATCAGGAATAGGCTAACGTTTTTTAGCTTTGAATGGATGCACTGTGGCTCTCAAAAATATACACATGTGCAGGTTTTTATGATTAAAAAAAGTCTGAGACTACAATAAAACATTTCTGGAGCTTTTCTCATTGGTTCTGTAAGAACTATCCTCTTCAATTTAACCACGAACAAGCAACTCCTGGTTCTTCAGACCTCTCTAATGTTAGCTAGAATCTGGTGGGTGTCTTGTTCTGATTCATCTAAATTGGATGATTGGGAACATATTTCCATAGGTAACTTTGACATAGACCGTTTCTATAAGAGCACCGTATCCATCCTTCTCTGAGGTCAAGTGTTTTTTTTTTAAAACTATGTAAATATCTTTGAGGTTTGACACTAAACCATTCATTATCTGCCTAAAATCCTGCAATGAAGAAGAATTTTATTTTACACCATCCAAGCAGGCGTGCATGCAGTTTTACCTGCAGATATAAATAAAATTCAATGTTATAAAGAGAAAACAGTGCTTTTTTTTGTCTGCATAAAAGTAACAAATTAAATGGAAGAATCCATAAGTTTATTTTCTTTTAAATAAACTATTATTAGCAAATGGTTATCATAAGTGTCACTCTGGCATGACAAAAAATAACAAGTCAAAGTATGAAAACTTAAAGCACTTTTTTCTGAAAGCAGAGTGCAAAAAGCTGATGTTTATGAATACTAACATAAAAAGTAATATTTCCAGCCACACTGTGTAAAATTTATGACCTTGTCTAAAGAAATAAAAAGTCTGATCTTCATCTGTTAACTACCAGGTCACGGAGCAAACGCTGAGGAGAAGAGCGCGGCCCTGCAGATGGCCGACAACTTCATCGAACAAATGAAATACCCCAAAATGAAAACACAGGTGGGTTCGAACGTCAGAAACACATCATGGCGCAACGTAGCCGTGAGCGTCGACGCTGCCAGTTTGAATGTGTCAAGTTAATGAGCAGCACAAGTATTTTGTTTGTTTTTCCTGCAGGTGGAGATTCTGCCTCAGGGGAAGGAGACCATCATCTTTAAGCAGTTCTTCAAGAACTGGAACTAAACGATTCACCGGGAACCCTCAACAAACATGATACCAGACAGCATCAAACAAACTAAACTTTAGTTGTTTTTCTTTTGTATACGAGTTCTGGTGTATGTACATATTTCAAAGGCAATGCCGCAGGTTGTTTTGAATTTTGGTAGAAACAGAGATTTGATAACACTTTTATATAAAAGACAGACGTATTTCCTGTGGTCAGAGTGTGAACAAATTAAAGAGAATAGTAGGAAAACTGGATTTTTATATACATATATATTTGTTTAACAGTAGCACAAATGTTTCTGTAACAGAAGAATAAATCTTAACGTTCTCGCTGCTCCTGGTGGGTTTACTTTCAGCGGGCCGTATCAGCTGGTTTCAGGATGGTGTGAAGCCTGACTTTACATAACCTTTATGCAGCTGCCACGACTTCAGCGGCCTTATCTGATCAGCAAGATGGCGAGCGGGGCAGCAGGGAGGCATCCGACTGTCACGCCATCTCTTTATCAGCAGGAGCTGAATTACTTTTATTGAGGCATAAAAATATGTTGAGGATAAATTAGAACCAGAGGAAGTAAACCAATAGTGCAGATTTTTTTTGAAGGAGTTCTTTCAAAATGCTGATTTTACCTCTTAAATGCATAACTGTATTATTAGATGGCGAAACGGTAAAAAAATAAAATAAACACAATACTTGGTTTTCTGTACTGACAGTTCTTTCAACCCCTACAAAAAGTTTTTAGGTTTTAAACCTAGTTTACACAATCGTATCAGTTTCAAAACAAACTTAAACGACAAAATAATACAGTGAATCCCAAGTGTTTAAAGGTAATAAGGTAGTTTAGTTCAGATGCTAAATATACCTTAATATGCTTTATAATGCTGGGTTACAAACATTATGCTGAGTTATTGCTGCCAAGCTGCAATTCAGTAACTCCAACTTGAAGTATGAATCTGCGTCACTCCGCCTGATAGCAGGCCTTATTGCTGCTGTAAAACGCCCCTCCTCTGCTATGAGGTTTCAGGAAACTGACACGGTGTGGAGAGAAATTTTTTTCCCCCTCTGGTCCAAAGGTGCCACATTTATGACCCGCTGGCAAAGACAAAAAGATTGGACTGGCAAGGTTTTCTGTCCACTTCTCTCAAACCATCAGGGCAGCTCCGCTCCGACAACATAGGTGAGCAGCTCTAAATTTACACTTGATGCTTTGTTTATCTTCTGCACACGTTAGGGTTAAAAGTTCTCATTTGAATTCTTTATGTTTTTATTATTTACTGATTTTGTTTTTTGTTACTTTTAGTTTCATTTTAAATAAAAACACCAAGTCTGATAAATATGTTGCTTTTAATCACATAAACATTAATACTTCATGAATAACGAGTGTAATATATTATTCCCTTTTTTATTATTTGCCAATAGTTTTAATCTAATATTTACAATAGTCTTTTTTAGGGATTTCTTTCACTTTTGGTGATTTTTTTTCCTTCCTTTAATAAAAAAAGAATCATCTTTGTTTCCTTCTCTGCAGCCATGAATAAGGACGAAGGCACGGAGTTAAAAACTATCCTAAAGCGCAACAAACGTATGTTGTTTTTTTATTTTAAAACTTTTATTAGAAATATTTGCAGCTTTGGCCAGGTGACTGTTTAATATGTGGCAAATCAAATGCTTATAAATGTTTCCAAAGGATGATTCATTCATGGTACCAACAGCTTTCCTCCCATGCTTCTGTTATCTCCTTTTTTCTTCCATATCTTTGTTCAGTTGCTGTAACAAAAATATGTAACGCTGTGAAACTTCCCCTGCAGGCGTGAACCTGCTGCTGAATGATGAGAAGGGCAGCACAACCCAGAGCAGCTCCATCGGGGCCGTCCGCTGGACGCTGCCCGATGAGAGCGTCCAGCCTCACAGCTCGGCCCCCACCATCCACGCATACTCAAACAAGAACTCACAGGTAGGCTTGCTTGTATTTGCAATTATTAATAGTAAAAAATGTATACAAATCATTGCACTGTGGGTCATGATGCATGTATTTCATGCTGAGCATTTGTTTTAAAAGATCAGTTCATTAGACTATACTATGTAAACGACGCTGCTTTCTGTTGTAAAGTTTAATTGTGGTTCCATTTGATCTATGAACCATCAGTGTGAACATGGGGAGGTTACTGTGTTTGCTGGGCATTTCAGCAGCCAGACACACAGAGGACACTCGGGATTCTGACTTGCAATCCCAAAGATCAGAGAGCAGCCCAGAGCTCAGGGTGGTTGCCTCATTTAAAAACTCTTAGATGTAAACAGTTATGTTGCCCCTAGCATGTAATTAAAGCAGTGTACATGTGATCCTGTTAAGTATTATCTCAAATGATACACAGGAAAGCGGGTTTTAGCACCTAAATGGTAAGTAATAGCTAAAAGGTTTTAGACTTCCAATATTTAGGCGTGAAATCATTCCCAGATCGCTTGAATTGAAAACCTATAAATGCAACATTAGTTGGACCCAAGAGCTTTGGAGATAGACAAAAGCTGGACGAAACAAACTCTGCTTGTTTAGGTGCCAGGAAGTTATAAAAAAATTGCTACAAGCTAGAAAAGGAAAGAATTAATGCTCTATAATAAATCTGCACCAATGCTTCCCATCTGTGGTCCTTTTTTTCCTGTTGGATGTGTTTCAAACCGAGCCGCCATGTCCCTGTCTTGCAGCAACACGGTCGCCAAGGCAACCTGAAGGACATGTGCAGTCTGCAGGAGTGTGTCCAGTTCATTCATCACTGGAAGGAGCAAGTGGACCAAGTGTGCAAGGTAGCGCCACAGACAATATCGACATTTCGATATGTATCTATGTTGTGTTTATTCATAAAAGGAAAGAACCTGGAATACAACAAAGAAAGTGTTTAAACGTAGGATTTGAAGCCAATTTAACTGATGTCTTCCTGTTTCGTCTTATTGGGGGTAACTGACCATTAACTATAATGCAATTCATAAATAAGATGTTACAGGCTCAGTGTTTGTGCTGAACCTATAGAAATCTAAAGTCACGTCTACTTTCTGTTGCAGATTAATGTTTTTAAGAGCTATAGTTCCTTATCCTATGCTTCATACATCCGGATTCATTGATCTAGTTATGTTACCATTCAAACATGTGTTTATAAACATGATGTCTGCCCTGATAGGCCTGACGTATGTATATGAAAACCTTTACAGCATGCTTATGCAATCTTTCAGCCTGCAGCATGAGAAGCATGCAGGCCAGGCGTCAACTCACTGCATTTATTACCATGTTAATCAAATGAAAAAGAGTTTTTAATAACTTATCTGTGTCCAATCATGTCTTAAACCGTGTGCATGTTGTTTTTGAGCATGGTGGCACAGATCCAGGGGAGGGAACCAGTAAGGCACAAGCCCAGAGGTCAGACAGGCGCACCGAGCGAAGCCTCGAGGAGAGTAGAAAGCTGATCCTTGAGTGGGCCGATGAGCTATGCCATGTAGACAAGGTGAGTCCCCAGACCACAAATAGGCTGACTGAGGGTGTTTAAGGCAGCCAAACGACACGACATGTTTTCTAACTAATCTTGCGCTTGCAGCTACTAAAGGAGACGCCTTGGGAATCTGGGGATGAAAAGAAAGAGAACAAAGAGGAGCCCAAAGAGGAGGGACAAGTCAGGATCATGGAGTGGGCAAAGGAGTTGCAGAAGGCGACCGAGGTGAGACATTGGAAAGTCACTCTAGTAGTCTTTCAGCTACAATGTAGCATTTTCTGCTTTAAAACTAAAGGATGGTAGATTTTTTTTTTTTCAAAATAAGCTGAAATGCTGGCTTGTGTCCATAGAGCTGCGGCGTGCCGAGTGAGGAGCTCGGTAAAATGCTGCGTCTGCTGGGTATCAAGAAGAAACGCCTCTACAAGCTGCTGCCACTGCTGGAGTTCATCACCTGGTCTCTGCTCAAGGAAGACAGTGCGGTGAGAAACCTGACCTTGTTGCTTTTAGGGATTTATCTTACACCTACATGCATATGAGCAATGTTGTCATGAGTTGTTATAAAGTATTTCTACAATTTATAAAACACCTCTTATATAAATTCCCATGTGAGGTGACTGTGGGGCCATTTGGTTGTAATAAAAAAAAAAAAAAAAGTTTTATGCAACGCGAAAAAATGAACCCTGCTCTCAATGTTCGTGCAGAGAAGCCATAAATTATTTTATTCTGACACGGATCTGCGCTGATAGCCTACAACCTCCTCTGATAGAGGATAGTCAAGATTAAGTTGATTACATATCCCCAGAAATAGAAAGTAAAGTATCTCCAGTTTTAAATTTGATTTTAACAGAAAGAGTAAAACATTTTAATTTTCCTTTTTTTCTGTTTTCCAGACAATGGTTTCCCAGATCTGGTTGTTGGCAAAGCAAAGGACCTGGAAAGCGGGAATACCCAGATACATCCCAAACTCAGGTGTGCAGAAATGTATATTTTAAGGCAAATGAGAAAAAAAAATGAACGTGTGGCAAATAAATTTAATATCTGATTCTTGAGTAGTATATAATATTTTGTCTTTCATTTTGTGTTTTCAGTTTGGAACTGGATCTGCAGTTCAGCAGGTAACTAGTTTTGCTTTAGTTTACCATCTAATAGAAAAGTTAATTCATTAAAGATTCTGGAAAACTAAGTCAAGTTTCTTTCTGACAGCTGATGTGATGCTTGACCCAATGACAAACCACCCATGGCTGCAGCTTTCAGACGACCAGCGTAGGGTCCAGGAGGGGATCTCCGAGTCCGACCTTCCCCACACCGAGCAGCGCTTTGACGGCTGGCCCTCCGTGCTGGGCTGGGAGGGCTACAGCGGTGGCCGGCACTACTGGGAGGTGGACATCGCCAACAACGGCTACTGGAGGGTCGGGTTGACCACCGCCAACTCAAAGCGGAAGGGAAAATTCCCCATGACCGAGAGGAAAGGCTATTGGGTTTTGTGGAGAAGCACCCACTACTTCTACGCCTGCACCAAGCCAGAGACGGAGCTGCATGCCACCCTCATCCCTCAGCGCCTAGGGGTCTACTTAGACTACGACGAAGGCCAGATCTCTTTCTACAATGCTGAGACCAAGTCCCACATCTTCACATTCACTGGGAACTTCAGGGGAAAGCTGTACCCTCTGTTTGCACCCATGGACGGCCGCACGCTCTTGACAATCATAGAGCCAAACAAAATCTCTGGAAACGCCAGCAAATTTAACAAGATGCTATTTGAAGAGAGTCCCAAGATTTCTAGAACCGTTGCGTTTGAGAGCCCCATGGTATCTAGAACCGTTGCATTTGAGAGCCCCAAGGTATCTAGAACCGTTGCATTTGACGAGAGTCCCAAGGTATCTAGAACCGTTGCAGTTGACGAGAGTCCCAAGGTATCTAGAACCGTTGCGTTTGACGAGCGTCCCAAGGTATCTAGAACCGTTGCATTTGACGAGCGTCCCAAGGTATCTAGAACCGTTGCATTTGACGAGCGTCCCAAGGTATCTAGAACCGTTGCATTTGACGAGCGTCCCAAGGTATCTAGAACCGTTGCATTTGACGAGAATCCCAAGGTATCTAGAACTGTTGCATTTGACGAGAGTCCCAAGGTATCTATAACGGGGGAGTGGGCAGTGGATGACAGTACCCAACTTTAAAAAAAAGTCTTCACAATCCCAGTCACAATTATTGATTTATCATATATTTCTAAGGTCCGTGACTACATAACACTGCTTCAACTATTCCCTAAAAAACATATTAAGGTCCTTCTAAAGCAGTCAAAAGCAGGACAGGTGATTCAATTGAGTTGCTCCAGGCCTATGTAATGTAGAAAAGTAGATTAAAAAAAAGCAATTTATGCTCAAAATGTGTTATGATCTGTAAAGACCAGTGTATAAAAATCCTCATTGAAAAGCATTTTCATATTATTATCTATTTTAATATTTTGACATGTGAAGCATACGCTGTTGTAAATTAAAAGACTCTAAAAGTCTACAGTAACTAGAAATCGCGAATCAGTCGATGTCCTTTATAAAATAATAGCCTGTACATGCAAGAAGTAGAAGCTTGTTCAAAACCCTTCATAACATGAAAAAACACTCATTTTTAACATTTCTGACTAATTATATTAGTTGGCAGAAACCGAAAAAGTGAACAAAACAAAAAAAAGGAAAAATGCACTAAAAATATTCTCTGTTCTTTCAGAGCTTGTACAGGCTTTGATCTAAGAGAATAAAGATAGAAAGAAAACAAACAAACAAAATAAGCTACAGAAATGGAAGGATAGGAAGATAGAAGATGTACAGATAAAAGAGCAAATACGATATGATTCGCATCAATTACTGTTGATGGGGTATCTGGATGTACTGCCAAGCATCCAGATTATTTACATAGATATTTTTTCTAGAGCCACGTAGATCAAGTAGAATAGATAAATCCTCTTCTGTGTGACAGTGGAGAAATTAAGGATTATAAGGATAGCACAGAGATGATAAATTGTTGTATATTCAGAAGTATAAAAAAGACAAAATGAGCCACCTAACAAACCTTAGGTCTACTGTAGTGGACGCTATTTAGACTCACAAGATTCCTCAGACTGAATTTTGCAGCACTTTTTTTTTTGTCCCCCAACTGTCTTCCTCCCAGTTTTGTCGACCCCGTGGACATTTCACAAGATCAGCCCCTGGAGGAGGCGTGAGCCTTTGGAGGACATTTTCTATTTCATCTGAAATAACCATAGGAGTAAAGATGATCTGACCTCAAGTGAAATTTGCAGAAGCAAAAGAAGGATTACTTAACAAGTGCTCTGTTTGTTTAATTTCTTAAGAAATGTTACTGTGATGTTACTCTCAATTTCTCTGTTAAAGCAATAAATAGGCTGTTTTGTATTAAACAATGTTTAGAGAGATTATGCTTGTATGCAATGATAGTACTATGAATACAATAGTCTTTAGAATGATGTTAGAAGCTAAGATCCTATAAAACGCATGACAGAAACAATGTGTAACTATATCTAAAAAACGTTTATTAGGATGAAAATGCAGTTGTTTTTCAAACGCATGCACTTTAAACTGCACTTTCACAACAAGCTGTTGTTATAT
This sequence comes from Orestias chungarensis, assembly GCA_032876305.1. Taxonomy (NCBI): domain Eukaryota; kingdom Metazoa; phylum Chordata; class Actinopteri; order Cyprinodontiformes; family Cyprinodontidae; genus Orestias; species Orestias chungarensis. The sequence goes on along the minus strand of JAVLVB010000236.1, from coordinate 535,791 downwards.
ATAATTTCATGTTGCAAACATGCAATCTTTAAGCTCCAGCAATAAAGTATTTCTTTCACTTTTAGCATCCAGTAGGGCTGATTTGATCTTTTACAGAACCTATAAAGCTCCAGATGTGCATCAGTATGCAGTTTGTTAGAGAAGCATAGATAAGAAGGAAAATCAGGACTCTCTCTTGCACACCCATGGTCCGTAGTCCTCACAGTCAGCAGCAAATAGATTCCCGCCCTCCCTCAGGTCCGCACAGTCCCTGTCATCAGTGTCCCACTGCACAAACACCCTTCAAAAACACACATAAACATACATTTATAATGAGAATGAAACAATAAAGTCATTATTTATATTTAAAATGAATATAAATCCCCTGAAGGAGATGTTAGTTGTAAGTATGTAGATGAAGTTGATATATTTATATTTAAAGGTGTAAAAATTAAACAGAAAAGTATTTAAGAAAGGTTTGTGTATTTGTATATTTCTTTATATTGTCATATTATGATAATGAGTATGATAATGTAAATACTGTATGTTTGTTATAGTTTTGTAATAAAAATATACTTTTACGTAAGAAATTGTGTGCTTTGTATTTTTGTTATATGTAGATAGATGTAATTTGAAGAGAGGGAATATTTTATTTTTTATTTTCTATGTAGATAATTTTTCTAAGATTCAGTTTTGAATTTGGTGCATATATTTAGTAGATATAGCTTTAGGCGCTATTTATTGACTACTGTAACCGAATTACATTTGACTAGCACTTACTCTACTTTTAAAGTTATTCAGTGGGTAGAAACTTTATTTTAGGAAAGCAAAACTTCCAAATTTATCAGGGGCCTAAATGGGATGTGATGCAACGGTTAATTTTTTAAAGCAGCAAACACGGAGGAGCAGTTTTTAAAAGGTTTCAAACGAATAAAGCTGTGATAGGCAAAGCTTCACGAGGAGCCACATTTATCTAGTCTCAACACAGTGAGAAATTTAGAGAGATTAATTTAGCTGCTAGTGTCTGCATAGCAAGTGATGGACACTGGTAACATGCTAGCAGATTTTTAATTATGATTCCAAAGATGGAAAAAAACAGCAGCTTATGTCCTACCACCACAAACATCAATGTTTCCAGTTTGCTAAATTTAACAGGTACTTTAACATGAGCTGTGTGTCTTGATCAGATGAAACTCAAATATTCTTTGTCTATCAGATCACCTCCCCTCCGCTTCTTGTTTACTAAGATGTATATAAAATCTGTGTGTTTTATCTAAAGAGAACAAAAATCTAAAGAGGAGGACTCTCAAAACTAGCTAGATTGGGAAATAGGTGATTGTTAAAGATATCTTTGTGTTGCAACCTCTTAAAATAGATATTGTCATGCCAACAAAACGAAGTCATACAAAGACGCAAAGTCCAGAAATACGAAAATGTATTTACCCTGACTACTGTTGCATAATTCAAACATTTTGAGATGATGTTTATTCATTTAAGAATTACGAGTATTTTTAGGGTTTTGAACGTCTCTTAATCAGGTGTGCCACTAACTGTGTGAACTCAAAACAGTCATTATTTGGATGATTGTAAGTTTATCTTGCCACCAATACTCCATCTAAATAAATCATGTTAGGTCAGTCTATCTTGACTGTGTTTGTCTGATTGAAGTGAATTAAGTTAGTGCAACACAATTCAGTCTTCTTAGATGAACTAATTTAGCTTTTGTCTGATTTACTGATGATAATCTTGTCAGATTAACTAAATAGCTTGCATAGCGCTTTCTAAAGTCTCAAGTCGCACTACATTCATTCATCCATT
>JAVLVB010000236.1:514634-533894 GCA_032876305.1 Orestias chungarensis | reverse complement strand
GGGGGGGGGGGGGGTGTTGAGAAAGAACTGACTAATTCAGGAAGTGAAACCCTTTTGCTCTTTTTTTGCTTTTAGCACATCATGCAATGATTGTTTTTAACAACATCTGTATTTAATTCCTGCATTCACCAAACTACACTCTTCCTGACTATCATTTTTGTTTACACTACTCCCTTGACACAGAAAAGGTAGTTATCCACTAATAAAATACAGGATGTGATCAGAGTTGAAGAATTGAATGTAATCTAAAGTGAGCTGGAACCTCCTGCTAAAATATCCTTAAACAAACACGGGTCAGATGATGTTCCGTTTTCAGCTGGTCTTACGGTAACTGGTTGTGGACTTTGCTCCCGTTCACCCAGAACCAGTGTCCCTCCTGTTGGCTGTCTGTCAATCCCACTCACAGCAAGGTAGGTTTGGTGCCGTTGCTCAAAACCCTTTGGACAAAATCCTGCATTTCCAGGCAAACGTTAAACAAACAAAATGTCAATCCTACCTCACATAAATGCAGAAAGTCTCAGATATAAATGGTTCTCTCTCTCCTCATGTGCTCAGTTACCAATTCTGCAAAATCCCTGATCACAATCAGGCTGCTGTTGTGCTGCTGGCAGAACCCGTCACTCTCCTTCCACTTAAAAATGCATGCATTAAAAATGCACAAACATGACATTTACTTTTACATTTAACTATTGAACAACCAAATAAACTGTAAACTCACTCTGAGTGGTAGAGTGCATCATAATCTTCAGGTTCTTTGGCACTGTTGGAGAATTTCCTGCTGCTTTTTGGTGGGATCATCTTCTGGTGCTGCTCCACATATGTGGAGCAGCACCATAACAGCACCAAAACGTCAGATGACCTCAAATGTACTATCTACTTTCTAACTGCAGGTGAAGGAACCGATGGAGTTCCCCAAGGCCTGTATTTTGAACCCCCTCAATTGTAAACCTCCTACCGCAGAGGTTGCATTTTTTTTCTATTGTTTAAAAAATACATATTATTTTATTTGGTCAAAAGCATTTTTATAAAGGCCTTAAATGCTTTGATGGAAAACCCCAACATTGTCTAAAGTTGTCAAAAAAATTCAGTTCAGCTTAATTATCAAATTATCTACTTCCTTTTGGAGAAAGATACAAATAATCTAAATCAAATGTATTTCAAATGAAAAAATCCAATTAAGTAGTAAAAACTTGATATTGTTGATCATAAGTATACAGTAAGACAGCAGAAACAGTTGATTGTATTAGGCAAATTGATAAATATTTGGCATGTAAAAAAATCAAGTCAGTCGCATTAAATCATGGTGTTTGCACCAATCCCTCATCAATTGTAAAAATGTTGCAGCAGTGGAGAGGAACAACCCATAAACATATTACATAACATAAGAGCACTTAATATTTAAGGCTGAAAGATGGTGCATTTGGGGTCTTTCTGAATGGATTTTGCATGTTCTCCCTGCTCATGATCTCTCCAGGTACTATGGCTTCCTTTCATGGTGAAAATGTCTAGGGTGTACTATCCCAATGATCGCTGACATTAGGTACCAGGATGGATGAATATTGTTTAAGGTCTAGTTAATCTAAACTTTTCTCTCTAGATGTTAAAACATCTTTCTGCAATTAAAACAAAAATGTTGCTTCTCACGGGAGAGGTGTGAACACTTAACACCAATATACAGGATTTCCTTCTATAGCTTGCGCTATTTTAGGTTCTGCTATATTGGGTTTTTTTCATGAGAAGAAGGAAGAAGTGTCTTGTTTCTCCTAACCCAACAATCAGAACATTAAAGTAAACCAGCCAGCTGCTGAAAATTCTACTTCTTAACCAACAATTAAAAAACACCCGCCTGATCTCACTAATCACCATGGCGATAAAATATGTTGGTTGAATTTTAATTAACTGATAAAGCATAAAATGCCTTCTTTTATATTTTATATAAAGTTACCTATACAGTTGTGTTTCACTATCCTAGATGTGTTTTTTATAAAATCAATCCAAGTAATTCCTGCTGAGACCTGCAGTCATCATTAGATTTTCACTTGATTGCTTTTAAATTAACCAAGTGGTTTTTCCCCCAACACTCAGTATATAACCTACTTTCTGCAACATGAAGAACCTGATTGCCGTAAGATGTTTCTTGATATCTGTCTTGACTTTATTATAAGTTATACCTGTGATGACATTCTGAATTTAGCTTTACCTTTCATTAAAGAGATGAACTTCTCCACTCTATTCTCCTCGTGTTTAACTATAATTTCAAGAATGCCTTAAGGAAAAACATTAAAATTTCCGGACATAGTACATTCAAATACATTAGAAATTATACTACGAGTGGTAAATAAGACAATTCCTGTTCAAAAAATGTTTATGCTAAGGCAGGGGATTTATAACTTAAGGGGGTTACTAATGTTTGAAACTTATACAGTCACATGTGTGTCAATTTTGGGTGCAAAATTATGGAATGGATTAAACGATGAAATAAAGATGTGTAACTCTATAGTATTTTTCAAAAAGACTTTAAAATATAAAATCATCAAAGGTTACAATGAAATTTGGTTGAATTAGATTTTTCAGTTTAAACTATTTTGGGTTAATAATTTCTACTATAAACGTTGTTTTATTGTGAAATATTCTTATGATGGTAAAAGATAGGCTAAAATAAGCCTTGGGGCTTCAGCCTATTCCTTTTTCGGTTGCTGTCTGATGGATCCTTTTGTAAAAATATGATTTTATTTTTGTTTTTAAACCGTAATAAAGTAACCATTCATTCATTCATTCAATGTTTCCACATGATCCCATTTCCTTAGGATACAATCTATTTATGTGACGTACAAAACTCCCTCCTGCAAGAACATGGTAGTGTCACCCCCTTACATGCCACGATCGTAACCTGTATTGATGCAATCTAGACATACACAATGCCTTCACTACTATACTTAATTTTACCACCAACACACGTGCAAACAATTAAAACTATAATCTGGCTTTTTTTACATCGCGTTTTGATTATCTGCTGAGTGTCCAATTAGTCCATAAACAGGACTCCTTTCATTGAGTGTAAAGATCCTCTATTAGCAAGCTCTCTGCTATCATTCTGAGGTTATTTCATATCTTTGTGCACCAAAAAACAAAACAGTCCGATCGTGGGTGCATCCGTCATACCTTTCTTCCCTGGAAGGTATGATGGCGTCAGATTTCCATGACGTTTTTTCTTCTGTAAAATTGTTAAACTGTGATGAACCAGACTAGTGAAAAAAATATTTTAAAAAAAACAGGAGTGTTGCTTTGACTCATCCGTGTTTGAGTAATCCTTCAATCTCGAGCTTAAGACGAGCTCCGGCCTCATAAAGACACCCTAACCCCACACAGATCCACCAGACTAGCGGCAACAGCAATTATGTGGAACTGTGTAAAAAAACATCCGGGGTTCCTATTTTCCAAATAGCTATTTTATACAAAGTGGATCTTTTGTGCAACAAACTAAAACACTCTTGTCAATGGTTGCAAACGGCAATTGAAGCCAACATACATACTTGATTGTGGTATAAAATTGTCTTGTGTGCCTTAAAAGCACATAATAGGCCCTATTTAATATTCCTTAATATAAAATAAGTTAGATTGTTTAAGGTGTTGCCTGAAATACATCTACAGATGTGCCTCAGTTTAGCTATTAAAAATCTGCTCTACATCTAATCTTTCTTAAACTCCATTGAAACTATACAGAAAATGGGCAAATGTTTCAACATTTAGAGATGTAAAAATCTACAGCTGTAAACAAAATGTGTTTATTCTAAAAAGGTTCACCTAATCAAACCGGGCAGATTGTGAAGTTCTAAAAGATTTTAAAACCAATTAAAATTTGGTCTGTAGCAGAAAATATAACACATGTGGTTGTAATATGAGAAAGAATGACAAATTTAATATGGCGTAAAAACTTGGACGACGTTGTAGTTTCTCTATGGAGGGAAAAATACCAGAAGTAGCTTCTACAAAAAAGCATTTAAATCTAGATTATAGTTGTCAAATTTAATATATGTTGTACAAATGAATTGTTTTTTTAGTAGTTACATTATACATGCAGCTGTAAAAACATTTAAGATGTAAGACAAAATAAGACAATTGAAGACTGTTTGACAATTTAAAACAAAGCTGAATTGGAGGAGAGGATAGAAGAAAAACACAGACGACCAAAAGATGAAAACAAAACAGAGACCAAACTGGTACTGAGGAAGCTAAAAATCCCAAATGAATCAGATTGGACGGCAGAAAGTAAACAATATAAAACATTATAACAGTAACGTTACACTGAACAGATGGAAGCCTACAAACAAATGTGATTTTACAGCATAATTTTTAGAAATGACATTAAGTAGAAATCATCAAACTAAAAAAAAGCTAAGATGTGATATTTTTGTGTTAAAACATAACAGTCTTAAAATAAAACAAATGTATTTATGTACAATACATTATTTGTACAGTATATTGAGAGCCAAAGAAGAAAAAGTGAGATTTAAATTGTATGTACAACATTTGCTAATAAACAAAAAGATGAAAATTTAAACTTGGCAGTCATTTAGAAAACAACTTTGGCCAGATCTATTTAATTTAAATATTTGTTTATATTTTGGGGATTTGAATGCTTTAAATGGCCAAGATTTTTATATCACTCTTTTTTTTATGATTTTTTTAAAATAACTAATTAATAATAAGTAATTTAGTAGTTAAAAAGCTTATCATTAGAATTGTTACATGTTTGATTACAATAATAATTTAAAGGCCAAAACTATTAACATTGCCAAAATAAAAATAAAAATCTACTTACTCGACAACAGCTCTAAAGATAACTAAGTTTTAAATAATCCCATATTTTAAAATCTACTTTAAACTACAATATTAATATTCTATGTACTGATTCCATATAAACGAAACTTTACTTGCATTTTAAAAATAAAATAAAATAAAAGCGCCCTCTGGTGAACAAAATAAAACTAACAGCTAGAAATGATAAAAGTGTGATACATAAAACAAATGTTTTCATTGGGACATCTTTTTCACTTTTGGGATATTTTGGTGATTTTAAACTAATCTGATGAACAATAGCATCATTTATTTATTGAAGAAACAAAACAAACTAATCTAGTTTTCATCTAATGGCTTTTTGGGAATTAATATTCCAGCAGTTTGATGTCTTTTCAGCATATTATTGTTGATAAACTAAAAGTACTGAGAGAAATTAAGGAAGGTTCCTATATTAAATCTGGGCTTTTACTATTTAAGTGAATTCTTCAATGTAGACATTTTTTTTAAAGACCCGATGAATTTAATCCGGTATTTAACAAGGTTAGGGTGGATTCTGTTTGTAGAAACAATGGCTAAATTCTTCACACAAGCTTAAATATATGTGTTTTCACAATTATGTTTGATTTTTGCTCCGAAGCAACTTGTTTTAAGTTTGATATCCTCCCCTTGATTCCTCCAAGCGCGACTTCTTACATCCAGGTTTCTCAGTCAGTGTCTTGTCAGGGCATAAAACCTTTATGTAGATGGTTTAAAAACAAAAAAACAAAGAAATATTAAAAATATATAGAAAGTAAAATGAGATCTGGTCTTTTTCAAACACTTACATTTCTATTTTACTCTGTTTAATCCTTTAACAACTCATTCGATTTCAACAGAAATATGCCTTTAATGTCAAAGCAAAACCAGATTTTTAAAAAGTAAGGACAATAATAAAATTATTGAATAAATATTCCCACCCCCGAGTCAGTTTTTAGTAGCTGCACCTTAGGGTGCCATCGCAGCATAGAGTCTGGTAGCCAGGACCGCTAACTGGCTGGCCCTCTGTTGAATTAGGTCGGTCACTTTAAGAGGGGTAAATAGTAATGCATTTACTTATTTTATATTGTTTGTAAATGTTTTTGTAGGTCTCAGGTTTCACTTTGACATTAAAGATGAATTTTTTTTTTTTTTTTCATTTTATAATTTATAATTGTGTTAATCATAAATGATTTAAAAAGCATGAAAGACAAAATCTTCCAGGGGCGTGAAAGTTTTTATCCCAGCTCCTTTTTTTTCCCAGCTTTTTGTCATCATGGACCTGAACGCCTCATCTGCTCTTACTGTCCTAATTTGTGATATACCTTGTTTTAAGAGTTACATAACAAACCAGATTTTTTTTTTCCTAATTAATTACAAATGTTGAAGGTTTTAATTAGATTTTCTCTTACCGTGACTGTTCATCTTTATTTTTCTTGATTTCAAAGTAAACCTTTCCTCCCAGTGAATTATTGAAATGTCTTTCCAGCTGCAACAGTTCAAAAAATATTTAGTGTACCAGAAATACTTGGCTAGAAGCTAAACTTGTAATATGAAATAACCAAGCCGTTGTGTTGGCTGACCTACCATGTTAAACACATTGAGTCTTGTTGTAGTATTATCACAATAGAGAGGGATTTGTGAGGTGCATATCATTGACAGTGTGAGGTCCACTTTTTCCTCCTCTGTGGGAAAAGCAGACGGTGAGAAGCGCAGGCAGCAAACCAAACAAGACACTAATTCATTTGAAGAATTTGCATTTTGGGAACATTGAAACCGACTGTGTGCAGTTTGCAAATACAATGCTTTTAGTGTTGAATTCTCACCACAGTTCACCGGTTTTAAAAACCCTGTCAATGTCGTGTTATATAGCAGATTTAAAAAAGAAACGAGCCTGGACTCCGAGTGATTTTTATTCCCTGTTTTTAGAATCTGCCATACAGTAAATAATCTGTTAGGAATACAAAGTGCAATGCAAGGTATTTGATCACTTCTACTAATAGTACATATTAGGGCTGTAATATATATAATTTTATAAACATATATATATATATATATATATATATATATATAAATATATATATATATATATAAAGTATTAGCATTTGAATTGAAAACAGCTCACACTCTCCATTAATGCTTACTGACAGCTGTACATTATGCTGCTCTTAATCGCTCAGATCTTTAATGTAATATTTTGTATTGTTTAAGATAACTTATTATTCTTCAACTATGTACACCTTTTTTGTGTGATTACTATACATATATTTTTTATTGTTTTTATCCCTTTAAAGCACTTTGTGTTGCTATAATGCAGAAAAAGCGCTTTACATATAAAATTTGATTTTGTATAATTATTGTGAAAAATGAAGGTTGTCACTTCGCAGATTTCAACCCATCACGGGTTCTTTTAGAAAACCTAACCCCCGCGGACGGACAAGCAATCACTGTGAATATGAAGGACTGAGTTTGAGCGTAATAACTTAAATTCCCTGCAAAGAGTACTTCCAACACGACACCTTTAGGATGGATTACAGCAGAGAAAAAATGAATGAATCCATCTATCCATCCATTGTACATTTACAGATTCTCACCTGTTTGCCCACTCTTCTCTGCTGAGGCACTTTTCGTATTATTGCTCACAGTATACACCGAAAAGTTATAGGTGCTTCCGGACATTAAGCCTGAAAAGGTGCATTTGGTTTCATTGACTTGATGTTCTATACTGGTGTTCCAGAAGTCGGAGGTGATGGAGCAGTTGTAGTCGGTTGCTGATGAGTTTTCGGGTTTCTTCCACGTAAAGGTGAGGGAATCTTTTGTCTTTTTGTCAACCTTGATTTCAGTCGGAGACGACGGGGCTGCGAACAGGAAGAAAAGGTTAATTGGCTTTAAAACGTGTCATTGTGAATTTTATAAATGCAACGTTTGCTCAGGAGAACAGTCGTTATAGTATAGGATTAAATCAATAAAACTCACATGTGAATTTGAACGCTTCCTTTACTGGGCTTTTCAGCCCATTAAGAATTGCAAAGACCTTCACTGTGTATTTGGTAGCAGTTTTCAGATTGTTAAATGTGACATTCTTTTCCGGCGTATGTTTTTTTTTCTCTTCCACGTTGTGGTCATCTGAGCAAATTTGGGCTTCGAAAGTTAAACCGTCTCCTGCATCTGACGGAGTATTCCATTTAGCCTCAATGGAGTCTTGTTTTGCGTACAAATCCAAATTAGGGATCTGTGCTGGAGCTGTTTAGGAGTAAAAAAAAGTCGGATTAATGCGACACAAATAGCCGGAAAAAAAAGAGTCTCTAAGCGAACCGCTGAAGAGTCTGAAAGTTCAGAAAGTTACCCGTGTATGTTACGTTGCTTTCCGCTTTGCTTTCAAGCTCATGTTCTCCTTCCAGGCTACAGTTGCTGAAGGTTATCACGGATAGGTTAATCTGTTTTCCAATAGGCAGGCTGGACACATTCACCTGGTTGTCGTTGATGAAACTAACAGTAGCATTCAATTTCTCCCTGTTACGATGCAACACACTCATTAAACCAGGAGTCAAAGCCTTTCCTCAAGAAGCTGGATGCTTAAAGGAGGCCTCAGTTTTTCATGTTATTATATATTTAAAGACTATGAATGCAATTTATACAGTACAATATACATTTTAAACTTTCAACACAGACGGGTTAATAAAACGGCTGACATGAAATAATGATTAAAAACAACTGTGGCGTATTCTTGAAATGTAACAGAGAACACCTACATAGTCCCGTTCATGACCTTCACTTTAAAACGCGTGAAAGATCCTTTCGGCGGCTCCCATCGGAGAAACAAGTAGGTGTCACTGTTGTTGAACGCTTCCAGCTTGGATACTTTGTCCGGTCCTGAAAGAGAGATGGCAGGCGGGTGGATATGAGACACATAAAGCTTGTCTGTGCGTTTTTGCTGAAGATGAAGCAAAATAAAAACATGCCAGGCGCCGCGGTACAGCTGGAACCGTGGCTGTAATTTCCAATGTCAGATAGTTTCTGCAGGAAACGATGAGCTGGAGAGTTTCTGCTAGTTTCACACACAGAAGAGTAACTGATGTCAAACTCACGGGTGCATGCAAGGGTTGAGATATTCTTGCTCCACATGCTCTCGTCTTGGACTCCGGTGGTGAAAACGAACTGGTACATGTTTCCTTGGATTACACCGTCAAACATCATGTGCTCTGTAGTCACTTTCCTAGTTATTGGGTCAGCTTTAGCCACCTGGGATTTAGCTGTAACTTTGAAGAAGCCATAGTTCCCGTCTGGTTTCTTCCAGGTCATGTTAACATATGTTTCTTCAAAACCGATCACGGTGAGGTTGCTGACCTCTCCGGGTACTGAAAGAGGGAAACAAATTTAGCGTTAGTCATTTCAGGTGGTCTTTCTTCTTGGACCCAACAGATTAATGTAAACTGGACTTCGCGCATCCTCGTTTTTTTAGTAAAGATTTCAAAATCAAAAACAGACCAGATGTTTCTTTAATAGAATACCAACAGCTTATTCTTAACAATATAATGGGGTGTTTATAGAAATATAACAACACACACTAAAACAGCAAGACAAAAAAGTGAGAATGACAATGAAACATAAGTCAATATAACATGTTAATTCAATAGGTAACAATCAAAGTATGTAAATTATGAATTCATTGGCAGTAAAATACATTGAAGTCTTGAGCAAAGGTGGTGCTAAAGGAAGAAATCCCAGCAAACAGTATCCCAGCATATCGTCATTTCAAATTGACGAAAAATTTGAGGGAAAAAAATAAATAAATAACGTCAAAGATGACCGTACTTGTTAACTAAAACTGTTAACAGATTTACCTCAATATACAAATAAAACAAAAATGAGATAATGATCTTCTCTGATCTAACATTTCATTTATTATTTTAACTTTGGTTTTATACCTGAATAAATAAGACACTTTTTCAATAGGTGGAATGTTTGACTAAGCAGTAAAGCCATAAGTTGTTCCTGACGTCTTTTGGTTTGTTTTCAAGCTATGCTGCCACATTCATTTTAGAGAGATTTAGTTATTAGTTAAAACTAAAACGGAGCACAGAAAATTCCTTAAAGACGAACAGGAAAAGCATTTTGTCATCCTGTGGTAATATAATGATATTGATAAAAGGATAAAATGATAAGCACAAAAAACGGCTCACGAAAACAGTGTAAAATATGCTTCTTTAGGGTACCAGGTACAGTAACTTTATAAAGTAACTGCCAATAACGTTATATTATTTTTTTGTAAATGGTCTAATTAATAGAAAAAGTTTTTAAATAGCCCCAATTTACAACAGACGTCGTCTCAAGGCACTTTACAAGAAAATCAATTAAAATCAAAGATACATCATAAGCAATTAATCAGTTTGAAAAAGTTTCCAATCTAAGGAACCCCAGCAGATTGTATCTAGTCATTGACTTGCAGCATTCACTCCTCTGGAATCAGCAGACTGAAACAATGGCTTGTGTTGTCATTGACATTACAGCAATCCTTCATACTGAGCATGCATGTAGCGACAGTGGAGAGGAAAAACTCCCCTTTAACAGGAAGAAACCTCCAGCAGAACCTGGCTCAGTACAAGCAGCCATCTGCCACGACCGACTAGGGGTTTGAAGGGACAGAAAATGAACAATAATCATGGACTTACTGGTGTAGAACATTGAATTCTGTGGGTTTAGGTCTCTGTCGCACTTCACCGGAAATACTTGGACTTTGTATCTGGTTCCTGGGGTGAGACTTTGAAGAGTATAGCTCACATTGAGCAAGTCGGCGCGGAAATTCCAGAGATCTTTGGAAGACACCTCCAGACGATAGTGGCTGATGCTACCGGGTCCCTGATCCCACTGCAGGAACGCAGAGGACGACTCGATGTCGGAAATGTTGATGTTCCCCATGAATCGGTCTGAAAACACAGAAGCCGACGGAGCGGTTTGAGGTTGAAGTTCAAATTTATTCATCCATTAATAAGGTCAGATCAACCATTAGGGAGAGATTTTTACATTACAACCATATTCACCAAATGTCACTTAAACACACATTGATATAACCCTTAAATTTCTAATTCACAACAAGTCATGCCACAATCAGCTTGCGAGAGGTCAATATTTCTAATTTCTTCTTATTTTTCTCAAGTCAAAACCCGGACTCAAGTCCAAACATTCTTAAAACCATAGTTATTATCCATTAGGGAGGAAACTTGTTAGAAAGTTCAAGAATATAAGGCTCAGTTTTATTGTAAAACTAAATAGTGTCAAGATACCACTGTCCCCTGTCCACAGAAGACAAGTTCAGCATCACCATATATAGGGAGGCCGCAAGATGAAAAACTTCCAGCTTGACAAACAAACATGTGAAAACAGTTTTAAGGTCAAGTTGAAACAAAGAAAGATGCAGAGATTTCTAGACCTTGTAATATTAGTCAAGCATGGTGGTGGTATGGTGATAGTATGGTGGTGGTATGGTGGTAGTATGGTGGTAGTATGGTAGTAGTATGGTGGTGGTATGGTAGTATAGGGATGGTATGGTAGTAGTATGGTGGTGGTGTGAGGGTGGTATGGGGGTGGTATGGTGGTAGTATGGGGGTAGTATGGTGGTGGTATGGTGGTAGTATGGTGGTGGTATGGTAGTATAGGGATGGTATGGTGGTAGTATGGTGGTGGTATGAGGGTGGTATGAGGGTGGTATTGTGGGAGTATGGTGGTGTTATTGTGGTGTTATGGCGTGGGTATTCTAATGGTGGTGATATTCTTGGCTTTGTTCACTGAAGTTTTTGTCATAATTACTAGCTTTCTTTTAGTACCCGTTTATTCTACCAACTTCATTCATTGCTGGCTCGTCCTCTGCCTCACAGAAAAACAAGAGTAGAAGCCGTTTTCAGGCTTACCTTCGTAACAGATGAACGGCAACTGTTCCAAGCACAGTCTTTCAACCCACGGTCCAAAGCCGAGCATCACCACGCAAGAGTTCTCGATGTAGTTTTTGTTGTTCTCTGGTATGACGGGAGTCAGCATGGGCGATCGCTCGCATGTTGAAAACATTGGCAGCAGCGGCGTGGTCCTCCAGGGGGAATCTGTGGTGTGAACCGTGGTGGACTCCCAGAATGTGGAGGTGGTGCTGAGGTTGTTCGAGTCCGTTATATTTTCTGAAACATCATATCCGGTGTACCAGTCCTCTGTGACGTTTGGTCCCGTTGACTTTCCTTCTGTGACGGAGGGAGTGGTCGGGGGCCTCGTCGTGGTCACAATGGTGGTGGGGCTCATCGGGGTGGTGCTGGGAACAGGGCAGGTGCAGGAGCAGCTGCAGCAGTCTATCTTCGGCACCGGGGATTTAAACACGGGGTACCCAGGGTACCAGTTCTGGAAGACGAGCGGATCCCCGTCGGCCCACCGTGTCCAGGGCGTCCCGAAGCTTTTAGACGACGCATTGGTGAAGCTGCCAGGCTCCGTGTAATAATCGCCGTCATCATAGTTGTAGTCACCTGTGTCGTTGTAGGTGCCGTTGTAGTTTATGTACTTGCGAAGGCCGATCCAGTGGTCGGAGTCCACCATATGGGCGACAATATGGGCATTTTGTGGAGTCAGTGTCACCATCTCTTTGAAGCAGATCTGAGCAGAAATGAAAGATCTGTCATTTCAACTAACTAACTAATGTTCTAAAAATAAATCGACTCCAAAAATTAGCCCAAAGAAGGTTTGGAGTCAAAGTGAAGCCATATCACACCTTAACATGGTGGTAAGTAGTTTAATGATAAGAGTCAGCCAGAAGGTATAAGTAACTACATGGCCATTTTTCAAATTTGACACGAACTTCTAGATTTGTAGGGACTCGGAAAGTTTGATGTTGGAATGATTCCAAAAACTCTTCCTTTAATTTATGTTTAACTCCTCGAGTACCAGAAGAGTAACCAATCTAAAGTAAACATACTCTGTAATATAGACTGGTCAAATATCCAACCAGATTCAAACCGTCTTGCAAGGGTTTGGATATATTTGAGACTGTAGGTGTAATTTTGACATTGCTAAACTCTTTCTTCTAGGACAATAAAAAACTTTTTAGCTTTATTGAGGCTGACCTGTAAAGTCCAAACTACATCTTCGATCCAACCGACTTTTATTACAAGTAATATACCCTGATAGTTTTCTGAGAATACGTGACACAGAGTCGACCGGAACAAAGTTTATAAAAAAAACAAAAAAAATTTATGTAATAAATACAGAACATTAAAACTAAATTCATTAATAGAAACCAATAAAGGTTAATGATAACCTCATGGTAATGATCAGATATTTTTTGAATGCCTGGTGTTATTTAAAATTAAATATCCTTTAGTTGTTCTAAACTGATGATTTGATGTTGATTTTTCTATACTTTAAAGCACTAATGTTGTCTAACTTGTTCTTTTGTAGCCTTTCAGGCAGAGATATGACGTGCTTTACTTTAAATCCCTCTTCTTAAACACGATGTATACAGGGTGAGAAAAAACCACAGATCATCACTCATTCATTCTCTCGACTATTAAAGCCGGCTTAGTCCTATTGAATTGCGCTTACATTTTTTTTTACTGTATTTTAAGTAGTCTCATTTAACACCGAATGATCAGAGAACAATCCAAATTTTTATTTGAATACATTTATTCAGATGGAAAAGGATTAAATAAGTGTTTCTTAGGGCTTCTATACAATTTGACAAAGTTGGCAGAGAGGAAATAAAGTGAAGCATAAACCGGTTCAATCGTGTAATTCATTTTATTTCTGGTATATTCCTATCCTAACAATAAAACAAACATTGGGATAGGAGTTTCCGGTTTCAGCCCAAACTGTATAAAGTTTATTTCAATCAAAGAACGGATTTCTCCACATTTGTTTGTGAGCAATTATGCTGCTAACAACAAATAAAGAATTAGTTTTAAGTATTTTTACACGGCTACTTTAAGAATTAAACATTCAGGTAATTAAACTTATGAACAAATGACAAATTATATACATTTTTAGTTGTGACAAATCCAACAGTCAAACTGATTGTGGCTAAGATCCTAGTTGCTTCCTGATTGGGAGGGAAACATAACCCGGCTAAGTTTATTTCCTGTGTGTGTTTTTTTTCTTTCTATAACGCTTATATGACATAGAACATTTCCAAAGAACAGAGTGAAAGAGATCCGTGCTAACACATGTGTGAAGTTGAAAAGCTGGGTGTAAAATATCTCTATAAAACGGTTTATTTGTGTTTAAAAATAGCCATCTTTACTGTAACTTCCCACTCATGTTGTTTCCCCAAGGATGAATATCTCCTACTAACGTTAACGCAAACAAAGATGATCCTATGAGTTTACGAGGTGACAGCCATAAAAGTCTGTTTTATTAGATGAGGTTTATCATGAGCACCGTGTTGCTTCTAGGTAACTTTATATCCAAGAAATAAAGTCCCTTCTGGTTTTTACTTCATTTGAAGTGTGGGTTTTAATTATTACGAAAATGTTGGCGCTTAAGACTCATGTGGTTGTATATGAAATACAGTCATTTGTGCTACCTTTGAACAGAAAGGAAATACTGAATAGTATTCTGGAAGATAAAGATAAATACATTTGCACCCTTTACCAAATCTCTCCCCAAAAATCTTCTAAAACTATTTGTTCTGGTTATTGTTTAAATACAACAAACTCCTAATCAAATATTCATAAAACATAGATTTTCAAACTAAAATGTTTAAAGCATCCCTCTTCCTCATGTTGATTTAAGTCGACACTGTAAACTTTGGTTCAGGGTTTCGCCTAAGGACAAATATGTGATGCTGGATTTGAACCCACAACCTGTTAATTGCCAGAATAGTAATCATACCAAGTAAACAATCAACCTTTGGTGCGTTAGGAAGATTTTTGGACATAAGATCTGAGGTCTGTTTGTACCTGGCAGTGGTTCCTAGCTTGCTCCCAGGTGGCGTTGTGGGAACTAGTGAAGTACTGTCTCTCTGCAGCCGCGTACATCAGCAAAAGACCTGGGAACCCATAAGACGGTAAAAAAGCTGTTTGTTCATCAGCATAAAAAAATCACTTTGCTGTAAAATTGGATTTAAAAACAAATAATTTAAGACTGCTAAACTATATTTTATCCCCATTAAAACTGCACTAACTTCCTGGGTAATTTAAAAAGACAAGAATGAATCACACCAAGACTCTAAAAAGCCTCCTAAACCAGCATTACTCACCCCAACTAACAGAAATAAACATCCCATGTGTGAACATCAAGGTCCCCATGATGGCGTCTCGCTTCCAGCCTGAATTTTCCCCTATGAAACAACCACGCTAGTGTTCAAAAATAAATAGTTAAATGTTAAAAATAAATGACAGAGACCCAAAGTTCCCAGTGTATCCCTTTACTCACACGGACTATAGAAGTTTTGTCTTGTTTAGAACAGAAAAGTTAAGAATGATGAAATTGATGCAGCTCCAGCCTCACCCAGAGGAAATGAACACCAATAAAAAGTCATCACAAAGCTCCATTCACTCTAAAATACAGCCGCTTTGTATTCACCTGCCAAACATGCAAATGATTCCGATATTTGCATTAACAGAACACAAGACGCCAAGTGAGATGTAACAAATTTATTTAAGCTTAAAGCAAGAGGGAAAAATAGCAAGTTGGTACAAAAATACATGAAACAATGATAGAATACAACAACATAAAACATGTGAAACTAAAGTCCCATATTTAAGAAAATAAAAATAAATGCCTCTATATATTCTGTTGGCAGTGGTTGTTTTTTTTTAAAAGGTTAAGCTTTCGCTCAGTGATTGGTCACAAACTAAAGTGCCTTGAAATGGTTTAAAATGGAAACAAAGAAAATCTATTTTACTCCTGTCAAGATGGGATTAAATCCTATTTTTGAATACAGAATTCAAGAACATGAGTTTTCTTAACAAGACTACAATAATTCAGTTTTTTATTTATAAAAAGGCTACGATTTTTGGGGTGATCCAGCCAGCCCCTCTGATCCCATCGCTACTTTAAAACTATGTAAAAATGTTCCTGGGAGATAAACTACAAGACACTAGAACTATTTAATAATTAAACTAGCAACAAGAAAAACAAATAGTTTTATAATAATAAAAAAAGGGTGTAAAAAATGAAATAAAATTAACCACCATGAGAGGGTGAGCTTTATTTAGCTTTTAAACTGGCCAATGGTTTCCTCCTTAATTCAAAGCTCATAATTAAAGGCAAAGCTTGGATATTTATTTTTATTTTTTTTTGGAAACACTCTTTTGATCCACTAACTCATTTTAGGTATAACATCGGATGTGCGTCACATGATAATTTACTTCTGGGGGAAAAAAGTTGATTCGTCCCTGATGATGAATCAGGTCAATCTCATAAACTCACTGCATAATACAAAATTTAAACTGCTGAGACGAGGAGAAAAAACAACAACAAAATAAGGCCATTGAGATACTGGGATGTCTTATGTTCGACCAACAGCTTATATCTTAGTGTTCGTTTCAGGAGCATTTGTGAATGCAGACCAACTTCTCAGATTAAACACATCCAATCAGAGACACAGGACTGCAAGAAAAAAAAAAAAACCTTCGTGACCAACCTAAAAATCTAAGATCAGCTTTTATGACGACAGCAAAGATTTCAGACTGTATTCAGCGGATGGAGGGGTGCTTTGGTATAGGTTCCTGCTCAAAACCACCTGAACTCAATCCTCAATAATGTAAAAAGTTTTCAATAATGTCCCAGTAGTTATAACAAAAAATAATAATAATTTTCAGCTACATTTGTGATGGCAGGAGAGAAAAACAGTTTTGTTCTGGCTTCACTAAATGTGATGTTGTTCCAGTTTATACAAACTGAAGCCATTAGGATGGTATATAACTCCACAGGTTTTTAAAAAAACTGGCAGTAGTCAGTAACAACACGCGACGAAGGGTACAGCATGTATACAAAGAATTAAAAACCTGAACATAAACAAGGGAAACAGAGAAATACTCTAATCACTGTCGCTGCGGTCGCGAAACACCCTCTTCCCACTGGGAGGTGCGGGGATGTCCTGTTTGGGTTTCTTATTCCTAGAGGGAAAGAAAGAGGAAATTAAATCTGGTTCTTGTCTTCACAGGTTTCCTTGTTTCTCTGAGTGACGACAGTCTGACCCCAGACCTCCTAATGCTTTTAGATGCAGGGCTTCATTTGATAAAAAGGTGCTGAAGGGGTAAATCTAAAATCTGACGAGGACTGCAGTTTCTAACTGTTGTTGAAAAGAACAGCAGCTAATGCTCAGGTTTCCACTTTAACATATTCCAATGTATCCTCTCGATATTAAATTTTTATATACGCCTTCATACCAAACAAAGATGATCTATTTACACCTGAACATATAAATGAACCATAACCGTCTAGCATGGAAAACCTTTCAAGTTTTATAACGATTGATAAAGCTCTCCTTTATAATCTTCAAGTTTAAAGTCCAAAGATCATCGTAGGGCCTTTATGTAGCTCCCGGGACTTTCCTTACCCCACTTTGTCCATCAGCTCCAGGCCGTCGTTGAGGGCTTTGAACCAGAGGTAACGGTTACGACCCTGAATCTGGTCACATGAGAAAGGTCACATGAACGTCCTGATTACTGTTGTGATTTAATTTGGCTGCATAGATGCAGATCCAGTTCTTACTGTTAAAGTGAAAGACTCCTTATCCTTGTCCTCGCCCTCGCCGCTGGAGGAAGGCTTTACCTTTTTGGCGGTAGACGAATCTGGAGCAGGACTAATTTCTATGTATACATGTAAGAAAAAAAATGTGTGCGTTGACGAATGCTAGAGCAGAACTGAAATAAAGCAGATCTATTCAAATAAAAAAAAATGAATGCATACTTTTTTTCTTTGTCTGCTTGGTCTCGCTTTTCTCCTTGTTTGCTTCCTCGGTTTTACGGTCCCTTCCAGGACAGGCGCAAACACGGACCTCAAAGCTACGTCTTCCCAAAACGTTGCCTCTAACGTCACCAACACCCAAAGGAAGAAAGAAATAAACTTATATGAGTACGCCTCCAAATTTAGAAAGAAAACCCAAAACCTTATATTACTTTTGGAGCGAACTCCTTTATTTCTCCTAATCCATCCGTTTTAGTAACCCATGAATTCATAACTCTAACAAACGTCTACGAAACAAAACAGATTACTCACTCCGGTGTCTCCAGCGTCAGGATGGCGAGGATGGGCCTCCGATTCATGCCACCCATGCAGGAGCTGTTACACATGAAACTAAGCAGGATTGTGGTCTTCTCAGCCCCAAGCTAAAGCAGGAGATTATTACACATAAGAAACTTCACAAAAAAATATCTAAATATGTTGAGACACAGCAGACATGTTGATTCTCTAAACGATCCAGATTTTGTCGAATTTTTGTACAATGGTGGATTAAATTGAGGTATTGGCTGTGCTTTATTTAATGAAAAACATCAAGTGAATGTCATTGTTGGCTGCCTTGGTCCCATCATCTGTGACTACCAGAAAAATTCGGCAGCGTTCAGAGTTCAACGATTTTCTCCACCTACTTTGCTGAACAACGTCTGCGCTAGTTTCGGCTCTCTCGAATTAGTGTCAATAACGGCAATAATAGCCCAAGTGTTCAGCAGTAGAAAATTTTCCCAACTCGAGCATCAGATGCTCAAACAGAAAATACTTTTCGACATAACACATTGCATGTGTTATGTTATCTAAATGATAACTATAAGTCTTTTTATCCCCACTCTTACCGAGAGCTGAACCAAAACAAACTCCTTGAACAGAGAAGAAACTCATTTAAAAACAGCTTGTTTTTCCTACAAACAATTTCCCTGAGATGACCAATTTGAAATAATATTGTCCTAGCAGACCAAATATAAAGTGATAAATCTTGAAGACGTGTCAAGGATAACAAACCTGTGGACGCTCGTAGGGCACCGTCACACTCTGCCTCTTTGTGTACGGATCCTCAAAATACTGAGCCAGCTGACTGCCCTCCACCCTGATGAGATGGCTTTTGTAATCCGAAGCTGAATGAAGAAATCAAGTTGACTCTTATAAACCAGGGAATCATTCTCACTCAAACAACTAAAGTACATTTTCTTTTTAATAACGAAAAAAATTATAAAAACAAAACTCCTTACCATCCTCACTTTGGTGGTGTGGGCATCTCTTCACAACTTCCGCCACATGCTCAGTCTTCTTATAAACAGCCGTCGCCCTGACAATGGCTCCCTGAGGAGGCTCGACAGATAAGACGATCCCTATTGGGCTGGTCTTTGCCAGCTGACAGTAAAGCTTATTCAGGTCTTCTGAATACTAGAAACAAAGAAAGAAAGAAAAACACCAAGTCGTCTTATTTACAACAACTCTTACCTGAAGTTTAGATAAATCAAACTTTGGACTTCTTCTGTTCGTCATTTCTCTTCT
>JAVLVB010000236.1:494505-509129 GCA_032876305.1 Orestias chungarensis | reverse complement strand
GTTGGGTTTTTTGTTGTTGTTTTTTTTTTACATTTTTATTGCTTCCTCCCAAAACTTTTACCATCTTTTTTATCCCTTTTAAAAATCTAATAAACAAATTACTGCTTAATTAACTGTTGTTGGGGTCCCTCTTTTAATTAAGGAGTTATTATGGATGGTGATCTCCTGTAGCAGTCCCTTTTACCATTAATCTGAAGAAGCCACTGACTGAAAAACTATGTTTTCCAATCAGAGTGTCCTGAATAGGATGTTTAGAGTTGCTCGTAATTTTCTTGATTTTATGTAAAATTCTTCTTTGCGTCATAATTTGGTTCCACATTTGTCCCCAGAACAGAACCGGCCTTCTTTATCAGGACGTTGGCCTTTTATAGGTCTCTGGTTCTGAGGCTAATGAAAGCAAAGGAGAGAACCATCTCAACAACAGACTTACAGACGATCTGCAACATCTTATTGCCAACCTCGAAGGATCTTAGCCTTCTCAAGGCGCTATTTATACGTTTTTGTTACACCTAAACAGGATAAAACTAACTGATTTGTTATATTTGTGCACATGATGAGGCGCCAACCTCTAAATGGAGCTGTACATGTACCTCTAGCAGTTACACACAGGAACAGCGGGTCGGTGTAAATGACTAAATGTCAGCACCTGCCGTCCTTCACGTGACTTTGTGCGCTGTGGCATGATTTTGGACCAGTTGACCCCAACTGTCCACACACAACTATCACATGCCCTATATATAGATCATGACGGGCAGAAACAGCATTTACACAAATGCAGTTCCCTTGCATCACTAAAGAGCAATCACATGGTGCATGTTTATGGTGGTGTGATGTTCTTGGCTAGTACAAAACAAAAACTGAGTGGTCTCAGTAGTTCCCTGTCTCTAATTATAATTAGCAGATTGGCATGTTCCAGTTGAAATGTATACAGTTGTCAAAGTCTGTTCTTGTTCTTGGCCGTCTCTGTATGAATTCATACGATCTCCCCTGGAATACTACCCTGTCTCTTTCCCCTCCTGGTGGCACATATAAGCCTCCCAGCTATGCTGCCTTGAGGCTCTACGTCACAGCGCTGACGGTGTAAAGTTTCTCTCCATTTAGTCAGAGTCACACATGACTCGGCTTGGCTTTTAAGTGTGTGCAGCGAGATGGTGTGGAAGGTGTGTCTTCCTGTAAAGGGGTTTGGCAAACATCCTGCATCCATGACAGCCTTGCAGTCCCCCACATACACACCTCACAGGTCCGTCCAAACACAGCCAAGCCGCTAACTCAGGTGTCCAGATTTAGAGCTCACCTGTTGCCTGCTGGGGGGCGATTGCGCTTTGTTGTAAATGACAGACAGAGATCAGCAGGGAAGCGGTGGGGGTAGTAGAATAGAGGAGGGGGGTATGTGACCTCTTTGGCATGTGATCTGAAATAGAAATAGATTTAAGCCTGTTGGGATAAAAGACAATGGTATTCGCCCCAGATGACATATATGACACTGACACTACTTTCAGCTGATTTGGGTATTTATATTTCAAAGAATCGAATTGCAAAGTAAACTAAAAAAGTCTGGTGGACCATGAAGAGCCTCAAAACGTATTCATACTCCTTAATCCTTTTTACATTTTGCCAGGTTGCAATCATAGGTTTAAATATATCAAATTACAACATTATGTGATAAGTAAGTAGTGCACAATCACAATTATTATAATAGATTTTTTTTTTTTAAATATGAGAGGTGGGGTTTGCATTTAAATTCAGTCCTTTTACTCTGATACCCTTAAATAAAATATTTTGTTAAACCGAGTGTTATTGTGTCTTATTAAATCTCTGTATGTGTTAATTGGTTTTGTGGAGACGCGTCACAGGTTTGTCAAAGAAGACAGACCAGAGGAGAAAGCAGAGAGGATGAATATTGTGAAAAAGATGACATTCTGGATTTGTGAGGGAATTTTGATAATCCCACAGAACTCTGTTCAGTTCATCATCTAAAAGAAAATTAAAGAGGGTGGCAAAACTGCAAGCCCACCATAGCGGAGATGCAGAGATCTACAGATAAACCATAAATCCATCACTCAGAATATTGTATATGTTTTACTGCAGATGTGGGAAGACCACCTCATTAAAAGCACACAAATATATTAAGATGCTCTTTTAGTGAATATAAAATGGAACTTCATGTGTTCTTTTTAGTCAGATGTTGTTTTCTCCTTGAAATTCTTCTTTTGTTGCCCAGTCTCATCCTACCTGAGGTCTTTGGTGCTTTAAATGTTGTTCTGGTTGCACTTTTGACCTCTTGGATGAGTAGACAATCAACTTATGAGAAGGTTTTATCTTGTTCAATGCTTTCACAATTTATGCTTAATTACTCCCCCATGTGGTTCAGTGGAGAACCAAAGCTTTAAGCCCAAGACACACCAGTTGTGTTTGACTCTTGATAGTCAGGTGCAATCTTTTGATTCACACAGGATCCCATTTAAATTTCAAACATGGATAAACAAAATTAACTTTTCACTTTTTTCCATACATCCGAGTTCCTACCATAGTTAAATCAACTTATTTAAATGCTCAATTGTTAAATTTTGTCAAACGGACTGCATTCATACTAGCTGTAACCCTGGGTGTATTAGCGACCAGTTTATCAAGGAATCAAGGAATCAAGGAATTTTATTTGTCATCACATCAAATTTGGTACATGATGTGGGACGAAATTCTAATCCCCGGTCCAGTTAACACCCTGATAGCAATTTTAAATACTATAATAAATTATAAGACCTATGCGAGAATAGGATTTGAACACAGAATCTACAATATGGGACTTCGGACATAGCAGCAATGAAAATTCGGAGTGCAAATAGTATAATGAAATATAAAGAACTATACGAGAAATAGGATTTAACTACACAGAATCTACAATATGGACACAGAATCTACAATATGGGACTTTAGACATAGCAGCAATGAAAATTTGGAGTGCAAGTGACATATTAATTGACATTTTAAAGTGACATTTTAAAGTGTGATATTAAAGTGAACAGTGCCGGTTAAATGCAAAAGTGTTTTTCATTTCTAACTGTCCTTGCGTGTGTTTGAGAGTCTCACAGTTTTATTTTGTAATTGTAACTGTTTTAGCTTCTATTTCTACTAAAACAGATGGGCTTTACTGTCCCACAGCCTCTCTCCTGTCTGACTCCTTACATTCATGCCGATTAATGTGAAATAGACCCTTAGGTCTGTCTTGATGTCATTGCGGAGTCACATACAGTATGGGATGCTCGATTCACCTTATATTCTAAGGGCTGCATAGCATCCAACACGATTTTACGTCAAACTAGATGCCAAGTGGGTTCATGCCTAAAGAAATCCCATTGTTCCCCTTTTCCAGATTAAATAAGATCACCTCATTTTTTTCTATTCCTTTCTTTTCTTTAATTTCTTTGGATTTGTTCATCAGTTTTCAATAGAAATGTAGTTTAAAACAGATGCTTTGTGATTTTTTTTTTTTTTTTTTACATAGAAAAAGGTGGGCTAGGATAACTATGTCCCTTAATAAACCATTTAAAACTTCCATCCATTCATTTTATAGCAGGCTTATCCTTGTGGGGTCGCGAGGGTCTGCAGACCCTCTGCAACACAGAGACAAACAGGACAGACACTCACACCTAAGAACAATTTAGAGAATCGCAGTAACTTAACAGTCATGTTTTAGAGCTGTGGGAGAAAGCCGGAGTACCCAGAGAGAACCCAGACATACACAGGGAGAAAATGCGAACTCCTTGCAGAAAGACCCAGAGGGGGACATTTTTAATTTGCAAACTTCTTATATAATATAAATAAATGAGAAATGTAAGTGTAACAAAAAGATCTAGAAACAGAACAAATCCCTAAGGAGTCAAATACATGGCCCTGTGTACCCACACCGCTATCTTTCTAACTTTTATTTGTAATTTCATCAGCATGAAAGTTTCTGGTAGCACTCTGCTGTTTGATGCTTTAATGGCAGGTAGGTTTACCTGGATTGGGACCCACGGAAAAAAAAGCAGCTCGGGGCCTCGTTTGACCTTGGGCCGGCTCTGGATCTCACTCCAGCCAATCACGGTTAAGGTCAAGACAACTTCTTGCTTGCGTCTCGACCTCTTCAGAGCAGCGTCCCCTCTCCCTCACCCCTTCCTACCCCTCTTTTTCCTCCACCCCTTAGTCCGGCGTTTGCATAACAGAATGCACGTTTGCGCACGGCTGGCTGTGTTGGAGCTGGACAACACAAACCTCACACAGAAGAGAGGACAGCCTGCGCTCTTGGGCGCAGCTGATTTGCACCCTACTGGTTCCCCTTTGGAATAAACACATTTATTTTAAATTTTCACCGCTGATCGCGCCGGTTCGTGTCGGGATTCGTCTCCATTTGGCACCAGGCGCATCTGTCACCATCTGCAAGCGGGTGCCTGAAGAAGGTTTCAAAGTCATGCCGGCCGGGTTTCAACAGCTTGGAGGGGAGGTAAATTTTATTCTGTGTCTGTTTATAGCGGAAAACAAATATTGGAGGAGTTTATTTTTAACCCAGCGAGTGCGCAATTCAGCTGGAACCTTTTACGCACGAGTGTCCTAATCAAAGTCTTAACGTTTTAGTTTAGTGGAGTAAAACAGATTAAAGTAATTTTATTAAATTAATTAAATAACATACATATATTTTATTTAAAACGTTATCGCCATATATTTATTTCAGTTTGAAAATGTTTGAAAACTGTTATAAGAGATTTTAGTGTAAAAAAATAAAATAAAATATGACTTTCTGATGTAAACTATCTGGGTTTTTGGATCACAGGTAATGATTAAAATTTTGTTCAAGATTAAAAATTGGGAGGGTTTAGTTTTGGAGTTAGCCTTGATAATCAAACACGTTTTCTGTGAAATTTGGTATCAGCTCCTATAAAATAAGTTTTTATTGGAGTCATTGGCTACTACTATTGAATTAATTACTTCATTGTGCTTGCAGGGAATTTCCACTTCTGAAGCATTATTTACCTTTAGCCACAATTACACGCATGTTTGCACACATTCTACTGTTTTGGCCTTTAAATGGTAAAGAACGCTCGTTTAGAGACCCGACACAGCAAGGTCAAGACGCAGTGTAATTTGGTAAATTATTAAGAGAACTGGGTGCAATAAATTTAGAGGACTGACTTTGCAACCCGGCATCACCAATCTGATCTGGGTTCTTTGCACAAACACCCTGCAAACCTTGTTTGACATGATGTTTTATCTCGTGCAACATTGTATTTGCATACAAATTGTTGATGAAAGGTCATATTTTGTACCATTTGCTTATCACCAAAGCGACATTATTAAATGTTACATTTTCATGAGGTCATGTTGTTCCATCATGGCTGCAGAGTTTTCTGTTTAAACAACATCTTTGTCCACACGCCGTTAGTTGAAGACAACACAAAATGCATGTGGGTTTATCAAGGAGCCACAGTTTCAGCGTCAGATATTTTTTCATTTTTAACCCTTTCTGTGGGTGGCGGACCTCAATTCCGCAAGGTCATCTCATCTGTCAACGCTCGGACAGGTGCCCAGGGGGCCTGACGGGAAAATGGAGGCTACCAAAGTTCAGGCACATAGCCTGTATAGTCATGGGATGACTCTGAGGGAATTGTCTCCTGTCAGGATGTAGATTATTTATAGTTAACATTAGCTAAGCATGTGATTAAGTGTTGAAACTAATCTGAAGTACTTAATTAAAGCTTTATGCACAACATATAGATACAGAATACAGTTCTGACACATATTGAGTGGTCAGTGTAATGGTTTTGCTTGAGTGTAAGTAAGTAGCCTTAGATCAACTACTCAAGTGTGGTTTGATAAAAGTCTTGACTACCTTCAAGCACGTAATGTGGTGTGCTCAGTCTCAGAAGCTGGCAAAGAGGCAAATGTGCCAAGAAATGCATTCTGATAAAACCTCCTCAACTCTTTTTTACTTTTTTTTTTCTAGTCAATTTATGCAAAAAACTTTTGTTGTTATTTCTTGACTGGGAGGCTTAATAATGGACAATAAGCGGACCGAGCAAAAACATAATGCCGTGTGCTACAAGACGGAGCCTGGGAACGTTCGTGATCATCTGGTTCCCTCCTCTTTTTTTCTTTTGGACTCGATGGTTACATAGAATCTGGACAACTATCAACTGAGCTGGTGGTCAGGCACTGTGCTGTAATAAAACTCTATATTAAGACATACACTCAGATTTGTCTGAGCTTATACTCAGAGGTCGGGTAAAAGACAATAGAGTTGCTGGCTGCAGATGCATTCCGGTAAAAGTCTTAGTTTTCTTGCTTTAGATTGTTTTTTGATACCTTTGATGGTCACTAAAATAGTACTTGAATGAGTTTGAAGTATAAACACAGAACACGCGTGTGGGTAAGACGGCTGTGTTTCTGTTTTTGACAGGATTCCCGTTAACATCTCTGACGCTATAATGTTGTTAGACGTGCAAAAATCTTTTGTGCACATAACAAAATCATAGCATGCAGTAATGAAACCTTGGTAGAAGCTTAGAAAACTCCTCAGTACCAGGATTTGCTCAATTGAGCAACCTGACAGTCGTCCTGAAAGTTACAGCACTTCTTGAGATTTTGAGATCTGATGAATAATGAAGGGAAATGTTAACTTAAAGAAACAAAAAGTCCACAAAGAATAGGCTGTAAAATACTCCTGTTAGACCAGTCAGGTCCTATGGTGCCAGTTTACTGTGCAGAACCAGAACCAAACATGGAGAGGTTCAGTTTTCATTCTCCCCTAATTTGGAACAAACTTCCAGAAAACTGCAAATCAGACGAAACATTGAGTTCTTTTAAATCATATCTAAAAACCAATTTGTTCGAGGTTATTGTTAATTAATAACATGAACACTGATTTTTTTAGGATTTATATTGACGAAAATTAAATGCGCCCGTAAATTGCTGATTGTACTTAATTAATCCAATGTAAAGCTTCTTTATAATGTTGTTTTTTTATCCTGCCAGGCACTTTGAACAGTGATATTTTAAAAATAAACTTGACAAATTTCACTGGTACATTTATTATTTTTTATTTGGTCAGATGATAGAAATGACAGCATACTTCTAGATTATGACTAATATTATATGTTTGATTAAATGAATGTCTTTTTTTGGGTGTTTTTTGTTCGTTTGCCCTGCAGACGGTGACTGGAACTCTCGCTCTGTCAGTCTTCACTGCCGTTCTGGGATCGCTGACGTTTGGCTACAACATTGGAGTCATCAATGCACCTCAGAAGGTACAGAGAATAAACCATACTCGCATTTGTGAGGGGAAAACATCTTTAAGCAAAAATTAAACACTTATAGTAAAGCATAAAAATGTGACTGTGTGACTTAATGAATAAAATCTACCAATAAGAAGTTATTTTAATGTATGTGGGCCTAATTGATGTCAATCAAACAAGGGTTAGGGCTATAATCTAGCAGCTAATCTGTAACCAAAGGTAAATGG
This sequence comes from Orestias chungarensis, assembly GCA_032876305.1. Classification (NCBI taxonomy): domain Eukaryota; kingdom Metazoa; phylum Chordata; class Actinopteri; order Cyprinodontiformes; family Cyprinodontidae; genus Orestias; species Orestias chungarensis. The sequence continues at coordinate 501,637 of JAVLVB010000236.1, read as the reverse complement.
AACTGTTAAGAACAAATGAATCATATGGTTTGTTTACAGGGAGAGACATTAAGAAATTATTGATGTGTGGGTAATATCATAGAAAAAGGTGAAGAGCTGAATAGACCAAGAGAAACTTCAGTATAAGATGTTAAATTGTCTTTTTTATTTTATTTTTCCAAATTTTCTCCCTTTAATTTTGATTTTTTACTTTATTTTATTTCTTTGTATTGTTATAACTTCATTCTACCAACTGTGTTGAAGTGTATTCATTTTTAAAACACAAAAAAAAAAACAGTTAAGGAAACAATGGATACACTTCAGGTTTGAAGAAAATCCATAAATTAGTATTTTTTGTATTACAAAAATCTGGCTTTTATGGATTTGGATGAAATAGTAAACCGTTGTTAAGATGTCCTGTTGCAGCTCGATGCAGATAACCCAGGAAAGACCATCCACAATGTAACACACAGTGGTGGCAGCGTTATGCTGTGGGAAATCATCATTGTGGATTGAATAGTTGTTTGGAAGATGGAAAAAGGTAAACACAGATAAATCAGGGAAGAAAACGTGTTAGAGGCTGCAAAAGACTCAAAGATGTTGTGGTACCTCAACGTCTAGCAGAAGAACAGCTCTAAACATGCAGCCATATATAGATAGAATGGTTCAGAATAAAGCATATTTGTGTTAGAATGACCTAGTCAAAATCCAGACCTGAAAGCATGAACAATTAAAGTGAACAAAAGTAGGAAACTTGAAATCATTTAAACAAACTGTCAACAAAAAAAAGGCTGTAAGAATCCTCACTTTACATTTAACAGGACATAAAATTACTGTTGTGGTTGTTAAACCAGACCTACAGTAATGTCAACTTTTCTGGAGGCATTGTTGTCACCATAAAGCCCTCGTGTTTCTTTGTTTATCCATCAGGTTTCCAGATACTTTCTCTCTGCTTCCTTTGCAAAAGTGGGTTGTTTGAAGCCACAACATTGTCATATGATATTTAGGAAACACAAAGGAGAGAAGTTCACCAGGAATGTGTTCTGGGTTCATCAACCGGGAGGAAAATAGAAACATCAGGAATCGCATTAAAGAGTGGCAGCACTTAAATAATAATGAGAACACAAGAGAAGGGAAAATAAAATTAGTAGACATGAATTTAGATGTTTGCCACATTTTAAAAGATCACGAAGCTCAGTGCGCTTTGAGGTGTCCTGGCTGCTAGCACACCGAGAGCTGATTTACTGTAAACCAGGGGCGTGGCCACAGGGGTGACTGGGGGTGGCATCGGCTACCCTTGAAATTTGATTGGCAACCCTGCCTGGCCACCCCCACCAGAGCTGTCAATCACTTTGTTCATAGTGCAAACAGATTAGTGTTTCAAATTGGAAGGTCAGACTGTACAACCTTTACCAGTTGTTTGCCAACAGCTAATGAATACCACATGAAAAAGAAGAAGAAGTGACTAAAGACCAGTTTTACACACTTTTATTTTTAAATGCCAAGTTCCAGTTCACACTCCATGTCAGTAGGAGGCGGAAATGTACCATTTCTTGTAGAAGAAGACGAAGAATCAGCTTACTCAACTCTTCTGAAACAGCCTTTACAAAAAAAGGAGGTTACTCCAAATGGAAAAAGGCCATGTTCAAAGATGGAGGATTTAAATGGCATGACAAATCGGAAGGCCATTTGAATGCAATGTTTGCGTGGAGTGGATACAAAAAAATCTTCTGAGAGATTTTTCTATAAGAGAAGCTCTAGACCAAGCCTTCAAAAAGAAAGGAGAGGAAAAACGGAAATTACATAAAAACAATTGCTGAAGTGTTTTGTCTTACAGCAAAGCAGAACATCGCTCAAACGGGACATGTTGAAACTGAAGGCACACAAAACATAGGGAATTTTTTAGAAATCATTGAACCGATAGCTCAACGAAATCCCTCCATCCATCCATTTTCTTTACACCCTTGTCCCTATTGGGGTTGGGTTGGGTCTGCTGGTGCCTATCTCCAGCTTACAACGGGTGACAGTCAGGGGTACACCCTGGACAGGTTGCCAGTCCATTGCAGGGCAACACAGAAATATACAGGACGAACAACCACTCATCCACACACTCACACCTAAGGACAATTTAGAGAGCCCAATCAGCCTAACAGTCATGTTGTTGGACTGTGGGAGGAAGCCGGAGTTCAACAAAATCCATTTATTGCAAAAAAAATTAATGCTTCAGGCAAAGCCAAATATATCAGTAACACAATTCGAACTGAAATGTGGGAATGCCTGTCAGATATGGTCCGAGAATCCATAATACACGAAGCAAAGCAAGTTCTTTTCTTTTAAAGCAGACGAAACAAAAGAGCTAAAGAAAACGAAACAATTCTCCTTAGTACTGAGGTATTATTACATTGGTGCAGTGAAGAAGAGCTTTTTAGATTTCCAAAGAGCCAGTGAACTGGAATCAGCAGGAGTAACTCAGAAAGTAATCCAGTGTCTGGAAAGATATGGTCTTGATTACAAATCAAATCTTGTAGGTCAGGGTTATGATGGGCATCAGTGATGTCTGGGAGATGTACTGGGGTTGCTGCAAGGATTAGAGCAAAGGCTAAACGTACCTTTTACGTTCATTGCAACGCACACTGCCTTAACCTAGTTATTGTAGATACAGTGAAAGCAGTACCTGAGGCTGATTGCTTTTTTGCATTGCTTCAAAAACTGTATGTGTATATGTCAGGCTCTTATGTTCATGAAAAATGGTTCTGTTAAGAGGGACATGTACAAAGATGCACCCAGAGAACCTGCAAAAATCTCATGGACAGACTGCCAGCTTTTCGTGAGTTGTGCTATATAAGACCTAAAACATGAGCTGTACCAGGCAAAGAAGGTCCTTCTGAGATAGGCACAGGATGAGTCTGAATTGTCCACTATACTAGATTTTACAACTTTCCTTGAACCGTACACAGAGGTTTTTCATCAGCTTTTTAAATTGTGTAAGATAGCTGTGGCCTTGTCTGTGAGTAGTGCCAGTTATGAGAGCACTTTCTACTCACGTAAACTAATAGAAAAATCATTGGAGAACTACAATGAATGACGACAGGCTCAGCAACATTGGCATTCTTAGTATCGAGAGGAGAAGGGCAAAGTCATTGAACTTGAATGACTTTGTTGAACACTTTGCAAAAAACCCACAAAAACAGACGTATACAGCCGTCATAATCCTAGAGGTATTAAAAACATACAGAAACTCTTGTATCTTGCCCATATCTAGGGAACTAATACTAGTTTAAAACAACTACATGTTTGACAAACAAGGCTGGATGAAAAGTAATTTTTTTCTTGGCAACCCTGCTAATGAGGATGATACTAAGAGAGGTCAAACAAATCCTCAATCCACTGTCTTACACCAAATACTGCAGCGGAAATGTTTGTCAAATATTCTAGTAAAAATTTTTATCTTACATCCTACCATCACAAACATAAACATGGTGTTTGCCCAAGTGTAGTTCCACTTTAACTGGACTTGTGTGATTTGGTCAAGATCAGACTAATTAGGTAAAACATTTCGGCAACAAAGCTATACAGTTAGCTCTGGAATGAAGGAAATTATAATTATCATTTTTACACTGTTGAGTATAATGGAGGACCCGTCATGCAGTGGGTCTGTTTATTCTTGTCCAGTTGATTCTAGTTAGAGTGCATGGCACCGGCTATGATGGCTTCTGACCAGGTTTGTTGTTTTCACAACTTTTAAAGCGGGATCACAGTGAAGGGGTTTAATGTTTATTGTTGATGCATCGTCTTTGTTGGTTTTGTCACAGTTTATTAGTGAATAATCAAAACAGCCTGACCAAATCAACCTTAAGTCATTTCAGTCTCCAGAACTAAATCCTAGATGATCGAGGGGTTTTAAGTTGAGTAAAAAATATCTCTGCGGGCTCAGATGATAACTAGTCTCCAAAGATAAATGAGCGTTGTACAGTTTAATAGCTGGGCTGCCATTAACCGTGAGTAACTGTGAAGGTTTTCTGCTACGCCTCAAATACTTATCATCTCTTATTGTTGTGCATCCTCTTCAGATCATTGAGGAGGACTACAATGCGACATGGATATATCGGTATGGAGAACCGATCCCCACAGGAACCCTCACGTCCCTCTGGTCGCTGTCTGTTGCCATCTTCTCCATCGGTGGGATGCTCTCCTCCTTCTGCTTGGGTTTCATCTCTGAGTGGCTGGGCAGGTACAAAGACTCAAGATGCTAAAAGTGGATGTGTTCTCTGGCCTGAATGGTGCATGACTCCAAGTTTTAGAACATATCCTTTTAACAAATCGTTACCACAAAGGGTTCCGTTCATGTCTCATCTTAGATAAACTGACCTCATCTGGGTATTTATGCTCCAAATCATACCGAACATTGAGATTTTTTTCCTTTTGTTCAACTATGATTTCCTTATCGCTACCGGCGTTACATCATCTCCTTGTGACCCTCGGTATCCAGTCGTTGGGATTCGGCGTTCGACTGAAATGTCTACCAGCGCATGTGCCATCCAAGTTTCCCTCTGTAACCGGAGCCACCATGGAAACTGTCCTGAGTTGGGGGAGGGGGGCATAACAGAGCTGGGATGCTGGGTCAGGGAGGAGCAGGAGAGAGTCTCTGTATGTATTCTTTGAAGAGCAGCTGTCTCTGGCATCGGTGGGGAGGTTGCCGTGACCTCAGAGGTCAAAGAGTATACCAGATCGAGTATCACTGGGAGTACACCAGAGGGAAAAAAATTATTTCCCTCCCTGAAATATGTAGTAATTAGTAGTATTATTGCTGTAATCCTGCAAATACTACAAGAAAATTTCCATACAAACCAAAATATGGTCGGCTTTGGCATTTTGAGATTTTCATGTTATACCAGGCATGTTCGCCTTTCAGTGTTGGAAAGCGATTAAAAAATTATTTAATCAATGGATTTTGTAATTAATTATTCACTTTTTCAATATTAATAAATTTGGTTAATCACTGAATCAGTACGTACATAAACAATTCATTTAAGAATAAAAACACAGTATTTCTACACAGTTTTAGGGGTTGTAAATGGTTGCGTTTGAAGTAAAGTTACATAAAAAATGTCTTAATCCTACTAAGCCAGTAGTTTTACAATTAAGCTAATTTATGCAGGTATGTTGGGGAATACCATCATGTATATATTTTACACAACAGCTTATTAAATTCTAGATTAGGATTTAGGATTTCCTCTCTGTCAGTTTTTATAATATTTTTACTTCAAGTGTGTTTTTAACATCCTCTATATGACATTACTAACCTACATAATTAACCAAACGGCACTGCTTTAATGTTGACCATGCCAGTCATTTATTAATTTAAACACTAGTTCAGGTAAGATATGTGCATCCATGCTACAATTTAGTGCATGAGTTTTTAATCGTATTATTTTCCTATTGATTTAATTATAAAAATGAACTCATTAAAGTTGTGGTGCTAATACTTTTTATATAATTGCTTTCATATAACAAGTTTTCTCAGTGCTGGTGAAATAATACAACATTTAAAAAAAATACAGATATGATTACATTACATTGAACTTTTATTTAATGTTTTTGTAAACATAGATTTAAACAATAAATTCTGGATGAATGGATGGATGGATGGATGGATGGATGGATGGATGGATGGATGGATGGATGGAAACACAGCAAAAACCATATTTGAACTTAGCCCTTTTTTATGAACTGGTTTCTGTTTGTGAAAATCCCCTTGCCTCAATTTTTGGTATTAATGTAAAACCACATTATGGAAACCACATAATTTCTTCATCATATTGGTTGTAGTTTTTAAATTCACTTGATTTAGTTAACATAGTTAAATACTTGGCTTATTTAACTGTAGTAACAAAGTTTGTCTATTATTTAGTTTGTCAGACATTTTTACTTTAAGCCCTCCCAAACTGTCTATAAAACCGGGAACCACAAAATAAAGAACATTTGTTATAAACAGTTGAGCTGAATGACACTGCTGCCCTCTAAAGGCTAAATACATTTGCTTTCATGCATTTCATTAGGCAAGCAGAATCAGTTTCAGTAGTATGGAATTGAATCAAACTCCTGTCTCTTCTATCTACCCATGTAACCCATCAGCTATTATGGATGGGAGGCAAACAAGCAGGATTTCAGCTTTTCTCTATTTCTTTCAGGAGGAAAGCAATGCTTTCCAACAATTTGTTTGCCTTTATCGGTGGGAGTCTGATGGGAATGTCCAAGCTCTGTAGCTCCTTTGAGATGATGATCCTGGGTCGTTTCATCATTGGGGCCTACTGTGGTGAGATTATGTTTCAATTTCTTTTCTTCTCTTCGTGTTAACTGAATATTTAAAAAAAAATCACTGGAGTTGTTTGGTTTGGTTCAACTGGTTGCTCCTTTTTTTCACAAAGGACTTGCTTCTGGTTTGACACCGATGTATGTGGGGGAGATCGCGCCTACCAGTCTCAGAGGAGCGCTCGGCACGCTGCACCAGTTGGCCATAGTCACTGGGATTCTTATAGCACAGGTACGACTACACACAGCTCCCAGTTATTGCCGCCCCTGGGTAAAACGTGTTTAAAAGCTTTACAATATGATACAAATTTAGAGAATTCATGAAGCAAAGTGAAACTCTTCACAGCACTTCTAAGCTTTGTTTACATTTGTGGTTTGCAACACTCACCTCCTTACTATTCATGCTAATAGACTTGAATGCTTTTTTTAAAACATATTAAATATCACCCTCATTCTGGATGTAGCTCTAAAAAATATTAAGATGTGTGTTTTGTAGTTTATACTAAGGGATCATAACACAAGCGTCACTCCATCCCTGCGAGAATAAGAGTATAGACTCTGGATAAACAGATCAAATATAACTGTGCTCTAAGTTTAGTATTAAAATGGAAAAAGAGATAAAACATAGAGTGAGGGCAAAATGTTCAAAACAACATTAAAACGTAAACGGGTGTTTCAAAAATTGCTATAAAGTTTGACCTTTAACCTTAGACACACTTTATACACACTTTATATATATATATATATATATATATATATATATATATATATATATATATATATATATATATATATATATATATATATATATATATATATATATATATATATATATATATAT